>CAEMYA010000698.1:589090-620851 GCA_903131615.1 Diplodus sargus | reverse complement strand
TTTTTGTTTAATGAGTCAAAACAGAAGAAGCTGAATGTGGATCAGGCAGTGCAGCTCTTCATTCAGCTGGAAGGAGCTCAGGCAGACCTGAGCATTGCCTGCATTTAAATGTAAATAGTTAAACATAACTTTGTACATTTTTAAAATGTATGCAGCAAACAACAATTTATATTTGCATTATAAGTAATAAAAAATGGTTTGTTAAACATTTGTGGTTTTCACAGTAAAAAATAACCTTTTCTACTCAGATTTTATGTTTTTTTTTTGTGATTTTAGGTCTATTGTGTTAATACAATATGTCAAAATGAAAAAATAACTGTACAGTCAGACGTGAGGTTGTGCTGAAAATCATCACACCAAGTAAATAGTTTTTAAGGTGAAATATAATGGCAAAATCAAAAATAGTCAAAAACGACCGATTATACCCTGGAATATCGGATTTCACAACAAACCTAAATATCCCTGACGTTCTACCTTCAAACAGCCTCATTTGGCCATCAGTGAAAATGCTTCTTAACCTCGCACTTTTCTATAGGAACACATATTTCCTACGGGCGTTGCACTAGTTTGTATAATTTTTACAATTTTTAAGTGACAGCGACCCCCCGCCTGACCTCGCAGCTTCCCGGGGCCGTGGTGATGGCTGCGCCCTCTCTCTCCCTCGCGGGGGAGGGACGGGGTCCCCTCGCTCCCAGTAAGACTGTCGACCGGGGCAGACTGTCCTCAGTGTGCCCCACCCGCGTCGCGTCACGTAAAATGCACCAGGGGTCTGCGGCGATGTCGGCAACCCACCTGTCATCCCATTCAAAGGCTGCAATAGGCGAGTCATCGAACCGGGGTGACGTTAGTTTTACCTTGAGTATTCGGCGGATATTCACTTTCAGTCTTTACTGAGGTTCGCCCAGTGTCAGCAGCAGGAGGACGGTCAGATCACCTCCAGAGCCTCGCTGAATCGCTGACAACTGATTTAAGGACCGTCATTAAATTACTTAACATAAATACATTAATACAAAATAATTGCAGGTTTTTTCCAATATCTTCCATGTCATGTGACCCAGTGAATCCAAACCAGCAGCAGATTCTATTAGTAAACTGGAGAAATGAGACACAGCTCTACTTAGTGCTTCCTCTGTTTTATATGAATATTAATAAGCAGAAATTATGATTTTTTTCTCAGTAGCTTCCATGTCATGTGGCCCACTGACTTCTCAAACAGATTCTGTTTCCATTAAAAATCTAAGAAAATAATGGTGAAAAAGTTCTCTAATGCTCAAGAGGTTAACATATTTTCAAGCAGCAATGTCAACTTCTACACTATTATGTCTCAGATTCTGATTCTGAAATTCTGAAACTGAAATTTTTTTCAAAAATCTCACCAGTTGTCACCATATAAAGGGTTATTTTTAAACATTTTCTTATGGGGGGGCATGCCTCCGGACCCCCCTAGTGTTGTTAGGTTACCATCTCAGAGCACCGCTGCTAAACATCTGGGGTGCTGCATGTAGCAGTAACACGGCATGTGGTAGCAGTAGCACCACCACCACCACCAGGGCACATGCCCATCACCGTGCTTCAGGTTGGAATCCTGAATGGGCTGCGAATAAAAAGTATAGTCCCTGGCTGTACAAGACAGAGCATGGTGAGTTGAAGAGAATGAAGTTAATTAATATTGAAAGACCAAATAGTATGCCTGCTATCACGGACGTAGTTTAGGGGGGGGACACAGGGGACATGTCCCCTGCACTTTTTCAGAAGACCGTTTTGGTCCCCTGCAGTTTTTTACCGTCCAAGACAATGTTACGCTATATTTAACAGAGACACGTCAAGCACTAGGACCAAGCGGAAAACGGCCGCTCAAGCTGAAGCCTGTTTCCCTGAGTTTAGACCCGCCCACAAGCTCCTCAATTGGCTCTGCCGTTTCTTGTGTGATTGGCCTTCCCCGCTGTCACTCCATCTTGCTTGCACACCGGTCTGCTAGTTGCCCAGGAGTCCTTATAAGGCCCCGCCCAGACGGGCGAAAACGAATTCTTTTTTCTCCGTCTTCCTTGTCATCATTTTAAGAATATTTGCGTCCACACGGCTCCACTGACAACGACTGAAAACGCTGTAGTTCATATTCCAGGCCTATAGGTGGCACTTGACATTCACCAAAAACAGAGAAGAAGACACGGAGCATGCGCATTAAGCTTGCGCGCTGTAAACAAACAGACAGTAGACGGAGAAACCGAACACAACAAGAAGAAGAAGAAGATGAAAATGGCGAGTGCAAGGAAACCAGAATCGTTTGTGAGGACCGATAAAGAGGTCGAACTGCTGCTGCGACTCACACTCAACTACAAGGCATGTAAGTTGCAAGAAAGCTCAATATCTTTGATATTGCACGAACACGAGCATGTAGTCCGCCATTGATGTTGTTGTTGTTATGAGACGTCGCGGGGTGGGGCGATGGCGTCATCGTTTTGGAAAGTATGCGGATTCGCCGTCCACATGAAAACGGGAGGGCTGCGTTTTCGGATTTCTCCACCCTGAGACCTGTTTTCAAAAAAGTGCGTTTTCAGGCGCTGCGTTTTCAGGAGCCGTATGGACGGCCGGCCAAAACAATGCAATATGTGTGCGTTTTCGAAAAACGGCGTTGTCGTCTGGACGGGGCCTAAATCTGCCACTGTAAATGAGGCGTTTGTTCTGCCTGGGTCACGTCAGCTAGAAGGATTGTAATATCAGAGGTTTCATTTATATTAACGTTCGAATCGGTGTCCATGTGCGAATGTGTTGAATTTGCGAACAATTCAGCCAACAGCACTCGCGGCAAACTCCTCATCTCTGCTGTCACTCACGGTGGCGGACATTTCTTTCGCCATCACCCTGATCATTTTGCGGGACCCTCTCTCGTGGCGTGTCGTTTGCTGATAACTCATCCCCGCATGTTTATCTCCACCTCTCGCTAGCCTTCTTCCTCCCTCCACCAGGCAGCCTGGCCCTGTTGCTGTCCTCCTTGGACAGACGTTGAAACTCAGTTTGATTTTTTCACCAATCTCTCACTCTCTTGGGGTCGACAGTCTAGCAGCTGCTTCTACTAAGTTTTCCTCTGCATATTTTCCGACAGAAATTTTTAATTACAAGTCGTACTTTCTATTGTTTTGCTGCACCGGAGCCATGGCGATCATCAATGTGATACTGACTGACAGAAAGCAATACACAATACGTGAAAAAGGCGAATGAGATAAAACGTGCAGTGTCAGTGGTCCATCTTCTTCCTTGATTTAAAAAAATAAAATAAATTACACTCTGCATTTATTTGGAACAAGTGGTTATTTATCAAAATATACACCTGCATCCAGCGTTTAAAGGGACCCTGCGGCTAATTATAACCCGACTATTATTTGGTAATTTACTGTACTCAAAGAAATGCGTTACACCCATCCTGCGACACCGTCACTGGCTCCCAATAAAGCAGCATATCCACTTCAAGATCCTCCTCATCAATTACAAAGCTCTCAATAATCTTGTAAAGTGTCTCTGAGTTTTATTGAAAGTGCTGATAAATAAAATGTATTATTATTATATCTGTAGAGCTTCAACAATGCAAAGATTTTTAAAAGTCTTATATTTAATGCCAAAGAGATATACTTATCTTTATGTATTATTTTTATGTTGAAAGGCAGCAACTGCTTAAAAAAACACCAACAGTGAAAGATTTAGGGAAAAATACAATAAAACCTCGCATTACAAATGTGATTTTATACATCCAAACTCATGAGAATTGTGAAACTACGTTTTTTCCTCTATAAAATGAGGTCTGTTTGACATATATTCCAAAAATAAGTGTATTGGTGGTACTGAGTTGGAGTGAAGTTGACTAACAAGGTGAAACACAGAATCGGGTGATAATGTTTTGCTGCATGCTTCACAACCAGTCAACCCAAAAAAGGGAACAGTAAACTTCAAAGTAGCAATAGAAAACTAGAAGAACTACTAGAAAACACAGTGAACTGAAAGAGTTTTATGGAAAATGCTTCTGTCCCCCCCACCTCTGAAATCAAAATTTCGTCCTTGCCTGCTATGACCAATGTAGCCAATAGATTTTTACTGTCTACACATAAATTTGTAGTTCACGTCTCATTTTAAGAAATAAATACTTAAATAAATAAATATAAATAATTATAAATAAATACATACAATTAAAACATTAATTAATTAAATAATTAATCCTTTTTTTTGGTTAGGCTGGTTGGGCTAATGCTAATTAACGTTCCCGCTAGCTTAAACACGCTATATCAAACTGTTAAAACTGTAAAAGTTACGATCCGAACAACATTGAACATGGCATGAAGCAGCAACAGATGACAACAAACTACAAACCTTGTGCCCTATCAGCCAGGTGCTATGTAACGCATTTTTCCTTTGTTCAGCAAAACCTTGCAGCCACATTTCAAACAGACACACAAGATTCCCCATAGCACGGATGCTTTTGGTTCAGAGCGAGACGCTTTCAAAATAAAAGTCCCGCATTTAGCGTCTAATACAATTAATTAAATAATAACCTTGCTTCAAAGAATAGTAAGTACTGAATGAAAACAACATGTGCTTAAAACAATCATCACAATAAAGGGTAATTTACACCACTTGCATCCGTCATGCGATCGGATAAAAGGCCTCTCCAAACCAAGTAGTCCAGTGGCATAGTGAAAATACCGTTACCGAGGTGATAAAAGCACCAAATTTTGCATGGTGTTTCCTTAGGGTCTATAGTGTAATTTTGGCCTAGGAGCCCTCAGAAAAAAAACTTCATATTAGCAGTATATCATTATCTGTGAAATATGCTTAAAACACAGTGATTTTCAAGTTCCTGCACAAGATAAAGTGTTCAAATGAATCCCAAAGTTAACATTTTATAGTTTTATTTATGTGTATCAACTTTTACATAACTAAAGCTTCAATACATGACAAGTATTAAAAAAGTATAATCTTTATTGGCCCTGTAATTGATCATTATGAGTCATTTCAGGTGTATTTGCAAAGAGGTGAGCAGTCCATAGTCTATTTGCCAGCCCATAGAGCCCCATTGTGAACCCGGAAATGTTGAGTTCACCAAAGTTTTATGTTTGAAATGTACAGTATGGGTCCCCAGCATTAAGAAACTGCCGGATGCTAACTTGCATATGTTGGGCAATTTGCATAATTAGCATTATTAGCATTAATTAGCGTTGATCGCCTATATGGGCAATATTTCAGCAAGTGCTTGACCGATTTGGACAATATTGGAGTGGTTTTGGGGGTTATTAAGGATGCTGAATCCATTTCTGACATTTTCAAAATTCAAAATGACAATTTAAACCAAAAGTGGCCATATTTCAACTCCCGGTGGGCCGATTTTTTATTAATTTTGAGTCGATTTTGAGGTTATTTATATGCTTAATACACTGGACCTGCATTTCAGAATCAATAGAGCACAATGTCATTGGTGTGAATGTTGAGACGTAATAATTGCGTTTTTTGGCAACACAACTTTGTGTGATTGCCACTGTGGCTACCTCATCGGGCAGAATACTGGCTGGATGGAAAGATGGACAAAACAGAGCTTTTAATATTTGGATCGTATCATCTCAGTGCAAGTAAGTTGATCAAATAGAAGCAGATAACAGTGATTACAGTGTGTATATAGTGCAAATTCAATAAAAAAATTTTTTTAAAAATAGCCTAATATCTCTATAGCCTACTTCTAAACCGTCTCTAAAATGTGGTAGGAGTTATTTTGAGTAAAATCCAGAGTAATTAATACATCAACAGTTAATGTTACCACAGCTACCAAAAGAAGTTAGACCACTTTGCTTCATCATCCCAACCCTAATAGCTCACAAGTTCTGGCAAGCGAGTGGGTGATTGGCTGTTGCAACAACAATGCTTTGAAGAGATGCTGCCCTATTTCTTTGCCGCTGGTCATCAAATCTACTCAAGATGGATCACATGGCATCTGCGCGACATGCAGCACCTTCCTGCTACTGCCAAGGATGACCTCCTCGTCGGAAGCCATGTGTGCTGCCACTGAGATAGTGCAGCTGCAGTGAGTGGAGATATGTTTGGGGAGCAGACATGCATCAAGCAAGGGAAGGGAGTGAAAGGCATGAAGGGCATCTCCACCAACCCTGAACAGGTCACAGTGTGGATCAAATCTTTCGGCATCGGCTCTCACCTCTCAAAGTCATTGGATGAGATGTATGACGATGCTGAAGCTTTGGAAAAGACAATGAAGCCCAACAGACACAAAGAAGAGGGTAAAGGACGGTGGGAGTTGGACGCAGAGGACCGAGCTAAAATCCTAAGAGTGCTATGGGAAAACTCTCACCCACTCACCACAGAGACTGCTACCCTCTACCATATCATAAATGGCCAGGTGGCAGATGGAAAGGTGAATGTGCAAGATGCATTGAAGATCAGGCAAGACATGAGTACATTGTTCTCTTCATTGCTTACTGGGGGATTTCATGCACCCATCTCAAATAAGATGGTGACCATGAAATTCAAGACAAAAGGAGTGAACGTCAATGGGAAGATCATATGTGACCTTGAGGCGTTGTTTGCTTCGGCTGCTGGTGGTGGGGAGCAAGAGAAGAATGGAGCTCTCTACCCTTTTTATCTACGAGCCTGGTGCTTGCATCCATCATCGGTGAGTATGGATGCTTCAGAAAGGGTAACAAGTCTGTGATTGTTCAGCGTCTTGAAATCCGTGTTCCCAATGCCCACCCACCAGACGTTGTACTCGTTGATGCATCGCAGCTCATCTATCACGTGGTGTGGCCATCGTAAGGTACTGTTGCTGACCTCGCAGCCAGAATGAGGTGCTGTCTTGATCGCTACATCACCCAAACATTTGTTATCTTTGACTGGTATGAGCAAGTCTCTGTCAAAGACCACGAGAGGCAGAGAAGAGCTGGGGAGAGCTCAATAGAGTACAACTCTCACTGAAAACCCCCCTACTTAAAGTGATGAAGGACAAGACAAACGAGTGAAAGCTAGGCGAGCCCCTGTGCACACACAACATAGGAGATCACATCGAGATGGTCAGCAGAGCAGACAGTATTGTCACTCATGACGAAGCAGCCAGGCGTGGTGCTAAAACTGTGCACATTCTCAGCAACGACACTGATGTGTTTGTGCTCATGGTCTATTGGTGCTGGAGGGTGGGCATCACATGTCACCTGCAGATGGAGAGGTGATTATTCACACTCTCTCCGGGTGTGACACCACCTCCAATCCTGTTGGCAAAGGGAAGGTGTCCGCGCTCAAGGCCATGAGAGTAGTACCTGGTGACTTGCTTCACTTCATTGGAGAGGAGGGAGCTACTGATTTGCAAATCACAGAGGCAGTGAGGGTTTTTTTCCTGGCTCTGTATGGCCACAGGAAATCTGTATCTCTGAATGGTGCCAGATATGACTTATACCAAAAGTGCAAAACCCCCCCCAGCACTGAAGACACTGCCTCCTACAGAGCGCAACGTGCACCTCCATGGATTGCGTGCCTATCTACAGATGCTGCTTTGGAAAGCAGCAGACCGCCCTGATCCACCAGCTGTGGACATCACCAAGTTTGGATGGAACAAGAAGGAATGTAAGAAGGAAGGAGAGGAAATCATCATGTCTGTCCTGGATGCAAGCCCCGTTGCTCCTCCTGCCCTGTTGGACATTATCAGCTGTAGCATGGTTAAAGCCATGTACAACAACAAAGTGCAGGCCTTGCCTGTACCAGCTACTGCTTCTGCAATGGCTATGATAGTACATGTTGCAACCCGCACACACACTCACAGCAACAAGAGCAAGACGACAAAAATGTAGTCGAAGAAGAAGATGAAGACAGAGCAGATGATGATGTTGAAGATGAATATATGGTTATGTAGTGCAGAGTAGCAGAAGTACAGGGTACTCTTGCTTGATGAAAGTTTTCTAGTTTTCTGCTCTGATAATTTTGGGTATACTTCTGTTTTAAAATCTGTTCCAGTACTCTTGTGTTCCACCTGTAACATGTATTATACTCCTTTCTCTATATTAGTTAGCCATAGTCATAGTTTGACATGGTACTTGCCTTTGTTACCTTCAGTGTCACCTCAGAGTGTAATGTTATGTGAATTAAAATGTACATATTCTGCATCATTTGGATAATTGTGTTAATAATATCCTGCAATTTATTTCTATAGATTCAGCGTCCTCTAAATCTTCTAAATTGACTCAAAATTAATCAAAACCGGGAGTTGAAATATGGTTTAAACTGCCATTTTGAATTTTGAAAATGTCGTATATTCCTTTCTGCATCAAATGTTGATACTTCATGGAGAGCACCTTGATCTATGCCACTCTCACAGAAGAAGCACTTGTGAATATCCAGTCATAGCATTTCATCATTTCATCGGCTTTCCCCCTCCAGATTCAACAGCAGTACGTCTAGCTGTGTACTGTCACACACACATAAGATTTAATGTGATGTGATGCAGCCTAACATAAAACTAATGGCCAAACTATGAACTCAGTAGATGGCTATATGAATGACCTAAAGTTGAATTGAAAAATAAAAGAGGAAACCAAGATCTCTTAACATTTAAGCAATTTTTGGTGCTTTTATCACCTCGGTAACGGAATCATTAAATTTGTGCACTACCCCACTGGACTAAAGCTCCCGGGCTGAATTTCGACCCCAGTCCGCCCCTGTTCCAGGCGATAACCATGGCGACTCTGAATACAGACAGATGAGAGAGGTGAGAAGCAAGTGACAGACGGAGAGACGAATGAGCGATACAGGGAGAGAAGACGAAGACGGAGAGACGTGTGAGCCGGAGACAACAGAGAGACATAACTCCACATGTCGTCTCTAAGAGCTGATGAATGTTCCTCCAGAGTCGCTCATTTTGGGTCAATACAGAAAGCCATTTACTGATGGAGAGTTGTGCAGGAGTGCAGAAGCTGAAACCTGACTTGAGGGGAGACAGAAACAGAAATGTTATTTTTTAAAAACTAAGTTCTTTATTTTAAGATGCACAATTTTAAAAAAGCTATTTTATTTATTTTCACAATTTCATTTTGAAATGCAGCCGTTCGTTTCCTTAAAGAGAGGAAAAATAATACATATCTAGAGTATTATATATCTGTATAATTAAATGTTAAGTGACAATAAATATTGTTCTTTATTTGATTTGACAGTCAGTTCTTGATAACATGCGGACGATGGTACAACTACTAGGCTACTTCAATATATATCACACTGATTCAAATGTGGAGGCTGTGCAATAGTTTAATTGAGATATCAATATGACTATGTAACTGTGTAATAAGTGTCATTGTTTTATTTATCAAGTTTCATTTTGTTAAAAGGGGAGGCAGTGCCAATGTGGAGGCTTTTTGTTGACACAGGAAATGATGATTATTTATATTTATTTGTATTTAATTTATTATTAAAAAATAAATCCTGTCTTCCAGTTCAGTTCATCTGTAACCTAATAGTTATTTTTTGTGGTAGAAATATCGGTATCAGTACTCGGTATCGGCAAGTACACAAATGAAAATATGAAAAAATGAAATAAATTACATTGGGGCACCCCTAATTACCAGTGGTTTTACTTGTACTTGAGTAATATTTCAGTACTCGTACTTGAGTACAGATTTTCAGGACTCTCTCCACCACTAGTATCTACAGCAGAACCAGAGATATCACCTTTTTATTCCACGCACCAACATTACCCACAATGCAATTTAGCCATTCATTCTACTTCTTCACATGTGCCAAAAATAGTTCTGCCAAAGACCTGTAAAATTGGTGGACTTAACCTTCAGTGCTGATTATGTATATTTGCAGGTTTCAGACAATCATTAAAAAACTGAATTCAAAAAACAAAAACAAAACATTATTATTATTACTTATTAGCATTGTGGTGACACTGACCATTTAACTGTAACTTTCCTAGTGTGAGTCTGAGAGGTGATCTCTGTTACATGACAAAAAATAACCCTGAGAAGTAGTGTACAAATGTAAACTTTCATGTTAGTGAGAACTGACAGAGAACCCTTCGGAAAATGAAAATGAACCTTTGAATTACTTGCTTCTTCTCTGAACACATGCTTATTTATGAATTAAATTACCAAACTAGCTACAGTCTCTGCGTTTGCAAACCGAGGCCTGTGAGCATACAGGTGAGGATATTTTGCCTCCAAAACAAATTCGAGCACAAAAGGCTGCCTGTATTTACACCCAATCTGAAAAATGTTGTCTCAGTTTACACAATCTGTATTGGCAGGTTCAGGATATTGCATTGAACGAGTCATAGGTAACATGCACATCGCCTACTTTATCTCTCTTCATTTGTATATTAAAGAGTCAAATCCACCCAAAATTGAATTCCAGACAAAAACACTAATCCTCTCAAACTTTTTTGTCACAAATCTTTTTTTGAATAAATCTATCAATTAAGAGATGAAAAGTGTATGCAGAAATGACTCTTTTAGTAGTTTAAGTCAAACATTGAAACACGTTATGTTTTAAGCGTTATATGATCATGCCTGTACATACATGAAAGCCAATAGACCACACAGGGAAGCACATAGACGGTGAAAGAAAACATTTTCCTTTACCTTTAGCTGAAACATCATTCAAAGAGGAATTTGAAAATTAAAAAAAATCTGCATGTGAGCTACAGTAATGCTGCACACTGTGGGTGTTCTCTTCAAATTAGGCTTCCTGCTTGGTCACCAGATATGTGAAAACAAAACAGCAAGTGTTCAGTGTCCTCTCTCATGCTGCACAACCACAATGATCAGACGAGACAGAGGCTTGATGTCATAAGGAAAGCATTTAATCAGCCGGATTTTAGACCCAACTACACAGTCCAGCTGTAATTCATACATTTTATGCACACAAATATCTCAAATAGTAACACATGGGTCTACTGCAAAGAACAAAGAACAAATGAAAAGATATTTCTGTTGATTTCATGCCTGACGTGTTGTTTGCCTTGCAGGTTAATTTAGTGTCATCTACAGCACTTTGTTGTTCATCAGTTTGGAATTTGAGACTGATCTGAATACAGGTTGAGCTGTTTTGAGTCATCATGCAGCTTCCTAGTTTTAATGTATAACTTGCTGGCAGAGCAGCAAACTGTATTCACTAGCTAGACTACACATGCACCTATCGCAGTACATCATGCATTCTCCAGATTAATTGAACACGCGGGGGCAAAACCACCACCTCAACTGCTCCGAGGTGCACAAGCTGATGTTTTAAGGGTGTTTCTTTAAAAAGCATACATTTAAAATCACCAAAAATTGTGTTGGAACTTGCAAAGTTTTAGATTAATTAGACCCGCTTATTTGACCAGTGACCTGCCTTGTGCTTACCTGATTGGCCCCTCACACACAGCCCAGTGAAACATTAGGAGTGATTATCATTTAGGTCATTCTTGCTGTTACATCATGGTGAGATGACTACAAAATAACATTTCGGAAAAAGGAACATCCATGCAGGTTCTGCAGTTTTCACCCCAGAATTCAAAACTAAGTGCAGAATCTTTCCTTTAAGAATACTTCTTACACGATTTTACATCAGTCCAACCATAGCAGTAGTTTAGAGTGCATTGACAATCCAAAAAAAAAACTCACTTACATTCTTCATTATTAGCAACAGATTACCACACACGAAATCAGTCAAAACAAATAAATCATAATCCCTCCTTTACTGACAGAGTTCCCAAATATCCACTGAGGCACTGTGAAGAAAGACAATCAATGTGTGAGCCTCAACAGTGTGCAACAGGCCTCGAGGGGACGTGTCTTTCATGAGTGACATTCAGGGTTTAAAAGAGGTGCTGGACCAAAAAACAGTTGTCACTGAATGTGCAGAAATGATTTGTAATAACAATATTATAACAATATGATCTGCATCTTTGTCTTTTCAGATTCAATAGTGCCTTTGCATCATCATCGAAATGTAACAACAAATTAAAATCTAACAGCTAGTATTTATCTTAACATCAGAAAGGAGATGATGCCTGCCTCACGTTAAATAATTGTGTTGAATAAAGTCATTTTAGTGTCTTCGCTGCCTTTCTTCACATTTTTTTAGCAGTGGGGTACAATAAAAAAACAGCTTGAGAGAAAATTGTGACCTGTACAGAACTGCTACATATAGAAAGTATTTTTCAGTGAACATAGAAACTGTAAATTATTAGAAGCAACCCCTAAAATGCTCAGTTTGTTCATATTTATTTGTTAAATCTACAGTACTCCTATCAGCTTTCCTAAACCTTTATCTATTCTAATATGTGTTTTTGCTGACAACATACAGCAAACGAAAAGATCCATCCTCAAGGTCCAATTAGTCATAGTCCTGAAGCTGTTGATCATATAACAGGATTTTCATCAGTAAATGGAGTTTTCTTCACTGCAGATGTTCAAACTGCCATTTTTTCTGAGCACTTTGAGGATGTCTCACCCATGTTGGCTTAAAGGAACTGTTCAACATTTTAGGATCCAGAGTTGGATAAAAGAAATCTCAAGTTACTTGTTGCCTAATCAGTTACTTGTCAAAAGGTGACAGTCATTGTGACTTTGTAAAATTTTATCTAACCAATCACAGGAGCAAAGAGTCTGATTTTTTTGTACAAATGATAAGCTGATTGCACTGATGCTGGTAAACAAACAAATCAATATTTCAACCTCACAGAGCTCGCAGTGTCTTCACAGCTCAGCACTATCAATTACACATTTTTTTCCCCCAATTTTGATCACGTGACTACGTTTGAGAGATATACATGGGCAGATGGCTTTAAACCACTTCCTGTTCCATTGTAATGTGCTTTAAGCTAATGTGGAAACAAAACCAAGCGGCCTATCGATCTGAAGTAAAAAAGAGAAAAAACAGGCCATGCTGAAAACATAACACAGTAACAGCAGAATAAATACGAACAAACTTAAAGTGAAGGGGCTGCCAGGTCAGTCCTTGTTTAAGGTTCCTTTTCTTCTTCCTCTGCTTCTATTTCTATGTTCTCCAGCAGAGTGTGCTTCTCCTCCTCCGGCATCAGAGTGACAGGGTTTAGGTGAAAAATGTGCCTGTAAGTTATGGAGGTCAGCTGGTCAGTGATCACATGGACACTTTCTTCAGCAGTTTTTGTTCACTCACAAACCTGATGAAACAAACTCACTTGTGTTCACAAGTTGGGAAAAAGATGTCCAAGATCTTGACGATGACTGCTGATCCCACAACGCCGATCACGACCACCCACATGACTAGGAAGAAAAGAGGCAGTGACTCGGAGCTGAAGCGCCTCAGACGCTCCCTCGCTTCCTCCACCCACTGACACATGGCCTGAGGACAGATGGACATGGAGACATGAGTATTTCCTGCTGGTCTAAGGCAGAAATCTCTAACGCGTACACTCTATGGACTGTACATGAAGAAGCTACGCAGAAGTTCCAGGTAATTTTCTCTCAATAGCAACTCAATTTCTTCTTAAAGGCTTGATTTATATGGAATTAGATTTGTGCCAAAAGAAACAAACAAAACTTCTTAAATCTCAAACAAAAACAGGAATTTGAGAGAACATAAAACTCATTTCGAAAATAAAACTTAGAACTTGCAATCAAATAATTTGCTGTGTCAGTCAACAACTAATTAGCCAATGGGGATGCTCTGCTGAAAAGGCCCACCCACCCGAGAGGTTTGTGCCAAAACTGCAAACAAAAAGTCAGGGAGCGCAAACGAGACAGAGCTGCAGAGAGACCGCAAAGCTGAGAGTCAGCGCAAAAGTCTGAGCGGAGAGAAACCAGCAGAGGGAACCATAAACAAAATAATGCATTATTAGAAGAGTAAAAGACCAATATTTTACACTATTTGAAAAACTAAGTTTTATTTTTGAAATGAGTTTTATGTTCTCTCAAATTACTGTTTTTGTTTGAGCTTTAAGAAGTTTTGTTTGTTTCTTTTGGCACAAATCTAATTACATAGATTTACTTTTTGAAAGTCAGAGCAGTTGATACAGTTTCACAATCTTAGTGACAAGGGAGGAATTTTAGGGGCACCTCTCTGAACTATGACAAACTTGGACATTGGTCTTTCATGTAGGCATATCTAATAATTCAAAACTATTTTGGTCCCACAACTGCAGAGGTTTAAGATGAAGCAAAAGAGTATTAGTACTAGCCAATGCTGTTTGTATGCGAGGTTGAAAAATGTCATGTTCTACGAATAACATTTGTTACAAACGACCTCAAACAGTCTGATTTCTAGGGAATCCAAAAATTGTCATCCACTTCCTCTTACACAGCAAACCACATCTACTGCTGACAGCTCTCCTGCTGAAAAGGTTAGACAACTGTGAGGCAGAACACACTGTGTGTTGTCAACTAGACCTAGCATCCTGCTTGGCTCACAGAGTAGGATGATATCAATTCTTTGGGCGGAGTTTCCATCTGAATCTGATCCGGCTGGCTCGGCTCTCTGTCTTCAAATTCATCATCGTATCTGACATCATACAGCAGGTCAGGGTCCATTCTCAGGGGAGTCTCTGGGAGCTTTCCTGGAGCTGCAATCTCCTCTTGGGTGGTCTCTGTGTGCTTCAGGGGGTACTGGCTGGTGGTCTGGGAGATCAGCTGTTCTTCATCTGATTCAAATAGTGGGGAAGAAATACAAATGTGTTAAACTGCAAGACCATATAGACATATAGAGTATTTGCATAATAATGAAGAAAAAACAGCATGTTTTCATACCTTTTCTAGGATTTGGTGGGTCTGTGACAACAACATCTTTCTCCCTGGGAACCCTGAAGATCTCACTGTGTCCGATGGGGTAGATGTTGGTGAATTGAGCCAGTTTCTGGAAATCTGGGCTCATCAGTATTTTCACCTCACACATGTCAGGCTGGTGGACCTAAATGATACAAACCCAAATGGTGTAAAACTAAATTAAACGGGTGTTACTGTATTTGATCAGTCCTGTGGTAAAAAGGTCTACAAAATATGTAACAAAAAAAAAAGACTACCATCTTCATGCATTAAACACACAGTATGCAATTTCTGCCACTAAGGATTTATCATTCAAGACAACGAAAAACAAAGGTTTGATGACATCATGATATATGGGCTCATGGGAGTTGTTGTCGTCATAGTTAAGCAACCACAATTGCATATGAAAATCCACCCATGTGACTCAGGCAAAATAATGTATTTAAATTTGATACAATTACCTAACGTTTCCTTCCTTCTTCACTTCCTAACGTATCATCTGATGTTTCACCATACCTTGAGTAATATATATATTAATATAATATTAATATTATTATCATTATTATCATTATTATTAATATTATTATTAATATCATTATTATTATTATTGAGTACGCAACTCAGTGTTTCCCACACATTCATTTATTTATGGCAGTCTGTTGATATCAACATTTGCCGCCACATATTGATTATCTATTTTTGGAGCTGCACGTCCCGTTTTCACTCACTCAAGACAGCAAACCCGTCAGTAAATAGCATGATGTTATATACTCTGATCTGTGGATGGCGGTGTGGTTATTAGTCTAACGGTAAAACCAACGAAGAAGAGGAGCAGGACTATTTAACACAGTTGGGTTGACCGTAACTTCCTCTGCAAAGAAGACGACTGGCCACATCGTCCAGATCCAGCCCCCACAAAGAGCGCCGGGGCTAGAAGTCAGTTTTTGTCGTGGCCAACATGAGTAATTATATCATTACGCGATGTACTGGGGACTTTTTCCCACAAGCTAACATGTGAAAGACACATCTGTAAAACGGTAATTAAAGTCAAATTTGTCAGAATTTGGGCTATTCAGTACAATAACATTTGGAGAGTCTAGAATAGCCGCCCGACTACATTTTATCCCCATCCAAGTTAGCTCGACTCTAAACCAGAAGTTAGCCGACTCGGTCATCAAAAGTCCAGAGTACGCATGCTCTATGGCAGCCCAGCTGGACAGCTACCTCCACAATTAAAGTCAGATTCTGTGGGAAACACTGCAACTCAACAAAATCTATAACAAAGGTCTAGTTGTTTTTAGAAAATATCATGCAAAAAGTTACATGTTTTATCTTTCATTCAGAATGCTTTATTAAAACTACAAACTGATCAGTATCACATTTAAACGACATGGGAATATTATGACAGAACTATAACTCAGTGATGGACCACGGGCCAAAGGCATACATCTATTGTGTAAAGATGCAAAATGATAGTATACGGCAGCCCTAATAGCCAAGAATCAGAAAAACCCTTTTTTTAAGTATGATCTGAATTGTTTTTTCCTCTTGCGATTATTCCCAAGAACAGAAGCAGCAAAAATGCTTTGCCAGGAAGATCTTTCGAAGTTCCTTACATTTTACCCACCTTACTCTCAGGGCTTCCGTACTAGGATCCTGAGTTCAATTGATTGACTCACTTACTGCAGAAATTCTTAATCTGTTAATTTAACTCATTATGAAAATAAACTGATGATGAAGGATCCAACATAGACCTTTCGAAAGAGCATTCTACCTGACATAATATTAAGGGTGTCATGATTTCAATTTTAAATAGAAATCGATCAAAATTAAGTCACAATCTCGAACTTCGAATTAAAAAGATGGGATCGTAGATGCTGTCACGCCGCCATGTCACGTCCGGTCAGCTTGCCGAGCGGAAAAAAACACACCCGTGTTGAAGTGCTGCGATTCAACCTCCTCTAACTTAGCTACTAACTAAGCCAGTAGCTATTAGCAACAGCCAGCCAAACGATAGCATGGTGTTACACCATTCCTGTTCAGCTCCCGGACCGTGGTCAGGAAGCACAGGGGAGGCGATTTCCTCCAGGGCCGAAGTTTGTGTTTACCTTCGGAGTGAACCCCTTTCATGTGTTAAGCTGGTCGGGAAATAATACCAGGTAGCTTTGCTGTATCTAGCTGTCGCCTTTATTCACAGCCAAACAGCAGACTATATTGTACACTTTATTGCTGTCGCTACTACTGCTACTCCTTTCGCTTCTCCTTCCTCTCTCATTCATTCACTGTCCGCAGGTACACACGCTCCGTCACTCTCGCTCGCCCACTCACACCTTACGCACCTTACGCACACACACCCAGGGGCGCCGCCAGGGATTTTGGGCCCCATGAAAAAAAATCTAGTTGGGCCCTTGTATAGGTTGCCCATGTCTCAAAGGGCCCCCTGTCAGTGCCGGGCCCTTGGAATCGTCCTAACTTTTCCCCCCCCGGCGGCGCCCCTGCGCACACCTCAGCACTGCCCTATTCCTGAAAGGTGCTACGCCACTCTTACAACAATGGCAGCTGCAGATGCAGGAGACCCATCGACAGAACTTGAACCCCCTCCTCTTTCACTGAAGTCGCCGGTGTGGAAGTATTTTGGATTTCCAGTGAGTTATTTTGACAACATTTTCGTTGTTGACAAAAAAGCCACAGCTTGCAAGCTCTGCAGAAACTAGATGGCAGGTTATTTTGTTTAAGTTTCCAATTGACTTAAGATATGTTATTGTTACATTATGTTGTTAATGAATGTTTTAAACTTGACAATGTGGTGTGGTACATTGTGAACAAAGGTCAGAAATTATATTGCATAAAAGTCTAGTCTAAAAACGGCATAGCAACCTGTGCTTTAAAAAAAATGAATGCAAAAATCGAGAATCGAATCGAATCGAATCGAATCAAATCGTGACCTTAGAATCGAAAATGTAATCGAATCGAGGATTTGGAGAATCGTGACACCCCTACATAATATACAATTATTTTCATTCTCATTCTTTTTCCCTTGCTTGAGACATCTGACGGGCAAATTTAAACCTTATGGTGGGCCATTGTTAGCCCACGGACCCAGCTTTCGAAATAAATAAAGCTTTAAAACACGGTCTCATCTGTGAACACTTTTGCCTGAGTCACGTTGGTACATTTTCCTCAGCAGCAGCGTTGTTTAACAATGAAAACAATTCCCATGATACCATATCAAATTCATATGTTTTGTTTTGATTGAGAGACCCCTAGTAGCAGAAATGACATACTTCATATTTAATATTATTGGTAAGGGTTGTAGGTTTTGAGATAGTCCCTAAAAGAACAAACACAGTTCTGTTGGCAAATTATCTCTCATTATCATGGCTAAGGCTTCCTAAAGGGGAACAGACTGCAGCTTCAAAACATATGCACAAAATGACCCAACTTTTTTTTTTATCTGGGAAAGACTTGGGAATTCACTTCCTCAATGTCTGATTCTGTGACAAAATTAATATTTGACAGTTAAGACCTGGAAGTGACCCATAAGATTCCAGAGATATTTACCTCTTTGCCCTCCATCTCTATGACCTCACTAAACACCTGCAGAGCCACCACCTCCTCTGAATCGCTGAATAATCGGTTCTGGCTCACCATCACTCGGGTGACAGTGGTCACCAAGTCCCCGGATTCAAAGTCACTGCTTCCATTGATGCTGTCTACTGTAAAAATACAATCAGTTTATTAATAAGCCTATTTGCATGATATCATGTTGTAACTTAAGTGATTCTAATTAAATTCCCCCATCATTAGCTAATTAATCCATCAATTTGCGTATTACCTTAATCAATAACTATTCTGACATCAAGTCATTTATCAAATAAAATGCAACACATTTGCTATTTTTGTTGATTTTTAATCATTGTAAATTGAATAGATTTGACAATTTGAAAACATAAATTTAGACTCCAATTGCTTGTGACTTTACTTCAGGCGCTATGGGAGATTCCACCCTTCTAACGAAAGAAAGAAAGAAAGAAAGAAAGAAAGAAAGAAAGAAAGAACAACAAAAGATGGTCAACAGAAAAACCATATGTTGCAGAGTTAGAGGTCTTCACTGGTGCCACAGAAACTACTGTTGTCATTATTGATTCATCTATTGAGTGTTTTTGATGAAGGAATTTCACATTCCACTGACAATATAATGGCATGATGTAAAGAAAGGAAAATTCATTCTTAAATTTAGTAAACACAATACTTGATCTTAACCGAAGAACAATATATATTCCTCAGATTTAGAATAATACTTTCTTCTTATTTCTGTGATTATGAACTACTTGGATTAATCAGAACCGGTGAAGATCCAGGTGATGTGAGAAAAACTCACAGAGGAGAGCTTGACAGTTAAACCTGGTGACCCCTGACAGCTCCACTGGGATGTCATTGACCAGCACCTGCTCTTCACCCACCGATATGTTTAAATTGATCTGTAAGACGAAAAAACAACGATATGGCTTAGCGTTAGCTAACTGGTCGTTTAACACACACACACACACACACACACACACACACACACACACACACACCTGTGTTACATAGATAGGATTATATTGCGTAACGTTACCTGCAAGTTGTTGGCATCCTGTAACTGTGTATCAGCCAATGTCCCTGCTGTCACGTTAATCAGGATGTTTTCCTGTGGAGATTAAAATGT
Organism: Diplodus sargus; assembly: GCA_903131615.1. Taxonomy (NCBI): domain Eukaryota; kingdom Metazoa; phylum Chordata; class Actinopteri; order Spariformes; family Sparidae; genus Diplodus; species Diplodus sargus. Next base: position 601,390 of record CAEMYA010000698.1, on the reverse strand, counting down.
ACAAATACAAGGAACAGACCCAAACAGACGTGGCCACAGTGTCTGCTAGTAGTTAGCTGGACGACGAGTAAGCTAACGCCATGCTAACATCGACATCACCAGGTTCGGAAATGTTACTGACATTTGCCGCTCTCCGTCTTACCGTATTTAGTTGCCTAGGTGGCGAATCTGTGCAGGCTACTGAGGCAGAGAGAACAAACACAAGACAAACTGCTAGCCCTGTGGTTTTCATCTTGACTTGACTGCTCTCGGCAGCAGGACAGCTAAAACAAAAACATTGAGCAAGGCGGATGTAAGTTAGTACGCACGCGCGCGCCTTTCTCGCGACAATAGGAACGTCAGCATGGCGGTGCTCCTTGAAACGACGCTGGGCGATATTGTTATTGATTTGTTTACAGAAGAACGGCCTAAAGGTATGAAACACAAGCAATTTCCACATAACGGCGTCTAATTTCATAAACTGGTCGCTAGTTGAGTTAGCTATTGACAAGCTATGTTACAGAATAAGTGATTGCTAGCTAAGGCTGTTAGCTTGCTTGCCTCCTATTCATTTGTTTATGTTAATATTATCAAATAGCTAGTTAGTTGACTTACTAATAACAACTAAAATGGAATAGTGATAAACCATCACACATTCCTGTTTATCTTGAAGTTCTTAATGCTAAATAGAGGCTGTGTTATTAAGGATTTAATGTAAGGACTGTGTATTTAACCTGTGTGCTCTTCTTTTGCAGCTTGCTTAAACTTTCTGAAATTATGCAAGATAAAGTATTACAACTACTGCCTCATCCACAATGTTCAGGTAAAACTAAAGGGCCCCACGCAAACTTCTGTAACAACTCTAAATCGGCTGAAACACGGCGGAGGCTTCTGGTGACTTGCCTGTGGAGGGCGACATGGTCACAGAGCTGCGTTTGACTATTTGCCTATGAAGGTGAAAAAAAGGTTAAAGATAAACTAGACTGCTGGTATAAAGTTAATGGGACATTGATTGTGTTCCATGTATCAATAATAAAAAAATACCTTTGCTTTGGGTCACACGAACAAGATCAGACCGATAAAAGCAACTTTTATTTATGGGCATCAGTGACATCGTTCTATCTGATAAATAGGCAATTTTATGAAGCCAAATTGCTTTCACTGATTTAACTAGCAAAGCATTTAAAACCTCCTATACAGAAGGTGGCTGTTGGCCCCGTAAAAGTTGGTTTTCAATCCACCAATGAGCACATGAGAGAACAAAAAAGGAGAAGAAGAAAATGGAATATGAAATCATCTGTTTGCTACATCTTAGCCCTTTTTATTCTCAGGTTTGGATAAACCTAATCTTAGAAACTTCTCTTGAAAATATAATAATTATTAGATTATCGGTTATCAGTAAAAAAAAAAAGTTTTACCTTAAGTGCTAACCAGATCAACATTGATTGACTGCAGTGTTACTTAAACTGTTGAACCTAACAATGATTCATGTGTACAAAGACAGTTACTCTTTGCCTGTATGGAAGTTGTGAAGGCCATAGAATACATGTCTTAATCTGTCTGACAGAGTTGTATACATAAACATTGTTTCTCATCTTTCGATATGATCATAAAATAAGAAATTCACATTATTGTCATTAAAATGATGTGGAGTATGTGTGCTGTTAATTATGGTGAAGATACTGTCCTCCCTTATTTATCAGTCTATCTTAGAAGTTGGACACTTGTTGTAACAATGTGTTTGTCTCCTCTTCAGAGAGACTTCATCATGCAGACTGGAGATCCCACTGGGACTGGACGTGGTGGAGAATCTGTCTATAGGTCAGTCATCTTCCTCACTGCTGTTGACTTCTGTTTTAAGCCCATGAATTGAATTGAAGTTTTTTTCCTCCTGTTTGTGATTAGCAAACTGTATGGGGACCAGGCCCGCTTTTTTGATGCAGAGAAAGCACCACGCATCAAACACAGGAAGAAGGGGACAGTGTCCATGGTGAACAATGGAAATGATCAGCATGCTTCTCAGGTGAATAAGATGAACATCTGCACTGTTGTTGTTGCTCTGTAAATTGCAAAAAGCTTTCAAAGCATAAACAACATGAAAATCGGCACATTTTATAGAAATACTTCCCTTGATTAGCCAAGTTAAAAATAACTAAACTAAGTGTGTAACTTAATTAATTAATTAGATGATAACCTAATCCAGAAATCAATGATATGTTGCATATACACTGGAATATACACACTAACCAAGTTTCTATAATTTCATAGTGAACTATGGACTACATGTCTGGTTGTACCAGTTTTGCTTTTTTTGGTGTATTAGCTGTAGTGAGTGTACAGTGCTTTTTTAGCATAAACCATATTTAATTTAGATGTTCTCTGCAGAATGTGTTTCATGATTTGCTTAATCTGTTTTTATTTATGACCTCAGTTCCTGATTACCATGGGTGAGAGCCTGGACTACTTGGATGGAGTCCATACTGTGTTTGGGGAAGTGACAGAAGGCATGGATATCTTGGCCAAAATCAATGAGACTTTTGTGGACAAAGACTTTGTCCCGTTTCAGGATATCAGGTGAAACAAGACAAACTTCGAGCGTAGCATATGAAGTAGAGCTGCAACGATTACTCGAGTAACTTGAATAATTCGATTACAAAAAATGGTCGAAGCAAAATCTCTGCCTCAAGGCTTCATTTAATTCCTATCAACCGCGTTATGTGGCCTGCTTAGCTCAAGGATTATGTTTCCACACGGACTGTTATTGCGGACACACCCCACTACGTTCAGAATTGAGTTGGCGCGATGGCGGAGAGCCAAGAAACTGTCCGTAAAAGACAGAGAATGTTCAAAGTTTGGGATCATTTCACACTTAAAAAAGAAAATAACAAAGCATCCAGTTAACACCAGCTCACCAAGCATCGCTGACACAAGCTAACGTAACCATTAGAGGTGGGTGCAATTCATCGATGTGGCGTTGCATCGCGATGCCTCACGTGACGATTTGGCATCGATTAATTAAAGTCGATGCTTTGCCACAAGACCGGAACAAAAAACACGTAACCGGAACCTTAGCGCGCGCCGCCCGGACTGTTTAGCGAGTGGGACCACAACAAACGGAGCAGAAAACTTCACGGAGGCGACTTATTTTTTATTGACAGATTGTCACTCTACAGCCAATGGTATCGTTAACAGCGTGTGCTGCCTGACCAATGACAGTGTAGTGACCCACACAGGGCGGGATCAAAACACGGAGCGGCGCTAAAGTTTAGCTGCTTAGCTAGCAAGGACTCGTCGCGCTGCTACGTTACCAATTAGTTTACGAGTTTAGTCAACACGTGAGAACACGTCCGACACGGAGAGTCTCCTGTGTGCTACATGTGTGAAATAACAACTATAGTCTGGACTTTGTCTGCAGTGTATCTGTGTAAACGGCTTCATTCAGCGTTTCTCCCTGACACCGTGAGTTACCATGGTTACAGGCACGCCCTGAAACTTTATAATGATGATTATAATGTTTTTTGGTTAGTTTGACTGTACAAAATCATAAATGTAGCCTGATTGTAGCTCATTACAGAAATCTTGTATTATAACATATAGAACAAATGTAAAGCCTCAGAGCTTCTTTGATTATTAACAGTATGTAAGTGATCACATAAAGGTGATAACTCGCCATCAGACTGACAAGACTGCAAAAGTTGCTGTTTGTATGATGTATTTTTCTGTTAAACTGTAAGAGGCTCGCTTTAACAATATTATTATTAATAATAATTAATGATGATGATGAGAAGAAGTAGAAAAATAGCTTGCTCTAAAGTAGATGGTTGATTATTTGAAAGAGTTTGGCAAAAAAAAGCACAGTTTGATTTCATAGATTGAAAATTACATTGAAAAGACAAAAAACATTTTAAGTGTGAATAGACCAGCTGTTCAGATCATCCTCCTGTAAAACACTGTTGGTCAAATATTTAAACTTGATGTCTGCATTAGAGAACGTGGTGTGGGGTGAGGCTGTAAATCTTATCTTATTTTTTTAGCATGTTTAGACTGAATAAGTTGAGTTATTTAATTTTGAAGAATGCACTTTTGTTCCCTATGGCAGCTTTTTGAGTTAATTGATAGGCTATTTATTTACAAATGTAGCCACAGATGAAGACAAAATCAATCTTGTATGGAAAAAAGCATTAAAAATAGCAATAATCGAAGAATCGTGGCACCAATAATCGAATCGAATCGACAATCGTTATAATCGAAGAATCGAAGAATCGAAGCTCCCATAATCGTAATCGAATCGAATCGTGAGGTACCCTTGTTGGAACACCCCTAGTAACCATTGATGTTAGCTAATTTAACGTAGCCTTTCATCGCTAGTTAGAACGTATGGCTGTAGCCTGATGTCGGTACGACTAGATACCATATTAAGATGTGGAAACTATTTTGTGTTGAATTGCAGGAGAGTAAATAGCCAACACACCGAATAACTCCTTTCCACACACACACAGCTCGTCTCTCTCTCCCTCACGCACGCGTGCGTGCACACACTCACACACACACACACCCTTACTCCCAGTGTTAGGAATAGTTGGAATAAATACCTGTATGTTTTTTTTTTCAGGAATAAAAGCCAATTGCTTGGTCTATTTAACAGGCCTGTTATTTTCGTTATGCATTATTTGGTATTGTTGTTTAATAATGCAAAATTATTTTTTATGAGATTACTCGATCAATCAATGGGATAATCAGAAGAATACTCGATTGTAAAAATATTCAATAGCTGCTGCCCTAATATGAAGTGGTAGCATGTGCCCCAATAGAGCATTTATTAATTCTCAGAAACACCACTTCATATAACGTTGTCATCTTGCTGCAGAATAAATCACACAGTTACACTGGATGACCCTTTTGATGACCCTCCTGACTTGCCAGTGCCTGATCGATCACCAGAGCCCACCAAAGTGCAGCTGGATGTGAGTGCAGTGCCACGCTTCATTAATTAAGGAGAGCTCTGGGACTTCCTTACATTTTATTCCCAGATTCCCCTAGAAAGTGATTCCTGCCCAGCAGACCTTATCTGATAAAATAAATAAACAAATAAACATGAACAATATATGTATATAGTATCTTTAAAAACATAAAAATATCGCCTAAATAACAACAGCTGTCTCTGCTGTGCAGAGTGGGCGAATCGGAGCCGATGAGGTGATTGACGATACGGATGGAAAAGGAGCTGACGAGTTAGAGGAGAGGCTGAACCAAAAAGAAGCCAAGACTCGAGCCATCTTGCTAGAGATGGTGAGAAGAAGAAACCTGCTCTCAGTCTTCAACTGAAGATACTAAAGATACATTCTGAAACATTTCTACTCTTTTTTGTTATAAATTCTTCCAGGTGGGTGACCTCCCTGATGCAGATGTAAGGCCCCCTGAGAATGTGCTATTTGTGTGCAAACTGAACCCAGTGACCACAGATGAGGACCTGGAAATCATCTTCTCTCGCTTTGGGTCCATAAAAAGGTGTTGTTAATCTCCAAGTTCTGCAATTCCAGTTTGTTTTCTAGTTGTTTAGGAAGTATTTGTGCACGTGAAAATGTTACATGTGTTAATATTTTGCTCTAGTGCTGTAATATTAAAAATGTCTCTTGTTCCTTTGTGTTCAGCTGTGAGATCATCAGAGACTGGAAAACTGGAGATTCCCTCTGTTACGCTTTTATTGAGTTTGAAAAGGTGAGCATCTGATACGTTTAAGTAAACTGTATAATTGCATGGGTACTACACTTGTCTATTCAAACTATGTCAACCTTGTTCACTTTCTTTTCGAGGGTGAGAAGAGAAGATCAATATTGATGTCATTACTCTGTGTTAAGTACAGACCTGGAGTCAGAACATGGTTAGCCTAGCTTAGCATAAGGTCTCTAAGCAGGAAGAGACAAATATCCTGGTTCTTTGGTGTAAAAATGCTTGCAAACATGTTTTTGACCCGTTGTAAAACAACTGAAGAAAAACAACAACTGAAAATATACATAAAATGGCTCCATAACGCTTGCCTGGTATAATCCAAGACTCATACTGTTTTTACTGTGATGCTGCAGAAATGTTCTGTGGACTACGACACTTCACCTGACCTGAGTAATTTTCACTTCTGGGTGAACTGTTCATTTTTGTAAAATAAAGTCTTTTGACACAACACATTTATTAGGACTTTGCCTTCAGGTGTTCATTAGTCTTTACAAAATACAGTATATATCAAGTGAAAGTGACAGTTGGAAAACCCTGTGCATGATGTGATTAAAGAAAGTCATAAACCACATCATTACTTTCGTCATACACTACCAGTCAAAAGTTTGGACACACCTTCTCATTTAATGTTTTTTCTTTATTTTCATGACGATTTACATTGTAGATTCTCACTGAAGGCATCAAAACTATGAATGAACACATATGGAATTATGTAGTAAACAAAAAAGTGTGAAATAACTCAAAACATGTTTTATATTTTAGATTCTTCAAAATAGCCACCCATTGCTTTGATTACTGCTTTGCACACTCTTGGCATTCTCTTGATGAGGTAGTCACCTGAAATGGTTTTCCAACAGTCTTGAAGGAGTTCCCAGAGATGCTAAGCACTTGTTGGCCCTTTTGCCTTCACTCTGCGGTCCATCTCATCCCAAACCATCTCGATTGGGTTTAGGTCAGGTGACTGTGGAGGCCAGGTCATGTGGCGCAGCACTTCATCACTCTCCTTCTTGGTCAAATAGCCCTTAAACAGCCTGGAGGTGAGTTTTGGGTCATTGTCCCGTTGAAAAATAAATGATGGTCCAACTAAACACAAACCGGATGGGATGGCATGTCGCTGCAGGATGCTGTGGTAGCCATGCTGGTTCAGTGTGCCTTCAATTTTGAATAAATCCCCAACAGTGTCACCAGCAAAGCAGCCCCACACCATCACACCTCCTCCTCCATGCTTCACAGTGGGGACCATGCATGTAGAGACCATCTGATCACCTTTTCTGCGTTGCACAAAGATACGGCAGGTGGAGCCATAGATCTCAGATTTGGACTCATCAGACCAAAGCACACATTTCCACTGATCTAATGTCCATTCCTTGTGTTTCTTGGCCAAAACAAATCTCTTCTGCTTGTTGCTTTTCCTTACTAGTGGTGTTTTAGCAGCTATTTACCATAAAGGCCTGATTCGCGCAGTCTCCTCTGAACAGTTGATGTAGAGATGTGTCTGCTACTAGAACTCTGTGTGGCATTCATCTGGGCTCTAATCTGAGGTGCTGTTAACTTGCGCTTTCTGAGGCTGGTGACTCGGATGAACTTATCCTCAGCAGCAGAGGTGACTCTTGGTCTTCCTTTCCTGGGGTGGTCCTCATTCTGCATAACACAGCAAAGGGTGGCTACTTTGAGGAATCTAAAATATGAAACATATTTAGAGTTATTTCACACTTTTTGTTTGCTACATAATTCCATATGTGTTCATTAAATGAGAATGTGTGTCCAAACTTTTGACTAGTAGTGTATGTCATAACGATAGTATTATTATAGAAATTCGAAAGTTGTATGAATATAATATATTTACCATGAACCTGGTATACTGTTGGCAAGCTGTTCGACATTATGGAAGTAAAATGTTAGAACTTGAATGTTGTGGAAATGGCCCCAGTTTATGACTGGTATTCACCACTTTTCCAACTGATGAAGGGTAAACGTCCTTGATATAGATGTATACATTTACGCCTTTACTAGTTACGAGAGGGACATTACATGCATCATTAGTTTATCTGTGGGTTGAAGTTGTCTTGCTGACTTCTCTTTGGACTGTGTTATGTACCGTAAATTACCAAATAATAGCCGGGGCGTTTATTTGTTTCAATCACTTAACAGACCAGGCATTTATTTGGGACCAGGTGGCAAATTGGGACAGGCGTTTAATTCTTTCCTTACAAAAATCCTGGATGAAAATGTCACAAACTTCTCCCGCTTCTCTGTGAATTCTCTGGCATCCTTCTGGGCAATAGTTGTCTTCTGCAAGTGAAGTTGTTGCAGCAGAGGAAACAATTTAGCCAACCAGCACTCGTGGCAAACTCCTCATCTCTGCTGTCACTCACGGTGGCGTACATTTGTTTCGCCATCACCCTGATCATTTTGCGGGACACTCTCTCGTGGCGTGCCAGTTTACTGATAACTCATCCACGCATTTTCATCTCAGGCTCCTCGCGCACCTTCTTTCTCCCTCCACCAGGCAGACTGGTCCTGTTGCTGTCCTCCTCGGACAGATGCTGAAGCTCAGTTTGATTTTTTCTCTAGCTCTCACTCTCTTGGGGTCGACAGAGAAACGTCTTGCGGCTGCTTCTCCCGAGTATTCCTCTGCATATTTTACGACAGAAAGTTTAAATTTCAAGTCGTACTATTTATTTTTTTGCTGCATCGGAGCCATGGCAATCATCAATGTGATATTGACTGACAGAAAGCAGCACAACACCTGAAAAAGGCGAAGAGGAAAAACGTGCAGTGTCAGTGATCACATCTTCTTCCTTGATTTAAAAAAAAAAAAAAGAATTAGACCCGGCACTTATTTGGAACCGGCAGTTATTTATCAAAATATACACCTGCACCCGGCTTTTAAAGGGGACCCTGCGGTTAATTGAAACCCGGCTATTATTTGGTAATATACGGTATGTGGGAAAGAGGGGCAGGTTTTGCCACTCGCCTTGAGTCCTCTGAACAACTTCAACAACAGACTGTAAATAAAAAGAGACAACATTTGAAATGGGGTACAGTTATAACAAAAAGGTGATGGTGCAATGAATATTTGAAGCATTAGAGGGCACTGGGGAGTTTGTTTTGGAAATTATGTGTGACATCCCAAATATAATGAATTGTCCTTGGATATGGGCCAAAAAAGTTATCATTATGAATAAGATACATGGCAGCTAAGGGATTTTCCTCAGGGTATTTAATTAATTACCTTTGCTGCAGACGAATGCCTTTTTATAAATATTTCTTTAACAGGTAATATATACTTCTTTAAGTCTGGCTTCTCACACCAGACATGCTGGACAAAGAGGCTGCTCTTACCATCGTTGTGTTGAAAAAGTGAGCGTCTGGTTGAAACAGTGGTTTGACATCAAATACCTCCCCTGTAAACAGTCTGTGGAAGCCTTTCTTGTTCTCAGATATCTGATAGCAGATAAAAATGAAGTGACGGTTGTTTTTTGGAAACGTTTCATTGGCTGGTTCTATATTCTCCTGTAAAATGAGCAAAAGTTTTTTTGCCAGTGGTATTGTCTAATTGTTCTCCTGCTATATGAATGTTGAGTGTGGGAAGACCAACAAGGACAAATGTGTCTGTATATAAGAGAAGTTTTATCAAACATTGTCTGTTTTTTAGCATCTCCAATGCAAGGATTTCATGCTTCCCTCAGTTTTAAGTTGGAATGTAGCTGTCAGTCTAACAAAATGAAACATGAAGACCTCATTTAGGAAATTGCGATAACATCTTAACCAGACTCATGTTTTAGATAAAAAAGTTTTCCAGAAAATAATCAGAAATAATAACAATGGAAACATTAGTTGGAGCTCTAACAAAAATAACAAATGCTTGGATGATAATTTCTGAAATGAATTTATTACCTAAGCTAGTTTTATTAATCTTTATTAATCGACATAATTACGTGATCTGTTTGTAGAGGACAGGATATTTACATCTATTACACTTCTTTTATGCTTTTCGTCTTCGCAGCAAGAAGATTGTGAAAAGGCCTACTTCAAAATGGACAATGTGCTCATTGATGACCGTCGCATTCATGTGGACTTCAGCCAGTCAGTTGCAAAGATTAAATGGAAAGGAAAAGGTACTTGTACTGAAGCCTTGGTGGTTTGCATGTTTTGAATATTTGTCTTTGTTGTAAGGTTGTGCCAGTGTTGACCTTGTTTCTGTATTCAGTGTTATTCTCTTCCACACCATGAGTTAAAGTGATAGTCTGGGGCTTTAGATGTGGGGTTGTATGAAGTACTTAGCTCTAGTCAGTGTATAACCTGGAGAAGATGATGGTCAGCTCTCCCTGTGTGGAGAAGCAACTCGTCACACTGACTGAGAAGCAAAGCATTGTACTGCTAAACAGCACCGACAGCAAGACATATTTGAGCCACCTAACAGAGTGCTGCAGTGTCTGTTTAAGTGTACGCTGTATTTTGAACATTGTTGAAACTTAACATTGCCGTGAGACAGCCCTTTCTTTTGGCACTACACGCTCTCAGCCACACTACGTCCGTCCGAGGAGGAGGAGTTATTTGGTTATTTGGTGTAGTCTGTTACTCTCCTGCAATTTAACACGAATTAGTTTCCACATCTTAACATGATATCTAGTCATACATCTCCCTCCTACAACCCCACATCAAAAGCCCTGAACTTTCGCTACTCTGTTTCACTGTGTTTCATAAGCAGAGAACGTACTCATGGCCTTGTGTGTTTCCTAGGTGGGAAGTATACTAAAGATGACTTCAAAGCCTATGAGAAGGATGCGGAGAGCCGATCCAAACTGGCTCTCAAGGATCAAGCTAAGCCTAAACAAGAGTATCCTTGTGTGTTAACAGGATGGAATTTGATTTAGCCCTTTTCCCAATTCTTGTCATAACACATCAGTCTGCAGTATTTAACTGAGCCGCCCCTGTTGTGGTGGCCCTTCTACATTTTTTTCACAGTTTCATTTGGCAAAACTTTCAGCATTTACTTTTTCAACTTCCTGAACTTTCCTGAAAGCTCCAAGTATGACCTGCTAATTGAGGAGGAGGAAGAAGCAACAAGCCATCGACACTCTGAGAAGAAACATAAGGAGAAGAGGCACCATCATCATTCGGACGATGAGGACAGCAGGAAGTCCAAAAAGCACAGGGTATCTTCATGCTATTACACCCTACACACACTCCATAAATACTTCAAGTGCTTCTAGCAACACAACATAATGTGTTAAAATCTTGAACATTCTAATGAGAGCTGTGCCGTTCTACTGCTGCAGCTTTCCTATCAGTAAGGTGGTAATACATTTGAAGTTATTGAGAACCTTATCTGGAATTACATATTTATTTCTAAATCATACAGTATGTGGAAATACATGTGATGTTCTGTGAATATGACCAAAACTCTGAATAAATGTTAAACACTCAACAGTTATTCACACAAGGTCAGAAACCATGGTAGGGGCATTTTGTTTGTTTGCAAATGATACATTTCAATTGTCTGTGGACATGCACTATTAGAATAGAATACAATAGAATCGATACAATACAATACAATTACTTGATCCCAGACTGGGAAAGTATTTTGTCACAGCAGCAGTGGGTCCACAAAAAAGGAAAGAAAAAGAAAAACACACTGTACATAACATAAATAGAAAGCAAGATATATACAGTGTATATACACAATGCAAACTATACTATAAACAATAATAATCTGTACAACTATACAAGAAATAAACAGTAAAAATAATATTCTGTTTTTTATTATATTTAATTCAGGAAACTGTGCATTGTTAATATTGCACAGAACGGTTAATTTCAGTGAGCTTCTCTTGTCCTCAGCCTTCAGCAGTCTGTAAAAAGTTGTGCCTGAATTGAAACTAAGAGGGTCTTAAGTTAAGTGCAGCATGCTACTTCCAATGCCTGGGCTACATGAGAAAAAGATATGATAAAAAAATGAAAAATGATAAATGAATTAATTCTGCAAAATGGCAAACACTAAGTGTTACATTTTTACCATTATAGTGTAGTGACGATGGTACCTTTGTTCCTTGGTCACATCTCGAGTGAGTCCTGGCTAAAATATGCGCTGCATCTCAACCATATGTGTGTTTTGTTTGTCAATTTGAAAATACTAGTGCAGTGCCCGTAGGAAATATGTGTTCCTATAGAAAAGTGGGAGGTTAAGAAGCCAAGTCAGGGATATTTAGGTTTGTTGTGAAATCCGATATTCCAGGGAATAATTGGCCGTTTGTGACTATTTTAGATTTTGCCATTATATTTCACCTTAAAACTATTTACTTGGTGTGATTATTTTCAGCACAACCTCACATGTGTGACTGTACAGTTATTTTTTCATTTTGACATATTGTACTAACACAATGGACCTACTAACACTGCCGACGTCCCTCCCACAACTTCCTGTTCCTCTACAACCAAACTTGCTGCTTGAACACTTTCATGACAAAAGCCCGTTTTTACCGTTTCTTCTGCACCAGACACAAAGCAAACGTGACGGCAATGTTCGCGAAAAAGCGTGGCGGACATTATTTACCCCAAGTCCGGTTTTGGACAGGTCGGTGCGTC
>CAEMYA010000698.1:578207-589026 GCA_903131615.1 Diplodus sargus | reverse complement strand
GGGACCGAACCGCCGGCTAACTCCCGGTCCAGCTCGCGCCGCTCCAGGTATAAATCCGCTCTCCTCAGACCCGAACAAACACGGTCCGGTCTCGTTTAGTCTCATTAATCCACAACAGTCAGTTTAGATGCACAGAACAGAACGGGACCGAACCGCCGGCTAACTCCCGGTCCAGCTTGCGCTGCTGCAGGTATACATCCGCTTGTTTCTTAATGTGTGTCGTGGCTTGAGCTCTGCAGTGATTGGCTCTAATGAGCATGTCACTGTGATAGCTCCGGTGGACTATGCTCCAGAATATGTAAAGCATTTATGAAATAATTTATTCCCGGTATCATTGCAGTCCAAGCAAATGCGAAGTCGCACACCACTGAACCAAACGGCAGCCATGTTGAAACTCTCAGGTCATTCTGATCCTGATCCGCAGAGATATTTGAGGCACAGACAGACAGACAGACAGACAGACAGACAGAGATTCCTTGCTTTTATAGAGAGATTCCTTGGAATTTTTTACAACAAAATTGCGAAACATACAGGTTCTGTGCAACTGTCCTTACACGGATTAATATTAGCAAAGTCTCCACTGTGTTTACTCTAACTAGCTAGATAATAAACCTGTCAAAGAACATAAAGGGCAACGCCTAGGGAGTTTTCTATATTTAGGGCTTTTTTCCCTGTCTGAGATTAAACTATTTGCAAAACAACAGACCATTTGCATCAGGAAATAGAGATTTTTCCATTAAGCTATAGAAAAACTCCAACAACACAAATTCATGATTCAGAATGGTTCTCTAGGTTTAAATTGCATTCCATCAATATTTTGTTGTTTATAATAGATTTGCAATTCATCATCATTGTGACAGCAACCAGTTGGTTTGCACAAACCCAAACAGACACACCAGAGCCTTCTTCCAAGAACTAAGTTTACTGATTTATGTGGGTTATTGTTGAGAAACTCCCTCATACCTGGAAAAGTGACTGATGGAAAAAGAGCTCTTCCCGATAACTGAGTAAACCTGATTCTTTGAACAGGCCCCTACATGCACAGATGTCAACACATTGGCACACACACAGTCTCCACCTCAATTTATCCAAAGTCAGGCTATTAATTATCCTGGTCTGGTTTTTTTCTCTGGTTTTTTTCATTGTGTTGCATTTTGGCATTGTATATGTCACAGTACAGATGCAGAAAGGAAATGGTGAGGAAGAAACATGAGAATCAAAATCGAAGTTGATGATTTTTGTCTTCACTACTAGTCCTGCACGGCCCATTGCTTCCTTTGGTCGCAGTCAGGAAGACAGAACTTATTAAACAGCAAAAAGAGTTTTAAAATCATGATTGAGGCACATTGTGTGAGCACTGAGAAATCTTTTGTTCTGTCTTTAGCTTAATTTGAATTTCTTAACAGATCTGGGGAAAAAAACTAAATGATAAAACAAATCTATCCAGAAGACCACTGTTGGATGTAAGGGAGGCTCAAATGTAAACACCAAATAGCCTTGCTGTACACATTTATTTAACACCAGAGGGGTGTTTTGCGAAGGGGGCTCAAAATAGCCAGGCTTTGTGCTCATGATGCAGCCCAACAAAGCCCCAAGTCCCCAAACGGAGTTAAACGGTTCTGCGACGGTGGTGATCAACTTAATTTGTTAAGTCCGGCTCTCTGCTTTGTGCTCTGTGTGCGTTCACATAAAAGGGGGCGTCTGACGTCATATTATTCTACTTCCGTGCGAAAATGGATCGATCCCGGGCCACATATTTTACTCAAGATGAGCAGATTCTTATTATGCAAGGCTGTGAAGAATTCAAAGAAACCATCACGGCAAAAAGTAACACTGTCGCCGCCAATAGAGCGAGGGAGGGCTGCTGGCAGAAAACTGCTGACCGTGTAAATGCGTAAGTTAACGATGATTCATATTATGATCAATATTAGGCTATATTAAGCCCTTAGTGTTTTAATTTCTGAAAGCTCAGCATTGTGCACATTTTACATATTAACCCTCATCCATTTAAGAAATAAATAAACTGAAGCAACAACTATCTTTTTTCATTTTTGAATGATGTCTGTATTGTTTTCACATTTACTGATCTCAGTTATAGAATGCGCGTGTGTGTTTTATTGAAAGCGAGGCTGAGTGTGCGCAGGCTATAATTTTTCAGTGGGGTTTTTTTTGTATTACTGTGTCGGGATGAACAAGTAAATGTAGCTTCTGTCCCTGTACATTGACAATAAAGACCTTTTTTAACAGTGAAAATAGCTCAAGCCTGTAAGATTTGCGTTTGGGCTACACTGCCCTACAACGGGTGAAACATTGATCAGTTCATCAGTTTATTCATGGCCACATCAAAGAAATAATTAACTTTACTCATTATCTGTGACAAATAAATACTAGGTTAGCCTAATTAATATTTCATATTGCATTTTATTAAGATGTGGAAGCAGCAGTCGGACATGGCAGCAAGTGTGTGGATAATATACTGTATCCCATTTTATTTTAATATCATCACTATCTTAAGATTGCAGATTCTCAGAAAGAGAAAGAACCACTTTGCGGATGGCGCTACACGCAGTGTTCTTGCTCAGATGTTCTGCATCACCAACTGAATGTAAGTAGTTTGCCCGACAGTGAGCGCACAGCTTCTTCAGTGGCGTCCTGACACTCGGCTCAATAAGTGAGCAGATGTACCGTATTCCCTCGGCTGAAAATCTATATCGCTCATAGAGAAATTCATCAGGAAATGCCAGCAGATCAGCGCGATCTCAAAGAAGCCGCTCACGTCGTAGTGCTGCCAGAATTATTCTGCTCCAGGTCCACCGGGTTCTCAATGAATGGTGACGCCATCTTCGAATGAGTTACACAGTGAACCAGCGGCGCTTTTAAGCTGAAACTCTGAACATAACCTGGCCGGGACCAGGTTATGAGCTAAGCATAAGTTACCATGGTGATCTAGCCGGGTTAAAAGAGAGCCACCTTTGTAGTACAGGGAAGCCTGGCTTTAGACTCAACATAGCTCGCTAACCCACTAAACTGGCTTCGCAAAACACCCCTCAGAGCTGTTTGAGAAGGGCTCATATCCTCTGTTGTTTTTGTCAGTGGGCAGTAGGCTCACTGCCTCTTATTAATTTACACCACTCTTTTACAGTGTCTGTGTTTACATGCAAGGAGTTACCTGATTGGTTACCTGATGTGACTTACATCTTATCTTACCTTTTGAAATGTTGAGTTTCCTTGTATTTATACATATCTATCAATCTGCAGTGCCCTGCACGCAGAGGAAACACTGTAGCATAAATGATAAGGTGATATAAGAGGTTCTTAGTAAATTATGTGCAGCAGGCTACTTTTTTAGTGTGCTCAGGACAGATTTATCATCCATCCATCCATCCATTTTCGTCCGCTTATCCGGGGCCGGGTCGCGGGGGTAGCTGCCTGAGCAGGGACACCCAGAGTTCCCTCTCCCCGGACACTGCCTCCAGCTCTTCCGGGAGGATCCCAAGGCGTTCCCAGGCCAGCTGGGCGACATAGTCACGCCAGCGTGTCCTGGGTCTTCCTCGGGGTCTCCTCCCGGCGGGACATGCCAGGAACACCTCCCGAGGGAGGCATCCCGGGGGCATCCGAAACAGATGCCCGAGCCACCTCAGCTGGCTCCTCTCGATGTGGAGGAGCAGCGGCTCTACTCTGAGCTCCTCCCGGTTGACAGAGCTCTTCACCCTAACTCTGAGGGAGCGCCCTGCCACCCTGCGGAGGAAACTCATTTCGGCCGCCTGTATCCGGGATCTTATTCTTTCGGTCATGACCCAAAGTTCATGGCCATAGGTGAGGGTCGGAACGTAGATTGACTGGTAAATCGAGAGCTTCGCCTTTCGGCTCAGTTCTCTCTTCACCACGACAGACCGATACAACGACCGCATTACTGCGGCCGCTGCACCGATCCGCCTGTCAATCTCACGCTCCATCCTTCCCTCACTCGTGAATAAGACCCCAAGATACTTAAACTCCTCCACTTGAGGCAGGAACTCTCCTCCCACCTGGAGGGAGCAAGCCACCTTTTTCCTGTCGAGAACCATGGCCTCGGATTTGGAGGTGCTGATTCTCATCCCAGCCGCTTCACACTCGGCTGCAAACCGCCCCAGGACATGCTGGAGGTCCTGGCTCGAAGGAGCCAACAAGACCACATCATCCGCGAAAAGCAGAGATGAGATCCAGTGGCTCCCGAACCAGATCCCCTCCGGCCCGATTTATCAGTGCCACAGTAATAATAACAAGAGTCAATTTAGCACAAAGCTAGTCCCAGGTTAGCATTGTTATGTATACATTTCCTCGTTCTTCTTGCATCATAACTTGTTTTTGATTTCAGTCTAATCATTGTTCCAGTATCAGCATACCAGTTAAGTACTGTCTGGAAATCAAAGGCTTATCCAGCCAAATATACTTCTGCTCCTTATGACAACCTTTTCCTCTGTCAGAATGTTTCACTGCACACAACTACTGCAGTTGTGACTGATGCTCATATCCAACTAGTGCTTCAAGCAAGAAAATATATGGATTTTGAATGCCATTTGGTGCAGCACTGACTTCTAGTCGTGAGATAAATATATTTATATTAATAATGAGATGCTCTTTAACAGATGTACGTGTCAGATCTTTATTTCAATAGGGCTTCTACATCTGCGAGTAGTAAAAACTTACTTACTTACTGAGCAGTAAAAAAATCCCACATGACATTGTATACAAATTAGAGGAGTTAATAAGTAGCAGCAAGTAACTACAAAACAACACATACAGTGAACAGTAGGTACCAGCATTTACCTCAACACTTTCATGAAATGGTTATTTCCTGATAAATGATAACTATTTCCTGTTCAATCAGGATGTTGGGGCAGGCATGCAGATTTGTCATCGGAGTAACTAATGAGATTATCAATGGCTCGATTCTTTTCATGTGTCCCAGTCAGCCATTAGACTTTATCTGAGATCGAGCAGTACTTCAGCAAGAAAGAGCCCATCATCACTGCCTTTGTTTAAAGTCTGTGTAAAGCAAATTCAGCCATTTTCTTCTAAACACATTAAAAAGATCATAAATGTATTTCCTTAAAACATGTAAAAAGCATTCAACCATTTAGAATTTAATTTTGGAGCTAGGCTCACAAACTGTGTTTCACTATTTCTGTGTTCAGGATTTAATGGGCGGGTCAGAAATCATGGCCGCGTTATGATTTGCATAAACCCTGCCCTGCTGGAAGCTGTATAAATACATTCAGTGCATTAGCTTCGGAGGTTTTCCGCTTGCTCTGGAGTCTTGGATAACATCTCTTAGAATAGTTTGCAGCTAGCTAACCAGTCAACCAGTCAGCTAAACAGTCATGTCTCCTTCACATCGCTCCTGCATCTTTCCTGGATGCCACAGTGTGCAGGGTAACGGCGCTGTTAGCTAAGTTAAGTTTCCTAAGGACGACAACGGAAAGGTAAGGGTTTTGTCAAAAGGAGCTACTGTGGACAGTTAAAAATCACCACCAACACCCTTCTCTGCAGTGTCCACTTTACCCCCGGTAGTTACAGCAACTGTCACCAGGTAAAGTCTGGATATCTGAAGAGTCTGTTGACGCTGGTTAGTGTGCCCGAACTGACGCTCTCCGTCCCCGGCTTGCGTCCTCCCGTCCTGCCGACAGCACATGCTCTCATCTCTGCCGCTGGCATTATGTGCCCGCCTGCAACCGTCCTGCCCACAACAGGTGCTCTCATCCCCGCCACCGGCCAGACTTTATTTCTGGGTCGGCCTGCTCTTGATCAAGCATTTGTGTGTGTGTGTGTGTGTGTGTGTGTGTGTGTGTGTGTGTGTGTGTGTGTTTGTTTGTAATAACTCAAAATAATGACTGTATTTCCAGCTACAAAAGGCGCATCTCTCTCCTCCCTCCATGTTGTTTGTGCAGCTGCATGGTTTTACACGTGAGTGAGTTGTCCTCGTGCAGAAAACGTGACTTCTCGCGCACGTGACGTCACTCCCCGAGACCCAAGAAGAAAGCAAAAATATATAATTTTTAAGGATAATGACAAAAATAATAGTAACGCACAGTGGTGTGAACAAGTAACTTCAATCTGATTAGTGGTTTGGAAATATTACCGCGTTAGATTACTCCTCACTAGAGTAAAGGCAGCAACACACCGGCCCAACCGTTGGACGTCTGAAGCGTTTGGAGAGACCCGGATGAGGTTGGGAACATTTCTGTTCGGTGTGTTCAGCTGCGTCGGAAGCTTTCGGAGCCGTTCGGACGTTGTCTGCTCCGACTCAGCATGCGAAGTCTGAGGAGGAGGGCTGTCGGACGTCTGAGCCATTGGATTCTCTGATTGGCGGTGTGCTAGCAAATCAGTGCGGTGTGTGGGAGGTGCGGAATACTGTGTGCGCATTGGTTTTCTACGCACTCCGTTCCGTCATTTCTTGTTTTCATGTTTTGGAGTACTGACATGAGACTAGCTGTTATTATGTCTATTCAGGACGAAATAATCTGTGTTCGTTTGGTAATGCCTCGCTGCATGTTTAGTATGCAGCTGTTTTTGTCTGAAATAGTTAAGTTTTGCTTTGATCGAAAGTAAAATGAGTTACGTGCATAAACCTCTCGTTTACAACTCGCAACACAAGCACCAGCCGCTTATTGCATCTCGCGCAAGCGCAGAACGTACACGCTACTGTGTAGCTGGCAGCACGTCAAAGCGGTGTGTTTCAATTCAACTTCTGTGCCGAGCGGGTCAGACGAGAGGCAACAGAGTGGTCGGAGAGTGGTCGGATAAGGCAGTTGGACGTCTGGGCAGTGTATGGGGGGCTTTAGACGTTACTGGCATCACTGATTGTAAGTGCAACATGGAGCTTGAGAACGTCCGTTCTAACAGCCCACGTATTAAAAAAATGTCCTGTTTCAATCGGGCTCGGGCTCATAATTACAGTTAATGCAGGGTTCTCCCCAGAAATGTGTAGCGGCGCACCGTCGGCCGGGGGAGAGACGGTCGTCACCGTGATATGATCGTTATCGCTGTCAGCCTGGGAACGGACGGACGCTCATCACCGCCATGGACTGTGAGGAACGAGGCTGAGCAGTGAGCACTATCAGTGTCTGACTCAGAGTCCGTTACTGGCTCTGATGGCTCAAACAGGTCGGGCTGGGTCCATGCGATGATGCTGCTAGCTTCCATTGTTACTGTAGGTTAGGTCCTTGTACAGAACACAGAGGCAGCTCCCCTCCTGCGCGTGGGCGCGGTTCCAGCGCTTCTATCTGACACGCCCCCAGCGTTTCAGAGCAGAGAGAAATGCTTGTTTTTCCATGATTTTGAGACCTAATTTTATATACTTGGCAATTCTTTTAATCTTTCAAATTTGGCTCAGTGGTCAATGACACATGTTTCTGTGGTATGACAAACTCATAACACAAATGTATTTCTGCTTTACACGGACTTTAATCACTGTGAACCAACAATGCCTCCCCCATGTACGATTTTAGATAGAATGCAGTGTGACTTGTAAAACAAAAATGTCAGATGTGTGATGGTTGACATGTGTGGGGCAGCACTTTGAAATTAAAGGTAAAGGTAATAACATGGTAATAACAATAATATACCAGCCTTATATCCGTTATATGGCCTGATCGGGTAAGGAGTGTCCCGATTTTGTTGTCTCTCCAATTTTCATTTTCAGGGTCTCTACACATGAACTCGAGCATTGAGAACATTGTTTGTATACACAAGGTTTACTAAAAAGAGAGTTTTTCAACAACTCACGTTAGCAGTAGCTTCTTCCTCTAGCCGTCGTCATGGCAGCTCAGACGTACTCGGGATCGACACGACTGAGTAGAGTGTATGTGGTTCAGTTGAGCTATGTGTAGGGACCCTGGTGATACTACGAGCAAAGTTTCATGTTGTGTCGAGCCTTCTTAGTGTTTTAAAAATAGCTTTTTTAATGCTAGCGTAAAAGTGCCCCATGCACTCCTATTGAGAATGTGTTTGAGCTGAAAACGAAAATACGGTCAATCTTAAAAGTGCCTCTTTTTCGTCGTAATTATGCTTTTTACACAAAGGGTCGACTCATATACATTCACAAAAAAAGCCTAGGTTGCATTTTGGCGAGAGTTTCACTTTAAATAGTCTTTTGGATCAGTTCTGTAGACAGAAGCAGATAAAACTGATGAGGTGAAGGGTGGGATTGTTCAACAATGAATTATTGCGTTTTTTTACCTTTTTCTTTTTATAGTTATAACCAGTAGTGCAGTGTGAGGTTTCCTCTGAAGATGCATTGTTTCCAGAAAGTGAAAGTTTTTCCAGGCAGATTTCCTATTTTATGCCCTGCTTCAGTTGCTTCAGTTCCTAAGCAGATGTGGTAAGTGTGGGCACCCACAGTGACAGCGGAGGCTTATCATCTGCATGGTATCTGACTTTAGTATTTCTTAATTATTATAGTATCCAATTGTCAAAATAACATAATATAATTCTAAGTGCTGTATCGTGGGCAACCAGACGTGTTTCAGTTTCTTGAATATGTTTCACCTCTCATCCAAGAGGCTTCTTCAGTTCTGAATTGAACTTAGAATAACCATGTTCAGGATGACTGAGAACCTTCATCAATTCATAATATTTTTGAACTTTCATACAAAGTTTGTTTCATGTAGTGAACTATAATGTCCGCAGCACTTGCTTTGTTCTTATTTAGGCAGTATTAAACCTAGACACAGAACATGTTTTTGTTCCAGACCGAAGGAACCAAGCTTCAGTCTTGGAACACAACCTTACTTGTTAAATATTTGTCTTTACTCTGTCTCACACCCTCGCGTTTTCTCTGACATTTCCAGGACAGCGAGGATAAGCGACGAGACAGGAAGGTGGTACATCAGCGCTCTCGCTCCCGCTCAAGTTCCCGCTCCAGAGACAGGGACCTCAAACACTGCAAGTCCCGGGTCAAACATGGGAAAGAGGGCCGTGATAAAGGCCACAGCCACCGGGACCGAAGCCGCAGTGGCAGCCGCTCCTCAAAGAAGTCCAAGAATAAAGAAAGGAGTAGATATAGATGAGGGAGAGCAGGAAAGAAAGATGGTCACCCTAAATTCACTGAATATTTCTCTGAACTTCTTTCAGCATGAATTATAAAACTACTGTCTTCTTTTAAAGTTCCTTGATTTGGACTTTTAGAAAAACACAGAAGATGATTATCAGGTCCATGTTTCAGTGTCTTGTAGAGAAAACATGTTTGAAAATTGTTTTTTTATGTATAAAAAAAAGAAAATCTCCAAGCACTACATTTGTCTAAGCTTTGTTTTATTTGAATGCCACAACAGACTTCCTGCTCTGATATTTACTTCCTCTGCACCTTCTACTCCCCTCACACACGGCCCATATAGGATGGTTTTGTAGATGGTTAATACATCACCTTTGACTTTTAGTTTCTAACGGGTGGGGTTTTTCTTTTACATTCATGAGCTACGGGTATGGAAAATTGTTGGGTGGCATGTGTCTCCACAACAGTCAGGGAATTCACTGGTGTCTCCCTCCACCCACCTCATAGAGCTGCAGTGATATAACGTGTCATTGCACTAACTGAAAGTTAGCTAATCTCTGGCTGGGAGTTCAGGGTGTTCGATGAATGTTTTGGGTGTGATTTGAACTGATAAAATGCCACAGAAAGTAATCTGACAAGTGTGATCTGAAATTCTAATAGTTACTGATGAAAAGCAGTTTCTGGTAGAGATGCTGTCTAACTAACAAAAAAATATTCTCTGTCAATTGTTAAACCCTCATGTTGCCACAATGAGCTGAGCACTGTTTTTAGTTGCAGTCCAAAAATACAAATACAAGAAACAAGACACCAAGACTTTATCTGTGTCCAGGATGAGAAGCTTTTTATGTGTGTTTAGGGTATAACACAAGCAGAGATGTTGAGATGCGTTCCATCGCCTTTTCTCTCAACAACACTATGTCAGTGTGTGAGCAGTGAGCTGAGGACACTCAAGTCTTCAAAGTGACATTCTTTCCCATTCATGCTTGTGAGCAGCTGAGCCTTTCTTGGATGCCCCTTATATAGTCAACATTTTTTACAAGCGAAAGGAAGTAGTGCCAGAATTGGCACAAGTATTCCATGACTATTATTGTTCTTTTAATAAAATACATCAGCCATGCAAAGATCTAAATGGCTGTCATTTTCCAAGATAGCTGACATTTCTTGACACTTTTCTTTCACAATATGAACAATCCTTGCTGTGAAATCATACATATTTTACCACAGAGAAGCCAGATTTCATGGCCATAGGTGAGGGTCGGAACGTAGATTGACTGGTAAATCGAGAGCTTCGCCTTTCGGCTCAGCTCTCTCTTCACCACGACAGACCGATACAACGACCGCATTACTGCGGCCGCTGCACCGATCCGCCTGTCAATCTCACGCTCCATCCTTCCCCCACTCGTGAATAAGACCCCAAGATACTTAAACTCCTCCACTTGAGGCAGGAACTCTCCTCCCACCTGGAGGGAGCAAGCCACCTTTTTCCGGTCGAGAACCATGGCCTCGGATTTGGAGGTGCTGATTCTCATCCCAGCCGCTTCACACTCGGCTGCAAACCGCCCAAGGACATGCTGGAGGTCCCGGCTCGAAGGAGCCAACAAGACCACATCATCCGCGAAAAGCAGAGATGAGATCCAGTGGCTCCCGAACCAGATCCCTTCCGGCCCAAGGCTGCGCCTAGAAATTCTGTCCATAAAAATAATGAACAGAACCGGTGACAAAGGGCAGCCCTGCCGGAGTCCAACATGCACTGGGAACAGGTCTGACTTACTGCCGGCAATGCGA
>CAEMYA010000698.1:559837-577697 GCA_903131615.1 Diplodus sargus | reverse complement strand
GCCGACCGGTAGTCCTCCTCCATGGCCTCCCCGAACTCTTCCCAGACCCGAGTTTTTGCTTCCGAGACTGCCCGCGCTGCCGCACGCTTGGCCTGCCGGTACCTGTCAGCTGCCTCAGGAGTCCCCTGGGCCAGCCAGGCTCGATAGGACTCCTTCTTCAGCTTGACAGCAACCCTTACTTCCGGGGTCCACCACCGGGTTCGGGGATTGCCGCCGCAACAGGCACCGGAGACCTTACGGCCACAGCTCCGGACAGCCGCGTCAACAATGGAGGTGGAGAACATGGTCCATTCGGACTCAATGTCCCCAGACTCCCTCGGGATCTGGTCAAAGCTCTCCCGGAGGTGGGAGTTAAAGATCCCCCTGGCAGAGGGTTCTGCCAGACGTTCCCAGCAGACACTCATGATACGTTTGGGTCTGCCAGGTCTGTCCAGCTTCCTCCCCTGCCAGCGGATCCAACTCACCACCAGGTGGTGATCAGTTGACAGCTCAGCCCCTCTCTTCACCCGAGTGTCCAAGACATACGACCGGAGGTCAGATGACACGACCACAAAGTCGATCATTGATCTCCGGCCTAGGGTGTCCTGGTGCCACGTGCACATATGGACACCCTTATGCTTGAACATGGTGTTTGTTATGGACAAACTGTGACTAGCACAGAAGTCCAATAACAAAACACCACTCGGGTTCAGATCAGGGAGGCCGTTCCTCACACCCCTCCAGGTAACACTTTCGTCGCCCACGTGGGCGTTGAAGTCCCCCAGGAGAACGATGGAGTCCCCGGTTGGAGCACTCTCCAGTACCCCTCCCAGGGACTCCAAGAAGGCCGGGTACTCTGCACCACTGTTCGGCCCATAAGCCGAGACAACGGTGAGAGTCCTATCCCTGACCCGGAGGCGCAGGGAAGCGACCCTCTCGTTCACCGGGGAGAACTCCAACACATGGCGGCTGAGCTGAGGGGCTATAAGCAAGCCCACACCAGCTCGCCGCCTCTCACCGCGGGCAACTCCAGAGTAGAAGAGAGTCCACCCTCTCTCGAGGGGTTGGGTTCCAGAGCCCAGACTGTGCGTGGAGGTGAGCCCGACTATTTCTAGCCGGTACCGCTCAACCTCCCGCACCAGCTCAGGCTCTTTCCCCCCCAGCGAGGTGACATTCCATGTCCCCATGGCTAGAGTCACCATCCGGGGATTGGGCAGCCGGGGCCCCCGCCCACGACTGCCACCCATATCCCACTGCACCGGCCCCTTCTGAACCCTCCCGTGAGTGGTGAGCCCACGGGAGGGCGGGCCCACGTTGCTCGTTCGGGCTGCGCCCGGCCGGGTCCCGTGGGCGAAGACCCGGCCACCAGGCGCTCGCCTGCGAGCCCCAACCCCAGGCCTGGCTCCAGGGTGGGGCCCCGGTGACGCCGATCCGGGCGACGTGCACGTCCTTGCTGTTTGATCCCATGAACTTTGGGTCATGACCGAAAGAATAAGATCCCGGATACAAGCGGCCGAAATGAGTTTCCTCCGCAGGGTGGCAGGGCGCTCCCTTAGAGATAGGGTGAAGAGCTCTGTCACCCGGGAGGAGCTCAGAGTAGAGCCGCTGCTCCTCCACATTGAGAGGAGCCAGCTGAGGTGGCTCGGGCATCTGTTTTGGATGCCCCCGGGACGCCTCCCTCGGGAGGTGTTCCTAACATGTCCCGCCGGGAGGAGACCCCGAGGAAGACCCAGGACACGCTGGTGTGGCCTGGGAACGCCTTGGGATCCTCCCGGAAGAGCTGGAGGCAGTGTCCGGGGAGAGGGAAGTCTGGGTGTCCCTGCTCAGGCAGCTGCCCCCGCGACCCGGCCCCGGATAAGCGGATGACAATGGATGGATGGATGGAGAAGCCAGATTTATTAGTCTGGGCAGGCCAGGAAGCTACTGTCTACCATATTTCCATCATTGAAAGAAACAAAATCTGCTTATTATACCCAATCATGAAACCATCACCTGTTACCAATCCACCTCTTTACCTCCAAACTGTTTTTGGAGCGCTCCACAAGTCTTTTGGGGTACTCAAAACTTGGACTTTTTATCTAAAACATTGTTCCAACACTCTACTATCAGTTTTTTCACAATGACTGGGTACCAATGCTTCAGACGAGACAGTGGGCGGGATACTAATGTATGTGAAAGATGGTTTCAAATGTGAACACGTTTTTCAAGGCAGCAATTACACCGGAGCATATCGCACTGAAAGTTGCCTTGTGTCAGTAAATTTGTTTTACCATTATAGGCTTTTATATATTTTTTGAGGCATAGACACCTTTATTTGAGTGGATAGATCTGAAAGGGGAGAGAGATGGGGGTGTAATATGCAGTACAGGTCCTCTGGCCTGATTCGAACCGGGGTCCAATGCGTATGAGGCATGCGCGCTAACCACTCGACTACCTGCAGCTTTTATAGACCCCTGACTGCCAATGACACTTTTTATGAACAACTTACTGGTATCTTGAAAGAATCTAATCACAACTAAGAAATTATTCTCATGGGGGATTTCAATCTTAACTGGGAGGATAAGACTAAGGGGAAAACGCTAAAAGCAATTACAGACAAATACCATCTAGAACAGTTGATTAAACCAGAATCACAAAATGCTTAAGTACACAACTTGACCTATTTTTCTCCAATAAACGTAAAAGGATAAGAAAAAGTTACAACCTGATCACTGGTTTGTCTGATCAACAAGACATATTTGACAATGAGATAAATAATATGGACTGGGGTGATGTACTATCCTCTCAAAACCTGGAGTTGTCAGTTATTTACATCAAAGATCAATGCTGTCAGAGATAAGTTCACTGTGAAAATCCAGAGAAAAAATAGAAACAAAGTCAACCTGCCTTTGTTCAGTGAAAACCTATGGCAACTGATGAAAAGTAGAGCCGCAGCTTTAAAAAAGGCCATGAAGACCAGAAGAGATAACAACACTTTGACTTACAAAGGAACAAAGTGATTAAGGAACTGAGATTAGCAAAGTCACGTTTTTATCTTCAACTTATGAACAAGGCTAAATTTAACAGCAAAGAAATTTGGAAAAGTATTAACAATTTGACAGGGAGGGCTCAACATCACTCTCGGGACATCCAGCTCACCATTCAGGGCAAGACAGTAGATGATAGTGCTATAATTGCCTCTACTTTTAATTCCTTTTTTATCGAGTCTGTTCAGGAGCTAGGAAATAACTTCAGATTTACAGAACAGAGCAGCAGTTTGAATGTTGTGGGGCAGGACTTCGACCTAGACACAGTCAGTAAGGAAGAAGTTAAGAAAGTTATTTGCTACTTAATGAACTCAAAAAGCAGAGATGCTTTCCATCAGAACACTGTTCATTAAAAAAATTCAGCTACACTAATTCCCCCTATTGCTCATTTAGTAAACCTCTCTATTGCACACAGTTCCATTCCTGACGACTGGAAACATGCAACTGTGACTCCCAATTTCAAATCTGGAGACCGCCATGTAGTCAGTAATTATAGACCCATTAGCATACTGCCAGTAGGTTGCAGAGAAGGTGGTCATAAAACAACTAACTGACCACATTAACAGCTGCAACCCTGGCCTAACACTAACCCTCCTGCCCAGTTTGGCTTTAGAAAACACTACAGAACCAGCCATCTTACACCTGACCAAGCAAATTAGATAACATCTTGATAAAGGTAGAGTTGTTGGAGCTGTATTCTTAGACTTGCGTAAAGCCTCTTGACACAGTTAATCACAATGGCCCTCATTTATCAATCTTGCGCGAAAACGGGTGCAGATCTGAACGCAGAATTGGTCTTACGACAGGACACACGTGTGATTTATGAAACGCTCGTATCTGACCAATTCCAGCGTACGAATGATCGGGTTTTGATAAATGCAGCGGCTGAATTCGATCGTCATTAACATGTTAAACCCTTAAATATTTCTGGTTCGGAGGCCTCACCCACTGAGGTCAAACATGGAGAGATGAAACACTGGCAAGAAGAGAAACTTTTCCGAGATGGAGATCGGCATCCTGGCAGCGCCGGCACATCAAAGGCACTCCATTCACTAATGCAATGTTGTGAAAACTAAACAGGCCAAAATAATATGGCACACTTTCTCTGGGGTATACAGCAGCCACCTTCTTTTCAGCAACCCTAAGCAGCGCTCCACTGTGACCCGTGTGCGTGTGTGCGCACTATTGAATCTGCGTTCCTGCTCTGTAGCAGGGTTTGCCAGCAGGGTTATTAGGTATTCCGTTAACTAGTTGTCATGTTAGGCTATTTAGTCTATCTTATTTCATTTTACAAAAAAGTGGTATCAGTAAAAACGTGGGCTTTTTTTTAATTAAAAGTTTTGTATTTTGTTTTATTCGTTTTAAGAATCCTCTTTGATCTGTTCTAAATATGTGACTGCTTATGCTTAATGACAGCTGAGGTAATAATTATTTTCAGACTCAGCCAGATTTTGCTGTGCTGCATCACAAATCCACAGACTCAAATTTGTGTACACGAGCTCAGACCTGATGTGAGATCTAATAGCTTCCGCTCACGTCCAAATTGATAAATGCGGAAGTTTGATAAATGAGGGCCAATGTTCTTATATCTAAACTCGCCAACTTCAACCTTTCGTCTAACATACTTGCTTGGATATCGTCTTACCTATCCAGCAGAGTACAGTGTGTGAAAACCAAAGATGTGTGCTTTAGCTATTTGAAGTGCACAATGGGTGCACCTCAATGATCTGTGTTAGGCCCACTACTTTTTAGTCTCTTCTACATCAATGACCTTCCATGGTAAGGTCATGGAGTAGAGGTACAAAAATATGCTGACGACACTGTTTTATACACACATGCTACATCAGCTCAGCTAGCAGCTGAGAAACTAGCCAGTGCTGTCGATGGAGTGGTTGAATGGCTACACCAATCTTGTCTTACTTTAAATGTAAGAAAAACAAAAGGCATGTTCTTTTCCAAAACCAAATAGAAGGGTGAACAAATTGAGACTGTCACTGAATTTGGCAAAAACTATTAAATACAACATGGCAAATTTTAGACAGATTAGAACCTCTCTTTCCACAGAGGCTGCAAAGATATTTCTCCATGCCCTCATTTCCCCACACATCTCATACTGTATTACCAGTTGGGGGCAGGCCAGTCCAATAACAATCAGGCCCTTAGAATATTTGTACAAACAGGTTTTGAAAGTCTTTGAAAAAAAGCCATTAAGGTATCACCACTTTGGGATACTACACAAACACAATCTACTCACCATTGAACATTTAGCTTCCATGCATAACTGCTCTGTACCCTTTTGCTCTTCAGCTTTTGGGCAGGCATCTTTCTCTGTTAAAGCTATTACACAATGGAATACTATCCCGGACAATGTAAACAACTGTGGTTTGTTGGGTAGCTTTAAAGATAATCTAAAAATCCCTTTAAAATCTCTCAGCAATGCACTCACATTGTTAGTTAATCAGTCCTCATAACTTTTAGTCTCACATTTCATCTCCCCGCTGGGGCTGACAAGGTGTGTGTGTGTGTGTTGTGTGCTGTGTATGCCACTGTGTATGGGAAATTTCATATGCAATATATTGCTATTTGTTACTTGTTCTTTATTTATTGAGTGATGTTTGATGTTTTAATATATGTTGTATTTGTATTTGTGTTTCCTGCCAATAGGACTGCAGATGTATATTAGCCTAAGGCTAACTCTGGTGCAATGCATTAAATGGTTACATTTATGCTTGCATTGCACATTGTCCCTTACAAATAAAATTGAAATTGAAATGTTGTTGCCCCGTCCCAACATGTTTGAAACATGTTGGCATCAAATTCAGAATAAGCAAATATTTCCAAAAATCAATGGAGATGATGAGGCAAAACGTTAAATATATTATCTTTGTACTGTTTTCAATGTATTATATGTCAAAAATGATCACATTCTGTTTTTACTGATATGAAGTATTTGGGTTGTACAACTGAACTAACTTGAACTCTCTATGTGATCATCAGCAAATCTAACCATAAATACACATACACACATCCTTAATCCCTTCTTTAACTACAAACTTATTAAGAGTCCCCACACAATGTTTTGAATTTCCCGAAAATACCCGGTTGCGTCGAGAGCGGAGGCGGAGCTGACTGTGTGCGGTAAGCAGAAATGGAAACAAGTCTACCGGAGTGAAGCTGAATAATCTCTAGAGGGAGTGTGTAAGAACTGAAAGGTTAGAGCACAGAGCAGCACGGAAAAAAAGGGTTGCACAGCTTCACTCCCCCACACAGAACCACTGCTAGAGACTTCCCCAGCTGCCTACACTGATACACACCCCAGCGACACCTCAAACCTTTTGTCAGATCACAGCACCCAACACACACAGAGGGGATGAGCTGTTTCTAAATTCAGCCTAACACTAGTTGAGTAACCAAGCCTACCATGCTGTGGTGTTTGACAGCTTTCCCCTGTGACATTAGACCTGTGAAGGCATTACACAAAGACAGATATTTAGAGTTGGCTGAGAGAGCAGACCTCGCCCTCTTCCTCTCTCTCCTCATCATAGGATTTACTCATGCCTGTGCCAGCATTGTTTTCTGCTGTTTCGCTCTCCTAACCATGTCATCTGTATGTCAGCGTACCGAAAGCAGGAATGTTAAATGAACTGTCACCACAGCAGAATGAATGGTTGTCATGTGAAAACCGTCATACGCTTCCGTCACTCTAAATTCCTGACATAGACAGGATCATGCACACATACCTGTAGTCATGCAATCAAGTGTGCTGTTTAGTAGTTACAGATCAGAATAGGTTTTCTCTTGCTTGGTTTGCTGGAAAGTAATAAGTAATTGCAATGATCTCCTTTTCTTTTTCCATGTTTCTGGTGTCTGATCGATCTTCAGAGACGAGGATGGAGAAAAAAGATAGCTGGCTTAATGTATAATAAGAGTATCCATTTTACAGTGTATGTGTGTTTTATTTTTGTAGTAAATAATGAGTATAAGTATGTGAGTAACAACTGCGTATAAATTACACTTACATTAAGCCGGATTACAATACATTTTGATAAATTAATGAACATTTGACACTACCACTGAGAACTAGAAAAGCGTAAATAAAAAAGTAATAAAATCTCAATGTTATGCTTCCAAAATTGATGAGAGCTACAGCTGAAGGTGAAGCACCAAACAATTAAAGCACCTGACAAGGTAATTGTAAGCACTGAGAGAGGCTTAAGGTTTCAGTTGAAACTAAAATGGTACTCAGTAGAGCGCATATCTCCGCCAAGGCCCAACAGTCCCCTTGAGTTCAATCAAGCCTTATCCAATTTCAAACATGATAACCCTTGAACCTACTGCAACTGCTGCGTAACGCTTATTTAAAGGAGACCCAGTTTTTTCTTCCTTTCCTTCATTGGTTCCTCTCTCCCACAGAAAACACTGCTCCTGAAACACCCCATCAGTAGTTCCATCTTTGCTGTGACTTTATGACTTTGTCACTATGTCGCACGTTTGCTAAAACAGAGCATTTCAGAAACAGGGTATGAAGTGCTGCAGCACTGGACAGTGGCAGAGAAAATACTTGTGTTAATTAATTATTTATTAATTATAGAGGTATTAAAATGATTCTAGTAGTAACTCGTGATAAAAATATGAGTCTGAAAATGCGCATGATATGTCTCGTCTAAGCTCACCAGATCTAAGATCTCATCGATCTACCTTAATACATCAGATTTTTTTTTTCAGGAAGCACGTATTGGGAAGCGAACGCTGCATCTGGGATGCTGTATATAGGCATCTTCAACATGACGAGTGATGCTATTCCCCTGCCCCCCTCCAGACCAAATCCACCAGTCCTGATTTCCTCCTCTGGGCCTTGGCAGGTCCCAGGTAGTCAAAGAAAGAGTCCCAGATCCTGTAGAATGTGAAGGGTTTGTCTTTTAAGGCTGTGGAAAAGGCTTCAAAAGGGAAGATGTTTGTCACAGTACACAACCATTGATTTAGGGTTGGGGCTTTATCAGAGAACCACATGATTATTCGTCAGAAGCAGTCTGAGATTACAAAAGATAGCCTAGCCAGGACTTTTCAGGTTGCAAGAAAGATGTGTCGGCATCGATTAATTGTCTCTGGTCCCTTACCCCAGCGGGGCAATGATGAAACGTACAGTAGGCTTACAGCTATGAACCGCTGGCTGGCGCGTCACTGTAGGGAGCAGATACAGGTTTGTGGATAACTGGCCCTCTTTCTGGGGTCACCCCCACCTGCTGAGAGCAGACGGCCTTCATCCTACTGGAGTCGGCACTGCTGTTTTGTCTAGCAATATAGAGAGGTGTTTGAAGCAGGTTTGACACAAGGGATGTAACACTCAGCAGGTCGCAGGTCTCTAGAGAGCCTGCTAGTGTTATTGTTAGTGCTGGTATGGAGTCCACTAGCCTAGTTAACATGGTTGGTCAGGGACATAGCGCAGAGTACCAGACTGATAGTTTAGTTCATAACATTGAGACTGTCACCTTCCATCACCACTTTTTCATTGAATCCTCTAAATGTGTAAATCATAATAATCTAATCTTGATCTCCACATCTGACAGTGGGGAAATGTCTCAGCAAGCACCTTACACAGTCTTACATAATAAAATACCGAAGCTAATCACTACTGCATCCCGGCATCCCTACCTGCACAGGCAGCCAAAACCTACTACTACTAAAAGGTACCTTGTTCCAATTCCTAAATTATCCTCCTGCTACAGGTACAAGCAGTGAATCATGGCATTAGCAGGCTGGCAGCCAGGTACTGTAGGTCACTCAAAAACACACAAATAGAGAGCCCTGTGAAAGACAACAAAAGATGTATACATTATTTAAGTGATAACTGAACAAGGAACATTCAAGTTCTCAAGTCTTCACTAAAATAAATGTATAATAGACAGCCAAGAAAAGAGGAAAGTAAGTGTATTGCTCTTACAAGGAGGATGGCTAAAGAACATCAGGACACTGGCAGCACAATTGTACGTTCCTCTCAAAGCACACACTGGAACAAATATAAAGCCCTCCTCAGCCCTGTGAAAGACAGACAACATTAATATAAGTGATCATTTTGCAATATCCCATCCATTCATGTTAGCTCAATGTCCTTAATGACCAAATTGGAGTGTGGGCACGAAGAAAGGTGCACTTTAAACACTTCAACTCTGGTGACCTGATTTGGGGGATGTCATTATAGGTAGAAAGGATCCAAAACTGTGAAAATAGCAGATCTACATGCTCAAAACACATCAATTGCAACATCTGCAATTTTGTGTGGCATCCTTTGATGAAAGTATGAAATAGGGCTTAAGTGGTTAATAAAAGCAACTAATCAATTAATCAGGATAGTATATGAATATGGTTATTGTTTTCCAATACTTTAGATAACTAGATTTACACCACACCATCTAGAGTTTGCTATTTAGTATGTCAAGTGAAGTTCATAGACAGTTAAACAACCGTTCTGAACCATTTATTTGAATGAATGTTTATCCACACCATTCTAGAAGGCACATACCTGCTTACCACGGTGTCACTACCTCCTTCACATGGTGGAGAGTCTTCCTCAGCACTTGTGTTTTCAGCCTCCTCCTGCACCATAAGGGCAGTCAGTGGTAATGGGAGCCTCACTCTCTTCAGACTCAGTGTCAGACTCACGTGAAGGACCCGCTGCTGAAGCTGCAGCATCTGCGTAATTGTTTTACTTTTACAGCCTGTGCTGCTAGATCTTTTCTTTTCCTTTCCCTCAATTTTTCCGCACCGCCTTTGCGTTTTTTTACTTTCCTTCTCCATTTTTGTTTTTCGTGTGCTGGTGTGTTGTTGTTGGTTTTTTCTCTCGCTCTCTCTCTCATCATCGACTCCTCATCATTAAAAGTGATTGGACGAGGGGGGGTCTAGAACATGCGTGGGTGGGAATCCTGGGCCTCTGTAGTCTCTCATCGGGCCATTGGGCCAGGTATTCTGTAGACAGACAAGCCACTGGGCCAATCGTCACCTCTCTGCTGAGCACCGATGCATGTTTCTCTCCCCGGGCCGGGAGAGTTACAATAGTTACCAAGGCAAGGCGAGGCATGGCAAAAAAAATGAAATAAATAATAATAATAATATAAAAAACAGCTGTCCATCGGCCCATTACTGACCGGCCCACCGGGAAAAGTCCTGGTACTCCTGATGGCCAATCCACCCCTGGACTTTAGCTTAATACAACCATAATGGGTGTAAGCTACTCTCCCTAGCCAAGGGGAAGGTGCTAGGCCAGCTAATAGCTTCTATTTTTTTTTTTTTCCTAAAGTAGAACCCAACTCAGGTACGGCCCGCAGCTCTATTCATAAAAATGACATAGTAATAAACTACAGTAATAGATCTTAAACTCAGAAAGTTTGAAAAAGAAAATAACAATATATCCTTTGGGTCAGCGGGAAACCTAGACACACTTATCGACACTGAGCAGAGCTTAGAGCCCCAACATTTCCACGAAAGTGCCTCAGCAAAATGTAACCCGTCCAGCAACACATGGGCAGCGATCCAGCAACAGAAAACCTTAAACCTTATGCTCACCAAATCCGGAAATTACAGTCCAGGTCTCACATTGTCACTTTAGACAAAATATGAGAAGATATCCTCAGTCCTCCAGGACCCAGGTGGGGGTCCCCGGGGGCCATGCGACTCCGCCCAGAAAAGCCTCAACATCCTTAGGTTGTTTGAAGAATCTCCCCTGCCCGTCGTATCTGATCCTGAGTATGGCTGGATACAGCATGGTGAAGACGATACCTCTCTCCTTGAGCTGCTGTTTAACCGAGTAGTAATCCTGCCGCTTCTTTACAACAGCTGCGGAGAAATCCTCGAATATCATGATTGAAGCTCTGTTGTACGATAGAGCCTGCGCCTTCCTGGCTGCCTGCATGATCCAGACTTTATCTTGGAAGTTGTGGACCTTGATGATGACAGCGCGGGGGCGCTGTCCGGGTGGCAGACGGCATGTGAGAGCCCGGTGGCAGCGATCCAGTTTAACAGCTCCGCCTTTGAAGCTAACTTGCAGCAGCTCCGGCAGCCAAGTTTTAAAAAAGTAGACAGGGTTGCTGCCCTCGCTGCCTTCGGGTAGTCCGATGATGCAAATGTTACACCGTCGTCCCCTGTTTTCTAGCTCATCAATTTTATCCAGCGCTGTCTCCAGCTTCTTCCCAACTTCGGCTAGCTAAGCAGTGTCGTTGGCCACAGCATCTTCAGAGTCGGAGACGCATTGCTCAGCCTCGGTAAGCCAAGTATCAAATGCAGCAAGTTTAGACGAGCAAGTCTCTAGCCTCATGAGGACAGGGTCAATCTTCTTATCGAAGGAGGCTTCAATGCCTTTGAGCACCTCGGTAGTGATTCTTATTACTAGGCTATCAGTCTCCAGTGCGTCTCCGGTGCGTGGTCTGCCATGCTAGCTTGGCTAGTTTGGGGCGACTGAACGTCTACAAATTTGGAGGATTTAGCCATTTGGGTGATCTTCCTCTGGGTGTTTGGCATTCTTAGATCCGTTCAAGGTGACCCGCTTTCGCCCAGTGTTTCTTATATGTCTATGTCTAAAGTTACATCAAAAAACTGTATCGGACTGCGGAACCTGAGGTGGCAAGCTGTTACTCCGACATTTGAGTCACGTGACTTTCGTGACTGACGTGAATTTCAAGGTGCTGGTGGATACCTTCAAGGTATTCTTGTGAATGTTGAGCCGTATTTTACTTGATTAGACTTGAACACTATCTTAAGTACTATTACATGACATATCATAAAAGCAACTGTATTCTGAATAAGGTGTTCCTCTACAGCTGTGGGTTCTCTCCAGAACATCTACTTTAATCTCACCACCACCCTCATTCACTCTGCCAGCGTCTTTGTGTCTTTCCAGTGAAAAATCAGGCGTGACATGGAAATATCCACCCAGCTGAAGGTGTTCACAGGCTCCCATCTGAACAAGCCCAGACAGACCAAGGAAGAAAGTGACTCTCATTGTCCGACCTGCACACGTCGTGGTTACAGAAAACGTCTGTCACCATTATCTGCTACATTTCTTCCTCATTTTACACAGTGTACATACACAGGGCAAAACACAGATATGGTTTTAGGGAACCAAAAGCACCATATGTCATTTCAAATAACGTATTGTTCCAGTTTTGTGCCTTTGCAACACTGTCTTTCAACAAGCACTGCATTGTTTTACGTCACAAGAATAATATCAAGCAGTCTTCTGACACTGGATATGACCTGATCTTTTGACCTGCCCTCTATAGTGGTCGGTATTGAAGAAAAAAATAAAGATACCTCACCTCACTAGGAATTTTTAACTGGTTATGAAACATTCTCAATTTAATACTGATGCATCTATATGACCTATATAAGCAAACTGATCTAACTGTAACTGTATCTGGGTTGAATAAGTCATGAGTGCTGAGGATGAATTAAGGAATCAGATCAAGATATCGTCCGAATTTTGCTTGTTCGCAAATGCAGCACACAGCAGTAGATTGCTCATATCAGACATGTTCACACATGTGGGAAGTACTCTGTATTGTTTGGGCGTGGGGTGTTGCCTAAGAGTCTACAGACTTTGTACTCTGTAACGGTAGCTCTTTTGCGTTGATATCAATAATACATGTATCCGCGATACGAACAAAAGAGTGGAAAGTAATATACAGGCAAGCAAAGAAGAGCAGCTACACTCATGCTCATAAAGATCCCAGTGTGGAAAGAAATCTGCAGCATTTTTAATCTGTGTCCAGCAGCAGCGTGACCGGGCCACGTGGAAGCTCGAGAGACCAAGCGGAGAGATATTCTGGGGCGATGTTTTGCCAAACTTGATAATGAACAGTTAAAACACCATTTCTGAATGTCCCGGTGTTCGTTTAACTATGTGTAACAGCTGATTTATAACACATTGTCGACGCTTGCTCACTGTGAATTCAATCCAGACAATTGTGTACTCTAGTCACCTGGACTCAGGACGAGGGAGTTGGCAGGGTGAAGTCCGGGCAAATAATGTGGGTTACACATACGAGGTTAATAAATAAATGAATAAATTCCGAGTTACAGTGCATGTGTGAAAGGGGATTTAGTCACGCCATCTTTTTTATTATAGTTATTTATTTTACATTGCCAGAAAATGATACATTTCCTCATCACTATGCAACCTGCAAACAGCTGTTTAAAAAAGAAAGACTGTATCAGAAATGTTTCTTTGCTTTCACTTGCTTTAAAGGTCCCATATTATACTGTTTTTCATCAATTTCACACAGCTGTCAGAACAACAACACTGTATTCTATATGTATTGCCCCAAACCCATCCGTGGTCCTGAATTTCAGCTGTCTCAAAGTTGCTCAAGTGAGCTCTTCTGAGAGCAAGCTGTTTCAGTGTCTGCACCTTTAAATGCTAATGAGCTCCGTCTGTCAGCGCCTACTTGGAGAGCCTTGCCCTTTGGCCTTGCCTGCTACATGTCTCTCTCAGGAAGACAATGCCTTTTTAAAAAAAAAATGCTTCATTTACACGTATAACAGTATGTGAAAATGTCTTTTAACCCTTTTACCATTGCATCTTCAGTTGATCTGCTAGATTTCAATGTCATGATGCACACCACATTATTTCCTTGTTCTTTCATGTCAAACCTTCATTTGTCCTACCTGAAAAACAGTTTACTGAACCTGTCTTTAATTGTCAACTCATCATGAATCTGAATGTTGTACAATACAAGAGTCTATCAACAGTTTCATCACAAATTGTCTCTCCACCCCCTTCACACACACACACACACACACACACACACACACACACACACACACACACGCTGTTTCATTGTGAGTGCAACTTTTCCTGTCCCAAGTCTTCTTCATGCTCGGTTTGTTGTCTATATGCTGTCATTGGCCTGTTTCTCTCTCTGTATACATGCAGGGCGAAGATATCAAAAAGAAAGCTGCTACAACGAGTAGAGCCACAGTGGCTTTGTGTAAGCAAAGTGTGTGCACTTTGACCAGAGTGGTTCTTAAAACAAGGAGCAGTTCAGGTAAACTGTCCCATTGTGAACATTTGGTTTTAATTTACCCTTAATGATAACGACAACGACATAAAATCATCAAAAATAATCAAACTATTAGCTACTATCCATCCTTGTAA
This sequence comes from Diplodus sargus, assembly GCA_903131615.1. Lineage (NCBI taxonomy): Eukaryota > Metazoa > Chordata > Actinopteri > Spariformes > Sparidae > Diplodus > Diplodus sargus. The sequence continues at coordinate 563,546 of CAEMYA010000698.1, read as the reverse complement.
ACATTTCTCTTAACTTTCCTGCCATTTCTTTTAAAGCTTACAGTACAGTGGAAAGTGTTCAGCTATTTTTAGCTCCAGTCAGTCTGTGACAGCTCTAAACTCTGTTCAGTCAGCAGCAAAATGTTTGACTGAGTATCTGAAGAAGTGTCTTTGTTCATTTGTCAGCAGGCAGAACAAGATCACGCTCACTCTTTGTGAGACCAAATGTGACACTTTGGTTGGATTAGATGTCACCTTGTGGTTTTACAAACATCAGTATTAATGTTGACAATTTATGCCATGACATGTTCATATGATGTATTTTGTGTTGGCTATCTGGGGCTTGGAACTTACATAGATATTGAAAATGGTAATCAGAGTCATGCCAAGGAAAATATTTTAAAGAAGCACTATGTAGTTTTGGAGAAGAAATTCAAACTCAGAATCTTAATATTTACAGTATTGATGAGGTAATAATACAAACTCAGAAATATATACATTTTTTCAATCAGTGAATAAACAAGCTGTTCTCAGAGGAAAATAAGGTCCTAGAACACTGTTTGAAGCTAGAAAGGTGGCAGGGTCTGCCACAGAAACGAAGTAAAACAGAATAAATTGTGTTGTCGTTTAAGGTCAGTTTCATTATTCACTTTATTCAGTATTAAAAATGAAGAGACTTTTATCATTTAGTTTGTTAAGGCATAAAGAAAATCAGCCAATCTTTGTCTTCTGATTACCAGTATAGAGATACTGGATCTTTTTCTTGGAGTTGTCAGAGCTTTGATTTATCTGTTGCTGTGGGAATGTTAAAGGTACAATATTGTAGAATCTCTCAATCATGAAATTACTAGATGTTATTCAGGTTTGTGGTAGTTTATTGCTCTAGTGTAACACAGACAACTGTAGGCCATAACCAACGCAACAGATCCGGCTGTATTTGCTTTATCATAACACCACACATTAGCAGTTAGCTTCGACTCTCCCGCTCGTAGACTGACACATACTCATCTCAAAGCCAGATGAATAACAAGCAACTCTCTGCAAAGCACAGTCGTGCACAGTGTTAGATGTGAAGATCAGTACCACCCACTACACCGAGACTGGTAGCAGTCCACTAAGCTGACTCTCGAGAGAAAGCAAAGAAGTATATTAACCACTGATTCAACACACTTATTTAATGTTTGAAACCCTGAGACCCATTTGCTTTTCAAAAAAAAAAAAAATTAAAAAAATCGTTAAAGAAAAATATATAGGAATTTAACCTCAACCTTTGTCACAGACATTCAGCCAGCATTTATTCCACCACACCAGGAAGAACTCAAAAAACAAGGGAGAAGGAGGAAATAATTCCTTCAGGCTCCCACATCAACTCTGAATCCATATGAGGAAGTAGAGATCACAAATTCACAGAGCGTTCTTCCTTGCTGGTCAGAGTGATCTTGCTTTCTCAGCAGCAGGCAGTCACTTCCTCTTATGAGTAATAAGAGCAGCTTTCCACAGACTGGTCTGCTTGTCAGAGTGACTGACTTACTGAGAGCCGCTCACACACAGAGAGAGGCAGCAGGAGAGACTCACACTCCGATCTACCACTTGCTGAATGTGTAAGTACAGAATAAGACAACTTCTTGAGTCATGTGACAGTGTAGCTCTGCTGTTTGTGTTAAATGTGATTTCCTAGACAGAGCCTATAGTTTTGTCTTGTTCAAACTTGTCATGTTTCGGATTGTGAGAAGCAAGGAGGTGTCAGATTGTCCACTAATACTGTGTTACTGAGAGCAAAGGTTGTTGGAGTCGGGACATGTGAGGCAATCAAGCAGAAAAAATCCTAGCCTACACTCTTCATTTTCAGGGAAAAGGAGTGTGAGTGCCATGTAGTTGTTCTGAAGTCAGCAGCAAAGGATGTGGTTTGGTGCAGGTTGTAGCAAGCTTGTGCAAAGCCAAGCCCCTTGCAGAGGGGAATATGTGTCAGATAAGAACATCTTCAACTGTACTGGTGTCCTGTTTGTAACTATTCATTTTAGATGAGATATTTATTTTGTTTTTTGTCGAATAAAAAAACTGTGACATGGTTTGCATCATGTCTTTGTTTTTTTCCTCATACTTGAAATGTTTGGTTTCAATGTGCCTATAATCTTGTAGTAGAGGCTTATTGATGCATGGCAACGATCAAACAGCCTGGACAGAGAGAAATGCGTCAAAGCATGATAGATATGTTTTATCTGTAAACAAGCAGGGAGGTTAGGTCATTATGATGAGCTTTTTTTAAACTCAACATGCCTCTTTGGTACCAGTGTTTCTATGTTTCATTGTTTCAGGTGTGAGAAGTTAAAGTTATAGTTTTTTACTCAGAATAGCTCTGCTTGGTGGAAGGAAAAGTGGAAGAGGTTGAGTCATTCAACAGTCTTCACCCTCAAGTCCATCACTGTGATCTCTCTTTAGCCACTAAGTTCAGGGGGTTTCCACAAAGAGCCATAAAAGGCTTCCTGAATGGGCCTAAGCTTGTCACATTAATACTAATACTCACATTCACATCAGTGCCATTCATGTTTGTTTTGGAGACTGACCTCAGTGACAGTGCAAGAAGTCAGACCAGGGATCAATGCAGACCCCCAGCTTCCTCTCTTAGTTAGTGTGTGACAGGGGCTTTCTTAACCAGTGTGACATCAGCCGGTGTTTGTGCTTGCGTTGGCAGTCATGAGTTTGTGGTAAGCAGAGCAGATTCTATCAAAGAGCATCAAACCACAATCAATTTATTGGGAAAACCCGTGTGAGACCACAGCTGTGCTTCTGTGCTTCCTGTGTTTACAGTGACAGAGTTTGACACTCCCTCCCTCCCCTTTTCACACCTGTCAACTGTTCTGAAACACAGGCCGTTGCTGTGGAGACACTGATGAACCACAATAAATAGGCAAGGAGGATTCCCTAGCCACACAGTCCTGAGGAGACATAGGAGAGGAAGCACACAGAATCCAGCATGGACCACCACCAGCAGCAGCACGCTAAAGTGGAGCGGTTTCTCAAGTTGGGGTACTCTCACAGCGACATCTTGAGGGTGCTGGAGAGCCTCCGCCATGATGCCCAGACCAATGACATCCTGGAGGAGCTGATAAAGACGTGCCACACTCGCACTCACAGCAACAAAAGTGTCCCAAACAGTCCCAAGCTGGTGCCCAGAGGTTCCAGCCCCAGTCCCAGTCAACCTAGACCTGGAGCAGACAGAGAGCCAGCCGCTGGCTTCAGACCAGTGGTTATAGATGGAAGCAATGTGGCCATGAGGTGAATCAACTCACTATTCTTGTAATTTAGAATACTTGTATTATATCTCAGATCATTTTTGTTTGTATCCAGCTGCAAGGGTGGAACAAGTAGTCATATGTTTGACTTGAGTATTTCTACGCCAGTTAAAGGATAAAGGTACAATGAGTAAGTTACAGGAGCGAAAGTAAAAGTACTTGTTGGCCAGCATGGTAGATAACAGAGTGTTATAATATTATCTAATATATGCCATAACACAATAGGGGTGTTCCAACAAGGGTACCTCACGATTCGATTCGATTACGAATATGGGAGCTTCGATTCTTCGATTCTTCGATTATAACGATTGTCGGTTCGATTCGATTATTGGTGCCACGATTCTTCGATTATTGCTATTTTTAATGCTTTTTTCCATACAAGATTGATTTTGTCTTCATCTGTGGCTACATTTGTAAATAAATAGCCTATCAATTAA
>CAEMYA010000698.1:429157-557706 GCA_903131615.1 Diplodus sargus | reverse complement strand
TACGTTCGTTTGATAAATGAGGGCCAGTGTGTGCCTGTATTCTCTTCTGTCCACTACATTCAGGACCACACAATGCCTGAAGGGCAGAGCAGTCAGGGCTGCCACCATTGTCACACTTTTCAAATATGACCTACATAGTGTGTACAATAAGAAGTGAAATGCCGACATCAAATGTTCATGGTTGATTGGTTCATTGATCGCCATTTTTATGTGACTTAAATTTGGTAATAAGGAAGTTCTCAAAAAAGTTCTCTGTCAAAATTAACTCATACAAATAACATTGCAAGTAGGCGGAGGGCATGATATGAACTAAAAGAAAAATGTCTGCACAACACGTATTCCTGTAAGGACATGAGGTCGAAAGAGGAGGAAGACTACAGTATTTACCGTCACACCTTTACTCCCAGGAGAGGTGACTGTAGTCTGTCCTCAGGCATGAAATTTCAGAGGCTGTGAGGAGACTCATCAGGCTCTTCTTTCTATTTCACTATACTAGTGCATGGCCCGTAGGAAGTATGTATTCCTAAAGAAAAGTGGGAGGTTAAGTAGCTTTTTCATGAATGGCCAAATGAGGCTGTGTTTGAAGGTGGGACGTCAGGGATATTTAGGTTTGTTGTGAAATTTGATATTCCATGGTATAATTGGCCGTTTTTGACTATTTTTGATTTTGCTATTATATTAGGGCTGCAGCTATCGAATATTTTTAGAATTGAGTATTCTACCGATTATCGCATCAATTAATGGAGTAATCTAATAAAAAATAATTTTGCATTATTAAACAATAATACCAAATAATGCATAACGAAAATGACAGGCCTGTTAAATAGACCAAGCTATTGGCTTTTATTCTTGAAAAAAACATACAGGTATTTATTCTAACTATTTCTAAAACAGCCTCTACAAGTACCATACGCTCTAACTAGCGATGCTAGGCTCCGTTAAAATAGCTAACATCAATGTTTACGTTGTGTCGGCGACGCTTGGTGAGCTGGTGTTAACAACTGGATGCTTTCGGTTCAGATGTTGAACCACTGTTGACGTGCTGTTGTGGTACTCACTCTCACTTTTACGGACAGCTTCTTGGCTCTCCGCCATCGCGGATTCTGAATGTAGCGGTGTGTGTCCGCAATAACAGTCCGTGTGGAAAAATGATCCCTGAGCTAAGCAGGACACATAACGCGGGTGATAGGAATTAAACAAAGCCTCGAGGCAGAGAGTTTGCCTCCATCATTTTTTGTTATCGATTTATTTGAGTTACTCGAGTAAGCGTTGCAGCCCTACATTATATTTCACCTTAAAAACGATTTACCCTGCCTTGTTTGGTGTCATTATTTTCAGCACAACCTCACATGTGTGACTGTACAGTTATTTTTTCATTTTGACATACTGTATTAACACAATGGACCTAAAATCACAAAAAAACATAAAATCCCAGTAGGAAAAAGTTAGATTTTTTACTGTGAAAACCACAAATATGTTCAACGAACCATTTTTATTACTTATAATGCAAATATAAATTGTTGTTTGCTAAATTTGTGCATGAGTTTTTGATATTTACAAAGTTATATGTAACCATTTACATTTAAATGCAGGCAATGCCTCAGGCTCAGGGCTCCCTCAGCTCCTTTCTGCCTGCTCCACATTCAGCAATCTACTCATTGTTTTGACTCATTAAACAAAAAAATACTCCACTACGCACTAAACACACGACACCAAACACAACATAACACACTAACTATACACTCAAAACACGCTAAATGTCACAAATCTCTCAACTCTCAAAACTCGCTATCTCTGTCGCTGTATCTATCACTGTCACTGTCGCTGTCAGTCTTTCGCCGCCGTCCCTCCCACAACTGCCCCCTGTTCGTCAGCAACTAAATCATGTGGTTTGCCATGTAATTTTGTGATTGGTTGGTGTGGTGCCTTTTTCCACCAATAGGAATGGGAGTAGCACAGGTTTTTATGCTTGCAAGCACTTTCTGCTTAAGGACACTTTCGTGAGAGTAGAGTGCCTTCTCTCCATTGGACTTCACGTGAGAGAAGCCTGTTTTGACCGCTTCTTCCTGCACCGAACGCACAGCAAACGTGACGGCAATGTTCGCCAAAAAGTGTGGCGGACATTATTTATCATAAGTCCGGTTTTACTTGGCCTATCAACACGATTTAAAAACTGGTATATAGTTTGAAGGCCGCACCAACACATACGTTGGAACCGAGACTCACGGAGGCCTGCTGCTATGTCGTCTTATATTGGTCAGGTGATTTGGACGCACCGGCGCGTCCGTCGACTCACGAGGGGGGGCGTGGGGGTAGGCTCTGCAGTGATTGGCTCTGGTGCGCACATGGCAATGGTGGCTATGGTTGACAATGCTAGCGGAATTGGTAAATCATTTATGAAATCATTTATTAACGGTTTCATTGTAGTCCAAACAAATCCGATATTGCACACCCTTAAACCATGCAGCAGCCATGTTGATTGATGTTGGTTACTTCAAGAGCACTAAAGTGGTTTACTATTGCACTTTCATCAAGCAGGGAGACTTGTGAGCGACAGATTTAGAAAAAAAAATGGTCAAATTCGTAGCAGCAGAAGTTGACTGACTTTTAGATCCCAGAACGACTCAAACTGCAAAAACGCTTCCTATAATACAACCCAATATTTTCTTTTGTTGGACCCTTCCTGTTCAGTATGCACCCACGTCCTCAAAACTAGCCACCACAGTATGTAATGCAGGTTCTCTGAGATCAAACCGAGATAACTCCAACAATCTCACTTCAGTAATATCCTCAGACTTGACTACAGAGACAAGAAAGACATTTACTAACTGACCAAATTACCCTGACATCTAAATTTTTTCAGTGTTTACATGCAAAACATTGATTTAAAGCAAACGATATAGAGCACTGTGTATAATGTGAAAGGCGTCACTGTTTGTGAAAAGAGCACTCATCCCCTCGGCTTCACACTGTGTTTTACTAACTGTTTTAGTTGTACAGTCAGCAACTTTAATGTATGGTTTATTCTATCTGCATTTCATTGAAAGGTACTGATAAACCCACTGTACACTACCTACTGATAACACCTGGGTACAGAACATTATCCACTCCACTTAGCAGCATTTCCAATTTTGCTCATTGGCCTTAAGCATGCTCTATAGGTGTTTGGATGAAATACCCGTTTATGACTGGCTAGCTTAAACCAATCACATTACCAAAGCCAGCTGGTAGAAGCGTGAAAACATAATTTCCACTGTTTGCATTTTATGGTCTTCTTTCAATGAAATATTCTCTCCAGATCTGCTATAACTGATACTATAGTAGCATCTACTCTAACTTCCTGATGAGCCACCATTGTTGTTTGCAAACGTACAGTCACTTCTCTTATGACTAGCACCAACTCTTAGTAGGACACCTCAACTGCAAGCAAGGTCAGTTATGACTCTGTCTATCTTGAATATTTGATTCATGGCGTGTTTATATTTGTTAAAGTTTCCTTGTGCCGACAAAAGCAATTTAAGAAGCTGTCACATCATCACAAAGTCTACGGGCAGGGCAGGAGCTGGCAGGCAAGGACAGCAGGAGAAACTTACAGATTATGGGCCACTTAATCAGGAGTAAACCCAGAAGATAAAAGCTTTGTTGGCTTATGTTGACCAAATGAGCGCCATCTTTGGGTCCGGCATCGGGATCATAAAATACATCCAAGCTCAGTGCCTAATAGCAGACACAGTTAGCAATTAGCTGTGGAGTGGAGTGCCGCATTTAGCAGCTAAAGAATCTGATTTTCCCACGACTTTGTGGTTACCAAACCACAACTAATGTCAGGTGATCAGACCCCAAAGTAATGCTAAGGTTGCTCTGTGTCTGCTGAATGTGTAAATAGAAAACCCCTTGCTAAAGTGTTAGCCTTAACAACTCTATAAGGAAAAAAACAATTATTGCTGCTTTAAACAAGCCATTAATATAATGATATATTGTATGAGCACATAAATCATAAGAATACTTTGCCTCAGAATGACTACTTTAAAACTCTAAAGCTAAAAATTTTGACTTCTTCCTGAATGCAGTACAGTTGGTTCCCTGTGACAGCCTGTTCCATTCCCTCACTGCTCCTTACATGTGTCTCTATCATCAGCCAATTGTGTTGTTTAACTCAAGGACCCAATCAAGCCTTGAAGTATAAAATACTTCTACAAATAAACCATCTGCAAACACACTGAGCCTGTAACTCCCTGATAGGATTGGTGACATTTGAGGAAGCAACAGGCATCAAGGAAACGTCATTCAAAGCAAATTTTACAACACACAGTGCCGATAAAGATATGTAGGGCTGATGACTTTATCTCATGCCAAGCCTTGTGTTTGGTACCTGTTGTATGCAAAGTGTCTCACTACTTCCTGCTGACGGAGAGAAGGGAAACCCCCATGTGCATGCGCGTGCACACACACACACACACACACACACACACACACACAGTGTTTATGTTCTCCTCCAGGCAAAACGATCCAGTTGTCTTGTTCAGTAGCTCCTCAGTACAGCCTGGTAATATGAGTAACAGCAGGGTTGGATTTCAGACAACAGATGTTTGTCAGGTGAACTTGGACAGAACTGTTGACAGCTCAGACTGATACATGTTTGTGATTGTAATGAAGGAATTTCAGGTTGCCCTCACTCATTTATCTATGAACTCTAATAATTGTCCATGACTCTTATCAAGTTCTTCAGGTTTTATGGTGCAATATGCAGTGTTGGGGAGACGTAAACTACATGTAGTTGAACTACATAGCTTAACTACAATTTGCTGTAACTTGCTGATAGTTAAACTACATTCATGTTTTGTGCTGCGTCAAGTAATTCAGCTACTTTTTGGGTCATTTTTTGTGATTTAACTACTCAATTTACAAACTACAATTTTGACCAATAACACAAAATATTTTCTATTTAAAAAAGAACTGTGCAACATCAATTTTATTAAATTTTTCTTTTTAAAAAAGGCTTGAAACATGTCATGACATGCCAAGCCAACACTGCCTCTGATTGGCTTGCCCTGGCAGCACTCAAATACTTCACAGAGTGGGTGGGTCTTTGTGCCAAGGAAGGCAGTGGTCATTATGCACAAGCACATCATGGACGACCCTCCGCTACCCCCAATGCACCCCCGAACACGCCAGCTCAACAACGGCCATATTTGAGCATGTACATGCAGACACGACCTACGTGTTCACATGTGGGCCCTGCAAGCCGAAAACAACAATAATTTTGACTTTTTTCGACTTTTTCCTCTTGAGTTGAGAGGCATATTTCTTCTGGCATGTGAATTTTTTGTAGGCTATTATATTTTGTTTTACATATACCATATGTTGATTTATTTAACATTGAGTTAAATGAGTATATTGAGTATAAGTAGTTGCTAAAGCTACTTTTTTAGCAGTAGTTTTACAAACTACATTTCTACATGGGTAGAAATGTAGTTTGTTTGAACTACTGCCAGGCTGAACTACAGCATGTAGTTTTACAAGTTACGCTTGCAAAGTAGTTTTACCAACATTGGCAATATGTAAGAACTGATCACCAGTCAAATTAATTCTCAAACCAGAAAGATAGAGTAATTTCTAACTGCTGCTAAATAGAGATGCTGTTTGCTCGTTAGCTCAGTTAGCAATGCAGCTAGCAGCTCGGACTGAGAGCTCAGAGCAAAGGGAGTATTGGTGTTTACATCTCGAGCACAGGAGCTTTGGACTGGGACCAGATGGGGCTAACTGGTTAGCATGCCAACTTCAGTAGATATCTTTACAACACAGTCCATAGAGGTTGTAACTGATGTAAGCTGGTATTCCTGTAGAGATGCTGATCTTGACACATGAAGGGAAATGTGTAAAGCTGATACTACACAAAATATCATTTGTAAGTCTTCCCCCAGGATGTAACTTTGTAAAAAAAACACTTGATAAGGTCAAGTTATGATCAGTTTAAATTTGACATCAACAAGAAGGACACCGACAGATACTGCCTAAAATCATGTTTTTCTTTTTGTGTGAGAAATCTTCCCTTAATTTTGTAACTGATGGTGAAACAATTATTCAGACTACATGCACGTTAATAGTCTATGTCCAGTTACTCATCTCAGTGCTTTTGCAATTTTCTTTAGCAATGTTTCAGAGAACTCTGAAAACATGCCTCGTGACACCATCTACTTCCTGAAAAAGGTAGAGAAGAGGTGTGTGTGTGTGTGTGTGTGTGTGTGTGTGTGTGTGTGCATAATGTGCACAAAAACACAAAAGAAGAAGTCGTTTTTTGTTGACTCCGGCCTCTTTGTCTTTGTAGCCATGGTGACAAGAAGGTGTTTTCGTGCCAGGGCATCCAGTTGGCAGTGAACTGGTTCTGGGACAAAGGGATGAGGGACATCACTGTGTTCATTCCCCTCTGGAGGAAGGAGCAGCCGCGACCAGAGGCTCTCATTACAGGTAGGATCACCTGACTAAGCTGAGGTGGGAGTACCCACTCATTCTCACATGATTTGAGGTCAGTTAAAGGAAAATGTCACCAAATGTGAAAATTCCTTTGTTATACTTTTTAGTTTAATCAGGGTTTGTGTGCATATTATTTTTCCTTTGAGGCTTGCCACAAGCCCACCCAACTGTGTCATATTGCCTTATGACAAGTCTTCAGGCAGTCTACAGCCGATTAATTTAATGTGGCAGTGACTGTGGGCTGTTGCTGTTCATCAGGATGAACCAGAATTTAAGCACTAGTTGTGGACTAACCAACACCAAAATATGTGACTTCGTCATAAATGCTTCTAGCATCAGCACTGAATGTTTAAGGCTCACAAGTCATCTGTGATGAGGTGCATTCTGAAGTTAGAGACAGAAACCTTTAACATACATCATGCAAACAGGCAAATATGATATATTTAGATGTTTTTAAGAAAGACCTTTGAAAGAAAAATTTATTGTTATGATGATCTGGAATAAACTGTACTCAGAATGTTCCAATATATTATTCAAATATGAGAAAATATGAGAGTTAATTGTAAAAAAAAGACATCAATTCAACGTCCCATGTAAGCTTCTACATGGACTGAATCACTGAATCACCGATAAACCAGTCTTTGTTTCTGCAGAAGGGAGTCTTCTTTACAGGAAATGGTTCATTTTACACTCACAGCAGCAAAACAAGCAGTTTAATAAAAAAAAACAGTTGAAGCCACAGCACTGTGTGTGTTTCATACAGCATGTTGAGACAGAGCTGGAAAATTGATCACCAAAACAGTTCCTGAAATCGAGGAAATAAGACAAACTACGTTCTTGATAACTGTTCTAGCATGTTAGATGACACCCATCACATGTAACTGAAGGCTGTTGGTAAATACCACCAATAGAGTCCATTTAAAGGATTTCACCTTGTTACACCATGAAAAACAAGTAAATTGTCTATGGAAACAATGAGAGTGTAAGCAGCAAAACTGAAATCCAGTACTTTGCTCATGTTGGATCAGGCTCTTTGCTGAAAGCTCCACCTTTTATGATCATGCTGTAAAGCACACTGTCAAAACAAAGATATTATCAGAGATAAAAACTCATGTGGACTTCAATGTGCGGGTCACAAATCTCAGTAAACATCTGCTTATCGGCAACGACATGTTCTCTGCTCTTTGAAGTGCTGATAGCTCCAGTACACCTGTGTCAGCTATCCATGGACATCCTTCAACCAGCATCACAACTGTTTTCACACATGAATGTTTTCCACAGCTGTAATGTCGGCTGTTATCTGACCTCTTTCTGCTGGCAAAGATCTGGCTCTTAAAACAATTACAATGCACGCTGGGAATTTTTGGGGGGCTGAACATACCAAGCTATCGATTACTCAAGTTAAAAATGAACGAGGACTTTTTGATTTGAAGTCATTGGCTGATAGTATAGTAGGCCTTATAATAAACAATAATAAACACTGTTGTCATTGTTTCGTAGATCAACATATTCTCCACGAGCTGGAGAGGAGGAAGATCCTGGTGTATACGCCGTCCCGCTGCGTGAACGGTAAGAGGGTGGTGTGCTACGATGACCGCTACATCGTCAAGCTGGCCTTCGACTCTGACGGCATCATTGTGTCCAATGACAACTACCGTGACCTGCAGATGGAGAACCCCCAGTGGAAGAAGTTCATAGAGGAGAGGCTGCTGATGTACACATTTGCTAATGACAAGTAAGACTGATGGCAGCACCAGGTCACCACACCCAGGCAGCATGAAGGGCCGTGTACAGAGTAGGAAATGAAAAAGGTGTGCCCCTTTCTGCACACTGGTTGTAGTGAAGGTTCCTTTTTTGGCCCAACCTCATACCACTCGATGAACTACCATCACCTGATCTAACTGTGTTTTTGTGCTGGTGCAGGTTCATGCCTCCAGACGATCCTCAGGGCAGAAATGGTCCCACCATTTATGATTTCCTGCGGAAGAAGCCATGGACCCCAGACAACAAGCAGCAGCACTGTCCTTATGGTAGGTTTACGTTCCTGTTCCACCTGGCAGCACACAGAAGTGCTCAGGTTCCACTTCCTTGTACTCTCCTTGGGGATTAAAACTGCAACCACACCATACACACAATACAATCAGAACTGGTTTAAGGAATATGAAGTGTTTGATCAACATTTGGCACTGTGACATGAGTTATATCTGTTTATGATTTTCACATTCCATATTTAGACTATGGCCGGGCAAATTAGACTATGGCGGGCCACCACAGTCTCGTCAATGTATGGGAAACACTGCCTCTATGAATGAACATTCTCTATAACTATTGAAACCACATTAAAATGCATTCTTTACTGAATGAAAATCAATGTGGACTCTCTCAGAGAGAAGTAGAGCCAGTAGTGGGTGTTTCTTCTTGAGTAACTTATCCTCAGAAACTTGTAGAAGGCCACTCTGTGAGATTAGTTGAGCAGTGATTCATTCGCCGGCCCTTCGGTCGGGGATTGGGCCTCAGTGACACCCAGTGAGAGCTGAGGCAAAACAGCAAGACTGGGACTCAGAACCCTTCAAAGAGTTCTGCAGTAATTGTTTCGGACCTGTACTGAAGGCACACAGACAGCTGGAGGTTACAGTTAATTTGTTTGTGAAGCCAAGTATGTTTACAGTAGTGCAGGCAGGAAGGGAGGACTGACACACACACACACACACACACACACACGCACACACACACACACACACACGCACACACACATCCTGTGTTGACAGGTTCTTGGTTCACAGCTGTGGAGCTCATAAATAACCTCTTCATTCTTTCTTTCAGGAAAGAAGTGTACTTACGGAGTCAAATGCAAGTTCTACCACCCAGAGCGGGCCAACCAATCACAGCTCTCTGTGGCTGATGAACTGAGGGACAGAGCCAGGAACTTCTCGCCCAAACCGAGCCTGCAGGACACACACTGCATCTCTGCTGTGTTCCAGCCAGAGCACACATACACTTCCTCCACCCCTCCACCTCTCAGCACAGAGGATCAGGCCCACAGGGCTTCACCCAGTGAGCACTTCATCTATCACAGAGACACCAGCAGCCCGAGAAGCCATACGAACATGGACCTCCACCACTGCCCGAACCTGGACCTAGACGAGGCCTTCAGCTCCATGGAGAGCTCTATGTCCAGGCTCTACATCCAAGATCCATCCTACAGCATGGAGCGGCCTCTCCACAGCTACAGCAGCGGGGTGGCCAGCTACAGTCGGAGCCACGACGACTACTCACTCTCCGGGTCATTTGGTGGGAGCACTCAGAGGCCATGCGTGGGCAGAGGAGGTTATTACCCTCATCAGAACTGTTCAGTGTCCGGTGAAGGCCGCGTGTGCAGCCAGTGTAGGTGCTGTCAGCAGCAGACCAGGATGTCAGTACACCAACACCACCCAGCATGGGGCTCCTGCCCAGCTCTGCCTCCACATAACGGGGAATACCCTGGCCACTATTCAGAGAAGCAGTACTACAGACAACCTTCCAACAGACAGAGCCAAAGCCTACCAAGGGACCCATGGGCACAGGCTGATGGCAGGCTGAGCGGCCGGGCTAAGAGCCCGTCCAGTGAGCAGAGGAAGGGCCTGAGGAGCCAGCTAAGCACCTTGTTCCCTCAGAGCGCAGTGGAGCAGGTCATGAATGCTTACCCACATGTGTCAGACATGTCCAAACTGATCTCCCTCATCCAGAGCAGCAGAACCAGCCACATCTCCTTCTAGATTAGAAAGACTCAAACTGAGCCCACACTGGAGTTCTCAAAACAAAGTGAAACCGAAAAAAGGGAATATTTCTACTAATCTTAAAATTACTGTGAACTCATTAAGAATCATACTGTGGTTACCGTGTATTTTAAGCATTAAACTCGATCTGAGGAAGTCTTTAAAAATGTAGCAGACTGAATGTTATGTCTAATATAAAAGTGCAATGCACTACGCTCCAAACATGCTACTTACTGTAGCACTGACGAATGTTTTATTAAAGCATGTGTTGTTTTCTCATGTTGCCTCAAAGTGAGGATCTCTATGACACTAGTCTGTACTTCTGTTAAGAACGTCATTGAGCTGTTTTTGATATGAAATTTAGAGGCTTGTGTTTTCACCTTGCCTGTGAAATAATATCACTTAAATCACTCTGGGTGTCTGTCTGTGATATATAACATATACAAACATCTTGTACTGAAGTATCTGCCAATGAATGTACTTAACAATCAAACAAACAAGTCAAAGATAATTATACATACCGCATATTTACATGTTTGTGTACACTGTGTAATGGGTCCACTGACATCAGCATGGCTAGTGATCTGATCCAATTTTGTATTTTTTTCTGTTTACTGGAAAGAAGTTAATTTTTTTTTCTGTAAATCAGATTCATGAATTACACAGATAAAATTAATGAAGTACTTGATCAGGTACTTGAGTTAATTACATTAACTCAAGTACTTACATTTCATCATCTATGAAGCATCTGCAGTGCATTATGGGGGTGAAATTGGACATCAGCAAATCAGCACTGATTATAGTTCAGAGGTGCTGCTGCTGCTCTCTGCTGGCTGAAACACTCATGCTGAAGGGTTTGAGCCAGTGGAGCAGCACTTTTCAGCCCTGTGTCAGGGATATTTACTGCAAAATGTAAATGAGCAGTTCAGTGATTTTAAACAACATAGCCATAAAGTGGGGGGACTTGCATGAGAGATAATTTTTTTATCTCCCTGGACCCATGCTGCTCATGTGGATCAAAGCAAATCACAAACACAAATAGCCCCCAAAAGTAGAACAGGTACTTGGAACTACAGTGCGCTGCTGCTCTAATGCAGGGTATGTCATTTCTGCCACCAAGGATCTCTGAGTAAAAAAATATGTGAAGTGTGGGATCATGGGAGTTTCATTGTTAAACAACCACTGCTGCTGATGAAAATCTGGCTTAGCGACCGTGTTTCTCACAGAAATTGCTGGAAAGATGAAATATGGTTTTGTCAGTTTTAGTTTTTTCAATAGGCTGAGCACTTTAAAGGACATCAGATACATCCCTTTATCTCCCCCCCCCCCCCCCTTTTACAAGGGGTGCAGGGGTTTACAAGCCAATCCCAGTTATCTCTCTTGGCGAAGGCATGGTATACCCTGGACGAGTCCCCAGCTCATCGTAGGGCCCTTACTGATCGCAGAGGCCGCCACGCAGGGTGCCAACTGCACATCAGGAGCAATTTTGGGGTTCAGTATCTTGCTCAAGGATACTTCGACATGCAGCTCAGTTCCGACCCAGGGGAGCCGGGATTCAAACCAGCGACCTTCCGATCACCAGTCAACCTGCTCTACCCACTGAGCTACAGCCGCCACGAACAACATACTGTTGCAGCAATTAGCAAACAATTAGCTTCTAGTCTGCAGATCTTTAGCTCAACATGCTGTTGCAGCAAAACCTCTCAGTGTCTTTAATTTATAAACTGCAGCTGCTACTAAAATCAACTTAATACAAGCAAGAATGTGTTATTTCTAGGGCTGTCAGGCGATTAAAAAAATTAATCTAAGTAATTACAGGATTTGTAATTAATTAATCGAATTAAACGCATTTTAATTTCATATCTGCTAAAGGTACCCAAATAAAGAGTTCGAATTCTAGGACATTACAAAATTGTATTGCATGACTAATCAATTGAATACACTAAGAAGAGAAGAACTTGCCGTTCAAAGCCCCGAGCAACGATGTGCTTGCCTCGCTCCCCTGAGTCGCCTCCATGTCTGTTGTCACCCTGCTTTGACTAGCGACTAGGGCTGTAACAATACACCAAACTCACGATTTTTGACCCACGGTCCGATACAAACCTTGATTTCTTTTTTCTTTCTAAATTAAACATTTTATTTATGTAACATTTCAATAACTTATGTATATGATACTTGTCTGACAGAGGTGCAGTATTGTGGAGGGCGTGTCTATCTGATGGTCTGTTAACTGCACAGATCCTTCACTCAACTTAGTACAGAGAAATGTCCCACAAAACAATGTTACAGAACCAAACTAAGGTAACGTAGTAACTGTAACTGTCTTTGGCAACAAGTTAAAAATACCACAGCTGTACATTGAGAAGCGTCCTTCCTCCCGCCCGTCCAACAGACTCCTCATCACATTTCTGCCATGCGTCTGTCACCAGCAAAAACACTTTACCTCACCGAGTATTTCTGATGAAAAAAAATCTCCGCAACGGTCAAACCTCCGGACCGAGCCTTCAGTGAACTTTACCCCAGAAGACGGTCTCCGTTGGTTTTGAGTGACAGGGGAGACACCGGGGAAACCCCTTGAAAACACACACACGTCATCATCATGACGTGTATCATCACGTCTCTTTAGGAGCCGCAGCGCTGGATTTCTGTGTGAATTGCACAGCGGTTCATCTTTACAGCGATGTTTCGCTCTGTGTGAACGAACAACGGTGGAGAATTGGCGAACGACCGCTGCGGTGTTAATGTGGTGTTACTTACAGCTCGGGGTCTTTCAATGGGCCAAATTTAAAATGCTCGCGCATTGAATTGCCACTCAGAATCTCAGAATTAATTGCGTTAATTTTTATAACGCGTTAATTTGCAGTGTAATTAATTAATCTAATTAACGCGTTAAACTGACTAGTTATTTCTTCTTTCAAACGTTGGACTCTACTCTAAGTCAGCGGGTAAGATCACT
This sequence comes from Diplodus sargus, assembly GCA_903131615.1. Lineage (NCBI taxonomy): Eukaryota > Metazoa > Chordata > Actinopteri > Spariformes > Sparidae > Diplodus > Diplodus sargus. The sequence goes on along the minus strand of CAEMYA010000698.1, from coordinate 544,521 downwards.
GCTTCAGTGCTGTTTGACAGGGGACTCTGATGCAGTTTGTCCCCCATCACACAGTTACAAATAATTCAGCTACAAATGATTGCACACATTTTGTTTTTGAACAAACTAAGCATGTTCAAGGTTTTGCCATCATCTGAGGATGCAGGTGTCTTTCAGCAGCAATAGAGGCAAAACCTCTGACAGTATAACGACAAATTCAAGCTAGAAGCTTTTTTCAACACCATGTATTGACTGTTCATAATAGAAAAGGCACAATTGTCCCAGTGAGCCAACATGTCCAATGCCAAGCAATGCAGCTGATAAAACCAGTTCCAGTTTTTCTCCTATGATGTAGCACAAAGTTTGTGTGAACAAGCTCATTAGGTTTCGGTCCATCACTGTAACGTTCACTGTAAACAAAACCAGGTAACAAACTAAGAGTTAGTGTATCTCGTGACAATCACTATCAGAGGCCTTTAAGAAGAGTATACCGTGGCAAAGATTATGGAAACATTAGGCTGGTGTCAGTGGTGGAAAAAACACTCGGATCTTTGACTTAAGTAAAAGTAGCAATACTAGTGTAGAAATATTACAGTTACACATGGTTACAGTTACAATCATGCAGTCAAAGTTACACTTTGGTAATAGCACATAATTAATAATGCTGGATTATATTTACAGTGCTAAAAGTAAAAGCATGACCTTTTCAGCATGATGATTACTCTAATGTAATCACTGTATAAAAGCAAAAAATCTCTGTCTATCTGTCTGTGTGCATGTGTGTGTGCCTCAAATATCTCAAATATCTCTGCAGATCAGGATCAGACTGACCTGAGAGTTTCAACATGGCTGCTGCGTCGTTTAAGGGTGTGCAACGTCGGATTTGTTTGGACTACAATGATACCGTTGATAAATGATTTTATGAATGATTTACCAATTCCACTAGCATTGTCCGCCACTAGTGCATTGCCCATAGGAAGTATGCCCTTAGCAAAAAGTAGTATACTTGAAGTTCATTTTATTAAGTATGCTTGAGTATAAGTATAAGTATAGCAAGTATACTATGGACCATGTACTTGTAGTGTACTAGAAAGTATACTAATTTAATACTTCTTCGGACTAAATTGGAACATTTTAAGTTTATAAAAGTATACTTTAAGTATACTTTATAAGGTCATTTTAAGTTTACAGAACTACACTTTCAAGTATACAAAACGTATACTCATCTATATACTACTAGTGTACTAAGTATATACTTCTAGTCCACATTTTAGTTTATTAACATGTAAGTTTATAACAGGGTGTAATATCTCAATGTAAATGTGTGTGTAGTGAAAAACATTTTTACTCTGCTAAATAAAATGTAAGTATAAGTCAATGACTTGACCTTATTCTGTACTTACATCAAGATATTGTAAGCATAAGCAGTTGCAATGTGGTAAGCTCTAGCAAGAGTTTCACTTGTCATTACCATACATGCCCATACCTTAACAGACGGGAAGTCTGTTAAGGTATGGGCATGTATGGTAAACTCCCGGAAAACACCCCTTCACTCACGGTGCCAACATTTTTATCATCTTTGTTAATTTGACACAATTTAACCACATAACAAGGATGTGAATTAACCTGCAACCGTCTTACACATCATCTTATTCACAAACACATTCACGAACCATAATTACACCAACAACAACAGAATACCCAAGAGTCTTTGCGCCACAGTCCACAGTATACTAAAGTACAAGTATAAGCTTTAGTATTAAAGTATAAGTCTAAGTATTAATGTACTTAGTCTTAGACTATTCTTTATACTTTTCAGTATAAGCCAAGTATATTTCACTATACTTTTCTTAAGTATATAAAATGTAGTATATAAAAAGTACACTTCTAGTATACTGCCTCAATTTTAGTATAAGATTAGTATACTTGTAGTACACTTGAATAAACTACTTTTTGCTAAAGGTGTATTCCTATAGAAAAGTGGGAGGTTAAGTAGCGTTTTCATGGATGGCCAAATGAGACTGTGGCTGTGTCCAAATTCAGGGGCAGCATCCTTCAAGGACCCATCCTTCGCTGCCAGCAAAGGCAGGGTCCTTCAGAGAGACCTGCAGGCAGCGTCAGCCCCTTCGCAGCATTTTCTGGTTGCGAGATGATCCCGCCCCTACCCGTACGTCACTATTTATGCAGCCTAGGTCCGCAAAAATGACAAGAAGAGTAAAGTTTGACTGTCAGATCTGTTGAGCTTCAGGAATTCCTGATTTCCTTTTTAATCCTCCTCCATGTGGAAGAAGAGGAGAAGCGGCTCTGGTTTATCTCCGGCTGAGAGGACCGTGGAGAGGTAAACCTGTTATTGATCCCACAGTAATGTTATCAATATTATCATTATTAGCTAGCTGACAGTTTGGGGTCATTAAAATACTGATACATTACGTTAATGCTGACATGTAAACTGCTGATCGCCACATATGGTTTTATTATGGGTTAGGGTTAAAGGCTTTGTATTTAAAATGTTGGTAGATAGTTTTGTTTGTTGTAATTTATTATTATTATTATTATTATTATTATTATTATTATTAGAGTAAGAAATTATAATTCTTGCCTCTTTCTTAAAACATTCTTAGTGACATTGCAGCCGTCCATCGAGTCAGACCTGCAGACCCAGTTGATGGAGGATGTGGTGGACAGAGGAGACTGGACCCCCAAACACCCTGAGTATCGACCCAGATGATGTCCCACTGACACCATCCAGCCCAGCAGCACTACAGGGACTCCTGCTCAGCCTGTTACTGTCCATCATCTGTAACTGTTTAAATATTGTTTTTAATAATAATTGTTTTTGTTAATAGTTAATAATATGTTTTATGCCAGTGGTTCCCAACCTGGGTGGCGCGCCTCCCACGAGGGGGCGCCAGAGATCGCACTGTGTCTGCTCTGAGGTTGACATTTGGTTTAAGTTATATTTGTGCAACCCTCTGAGGTCGATTGACGCGCCGGCACGTCAAATCACGTGACCTATTTAAGATGACATAGCAGCAAGATGGAGCCTCAGTGAGTCTCCCGACTTATGTGTTGGAGCAGCCTTCAAGCTGTGTACCAGTTTTTAAATTGTGTTGATAGGCCAAGTAAAACCGGACTTATGATAAATAATGTACGGCACACTTTTTTGTTAGCATCACCGTCACGTTTGCTGCGCGTTTGGTGCAGGAAGATACGGTCAAAACGGACTTCTCTCATGAAAGTTTCCGCAAGCGGGAAAAGTTTGCGAGCGAAAAAACACGTTCCTATTGGTGGAAAAAGGCACCACACCAGCCAATCACAAAATTACATGGCAAGACACGTGATTTGGTTGCTGGGGGCAGGAGGAAGTTGTGGAGGGACCGACAGTGACGGTGAGACAGTTGAGAGATGTGTGTCAAAATGAAAAAATAACTGTACAGTCACACGTGAGGTTGTGCTGAAAATAATGACACCAAACAGGGCAAGATAAATAGTTTTTAAGGTGAAATATAATGGTAAAATCAAAAATAGTCAAAATGGCCAATTATACCCTGGACTGCATAAAATCCCAGTAACACACCCAATCAAAACTCTCTATAATCCAAATTGGAACATATTTCTTGGTCCACATTTAAATTCATTAAGCTATTTATTTAACACCCCTATGAGGTACACCTGATGACACAAAAAGGAAGAAATGTATCTATAGATATTGTAAAACTAGGAGAATGTAACTGTTGTTTATTTTTGCAAATAAAAGTTTGTAATTAATCACTTTATTCTTTTAGTGTATGCGGGTTGGGGGGGCCTGGCTTGTCTTGGACACAGGCAAGGGGGGCTTCAAGGAAAAAAGGTTGGGAACCACTGCCTTAGACTTGCAAAAACACAAGTATCATTCAAAATTACATGTAAAAGCATATAATCTCATAAAGATACTTGATGAACATACCCTTGAAATGCACTACATTTGCCGCATGATTCAGCAAGTGCCTCTGGATGATACTTTCACTTTTGGTTGTGAATTTGGGGCAGACAGGACAAACAAACACAGATGGTGACACGGTGGTGCACTTCAGCCTGCCGCCTTCCTCAATTATAGAAGGGTGCATCTAGAAGAAAAGAATGTATATACCAGAGGAGGCTCGTCCATAGAGGCAGAGGAGGTTGGTCCTCCTCTATTTTTGATAGGCAAGAGGAAGATCTTTTTTTTTTTAAGAAAGAGTAACTGGTTGAAATAAATCATTACCAAATCTTAGTATCATTTATAAAATATTATATATATATTATATCATTAAAAAAGTTTCTTCTTTGGAAGAAAATCCACTTAAAACGGTTCAACAGCGACAGCTGCAGACAGAAGAGACAGAGCAGTCTGTGAATGGAGCAGGGAGCAGGAAGCTGGGGGCTAGAGGAAGACGGAGGGCTTCTGTCCTCCGTGGGAGGGATCTCCTTCCATTCACTCAATGCATTTAGGATTTTTTCATGCTGATCTATGATTGGCTAAGACACGTAATATGACGCGCTACGGGAGGACGTCCTCCCCTACCAATCAGCAACCAGAATACAAGAATGACAGCAGGTTGGTCCCATAACAGTTCCCAAATTTCATCCTCACATTTGTACAACCGTAAATAAAAAATACTTCTATGTATTTTACAGCTTTCACTGCCAGCCATGCTCAGACAAGAAATATGGACTTTTCAGTGATATTGGAAGGCAAAGCAACAGTTCACCTGACACATACACGTCATTCGGGAACTGCTCGGTGCTCTAGTGTGCAATACTCGTTGGATGACAATTAAAAGACTATTTCTCTTAGTGATGTATTTTCCGCGTCGAGGCTTCGAAGGGTGTGTCGAGTAGTCCAGGAAGATTTTTGTGAAGCACATATCGAGGCTTGTGTCGATGACGTTTGTGGTGATGTTCTAAGCCTCACGAGCCGGCCGTTCCATGTGACTGATTCAGGTTTGCGGTTTTGCTGTGCGATTTGAAATATTAGGGGCAATGAAACGCATTGGAGGTCCCCCCTCACCTCAAATCCTGTCAAAAAACAAGAAACCACCTAAAGCCCAGCACAGTGGAGAAGTTGCTGTTTTTAAATAAAAATTAATACAATATCCCCATTGTACGTGTTACATTTTGCCCTTAGTAGCAGAAGCACATTCACATCACAACCCTCTCCCCAATTTGTTTCAACTTTCCGCTCTGTCCCTGCCATCATTCAGATCAGACGACCAGACACTATATTTGTTATGTCGGAAACTAATGTTGCACCATGTGAATAGTCACCAGTAGGTGGCACCTGTGCTCTGTAACTTGTTGAGTTCTGCGTGCAATAAAACAAGCCCAGATGAAATGATTGAAACAGCCACTCATGTGTCAGTGTTGCTCTGTGTTAATGTTTGTAAAATTGTTTGCATATAGGCTTATAAGCAGCAACATAACATAAACTGGCGACCAGTTGTGTAGTCCAGAAGACTTTTTTCATGACCTGCGAGCTGACGGTGTGGGTCAAGTTTGGACATAAAAGATCAACCACGCTGCATGGACCAGCAGCGTGGTTGATACTACCAGGTAGTACGCTAGTGTGGGCTGTTGAGAGGTAATGGGCCACTCTTCCTCCGATGAGGCTAACCAGTCAGGACAGCCCACCAAAAGACGCATCATGGCTGGATTAATTGGACATATGGACCCTTTTGATGAGGCAAGAGAGCAATGGACAGCGTATATGGAATGTTTTGAACATTATGTCCTGGCAAATGAGATTCGGACCGCAAAGAAAGTGCCAGTGCTGTTTAGTGTGATGGGACCTAAAACTTATGGACTACTCCGCAGTTTGGTTGCTCCTAGCAAGTCTGAGGAGCTGGAGTATGACCACGTTGTGGACGTTATGCAAGCCCATTTCGTTCCGAAACTGCTGGTGATAGCGGAAAGATTCCGTTTCCACGAGAGGAATCAGGGAGAAGAAGAAGAGGTGGTAATTAAAGGACTGTCGGAGCATTGTGAGTTTGGTGTGTATTTGGAAGACGCACTACGGAACAGATTAGTGTGTGGATCATGGTGAACGTGCAGGTGCATGTCATGGACAGCACCACAGCCAATAAGACCATTCAAGTGCTTAGGGGCCTTCTTAGTCGCTATGGCACTCCCCACATACTTGTGAGTGACAATGGACTTCAGTTTTGTTTTGACAAAATCAGTGCCTTCCTGAAGTGCAATGGAGTCAAACACATCCGCTCGGTGCCGTACCATCCTGCCACAAATGGCTTGGCTGAGCATTTTGTGCAAACATTCAAACATGCTCTAAAATCCTCCAGAGGCATAGCGCCTTTGCAGCAAATGTAGTGGAAATTTTCCTTTGTGAGGTAGAGAGTTGCTAAGTCTCCGAAGAACTTCAGACTTCAGCGTAATGAATCAGATCTTATTTATTCACGCAGCGTGGAGAAGAAGGCAAGAGCATTCTTCTGACGAACTCTAAATTGATGTCTCTTTAAGTACAGTCAGAGTGAGGAGGTTACCTCCATTTACAACAGTCATAAAACATTTTCTTTACATAATAATGACTCTTTGATGTTTGGGTGTATCCTGTCTTCCTAGGACAGTGACCCTTTGATGTAAACAGATGGGACAGCAAATGTCATTTTATCTAACCTTGTGTATCTTCCCATGTGGGGGAGGTGTCGCCACCTGTGGCTTCTTTTGACACCTTAAGCAAAATGTCATTCTCCAACTCTTCCTGTCCTTTAGCACATTGGATCACAAACAGTAAGACTATGTAATTTCTTACAAGCAATGCCTTGATGTATTTCTGTTGACCTACCGCAACACCCCCCACGCCACTATAAAGGAAACATGTTGTTCCTCGGACGCAGGCTGTGCTCTCAGCTAAATTGCCTGAAACCCTGTGTTGCTGGGGCTGTGCACAGCTCACAGGAGTAGCAGCTACAGTGCCAACGGCACTCTAAAGGCCCCCCACACACCGCCCAGACGTCCAACTGCCTTATCCGACCACTCTCCGACCACTCCGTTGCCTGAACACACCAAACATATTTGTTCCCGACCGCGTTCGAGTCTCTCCAAACGCTTCAGACGTCCAACGGTTGGGCCGGTGTGTTCCTGCCTTAAGGACAGACAGTTTGATGTTGGAGAGTCGGTCTTGGTGCGTGACTATAGCAGGAGGGAGGAGAAGTGGTCACAAGGGGTTGTTATGGAAACGACAGGACCAGTTTCATACAAGGTGAATGTAGGAGCACAAGAGGTGTAGAAACGACATGTGGATCAAATGTTGGCACGACCTGATCCAGAGCCTCAACACACTGCATTGAACTTACCTGCCAATCCCCCAGTGTTACTACCCCAGAGTGGTAGTTGCCCTCAACCTCACAGGAAACACCACTCACTCTGAAAAGAATGATGATCGAGGTTCTGAGACTACTGAATCACCAAGGACTAATCACGAACCACCACAGATGAGACAGACTGAGGTAACAGAGACTGTTAGACACTATCCTGTGAGGATAACTTAACCACCTGTTCATTACCATGATGAGTGAACACACGGAATAGTTCAAATAATATTGTAAGGTTGAGTTCTGAGTAATGTGGTTTTTGACATGCAATTTACAAGTTGAATAACTCCCATTTTTATTTGAAGTAAAATAAAAAGGTAAAGAGAAAGTAAAAAAAAAAGAAAAAAACGTATCTAAAATATACTTTGTGTTTATTGACAACATAATTTAACGGGGAGGAAATATTATGTATGTAACTAATGTTGCACCATGTGAATAGTCACCAGTAGGTGGCACCTGTGCTCTGTAACTTGTTGAGTTCTGTGTGCAATAAAACAAGTCCAGATGAAGTGATTGAAACAGCCACCCATGTGTCAGTGTTGCTCTGTGTTAGCGTATGTAAAATTGTTAGCATATAGGCTTATAAGCAGAAGTATGTTAGGCCAGAGACGAGAGGGGGACCCAGAAGCGGACAGACAACCGGGGCAGATGTAAATGTACTTTATTTATCAAACACCGCCGGTAGGAAAAGGGGGGGAGCGCTCAGGGGAGCGCCGCGCTGGGGGCAGGCTGTGGGAGCGCCTGCCAGACTCGGGATGTAAACTGGGGGCCGCGGTCGGAAACGATGTCAGTAGGCAGTCCATGGAGCCTGAATACGTGTAGGGCAAGGAGGTCCGCGGTCTCAGTGGAGGACGGGAGTTTAGCTAAGGGCACGTAATGGACCATCTTTGAAAAGCGGTCTACAATAGTGAGGATGACTGTGTGGACATGAGAGGGAGGAAGCCCGGTCACAAAATCCACCGCGATGTGGGACCAAGGGCGACTGGGGACCGGGAGAGCTTGAAGGAGCCCCGCAGGTGGACGATGCAAGGCTTTACTCCTAGCGCAAACTACACAGGCCGCCACGAACTCGCGCACATCTCTCGCTTGCCCCGGCCACCAGAAATGTTGCCGGAGAAACAGTAGTGTTCGACGAGCCCCAGGGTGACAGCTGAGCTTGGAAGAGTGCCCCCACTGGAGGACCTGAGACCGGACCTCCTGCGGGACGAAGAGGCGGTTAGGGGGGCCTGTGCCTGGATCGGGGTGGTTACATTGGGCCGCCCGCACAACCGTCTCGATCTCCCAAGTTGCGGCTCCGACGATCTGGGGCGGGGCACGATGAAAAGAGGAGCAGAGGGGCAAGTGTCACTTGAGAAAAGGCAAGAGAGTGCATCAGGCTTCCCATTCTTGGACCCGGGGGGGGGAAGAGAGGGTGTAATTGAACCAGCTCAGGAAAAGGGACCAGCGGGCTTGACGGGAATTTAATCTTCGTGCAGAGCGTAGATACTCGAGATTCTTATGGTCCGTCCAAATGAGAAACGGCTCCTGGGTTCCCTCCAGCCAGTGTCGCCACTCTTGTAGAGCCAGAACCACCACCAGCAGCTCCCGATTGCCCACATCGTAGTTTCTCTCCGCCACCGAGAGCCGTCGGGAGAAGTAGGCGCAGGGGTGGAGCTTGTCGGTTGTTGCGCTGCGCTGGGACAGGATAGCGGCAACGCTGGAGTCGGAGGCGTCCACCTCCACCACGAACTGGCGGGCAGAGTCCGGGTGCAGCAGGACGGGAGCTTGTGTGAATAATCTCTTGAGTCTCTGGAAGGCTGCATCGGCAGAGGGAGTCAAGGTGAGAGAAGCGCTGGCGGAGGTTAGTTGGTGGAGAGGGGCGGCGACTCAGCTGAAGTCCCTGATGAACCTCCGGTAGAAGTTGGCGAAGCCAAGAAATCTTTGGAGCTGTTTGCGGTTCACAGGGGTTGGCCATTCCTCCACCGCCTGGATCTTGACTGGGTCGGGTTGGAGCTGCCCCTGGGCGATGATAAAACCCAGGAAGCTGACCTTGGGCACATGAAACTCGCATTTTTCAGGTTTGACGAACAGCTTATTGTCTAGCAGCCTCTGGAGCACCAGCCTCACCCGCTCAACGTGTCTCTCCATGTTCTCACAGAAGATCAGGATGTCATGTAAGTATACAAAAACAAATGGATTAAGCATGTCCCGCAGAATGTCATTGATTAAAGCTTGAAAGACGGCTGGTGCATCAGAGAGTCCGAAAGGCATGACCAAATATTCAAAGTGCCCCAAAGGTGTGTTAAAGGCGGTCTTCCATTGGTCGCCTTCTCTTATGCGGACCAGATGACAAGCATTGCGTAAGTCCAGCTCAGTAAACACAATAGCTCGGCAGAGAGGTTCGAAGGAGGGATCGATCAGCGGTAATGGATATCTGTTCTTGATTGTAATTTCATTCAACCCCCGGTAGTCTATACATGGTCGTAATGTGCCGTCTTTCTTACCCACGAAGAAGAAGCCTGCACCGAAAGGGGATGAGGAGGAGCGAATGAGAGGAGAGACTGTTTCGCCAGTGATTCGTCAATTAAATTATCATCCGCGCCAGAGTCTACAAAAACGGACACAGGTACTTACTCAAGAGAGAACTGGAGGGACGCAGGGAGGCTTATACGGATGAAGGAGCTGGGGCATGAAGACGTTCGGATCACCAGGGTGCCCACTGTCAGTGGTGAGCCGACCCTTTTGGCAGAGCCGGACATTGTGCGAGGAAGTGTCCGGGCTGGCCACAGTAGATACACAATTGGAGGTTTCTCCGACGCTGACACTCCTCAGGAGTCAGGCGAGACCTCCCTAACTGCATGGGCTCCTCCGGTGCTGCAGGGGGAGCTCTAGGGGCACTGGGAGAGCGAGAGGGGGCCGGAAGTTTGGGCGGAGAGTTAGGGGGCTGGCTAAGAGGGAAGCTATTCATTCTGCGGCTGCTGGAAGACCTTTTTCTCTGTCTCTCTCTGAGGCGATTATCCAACTTAATCAACAAGGCTACAAGTTGCTCTAGAGTTTCTGGCTACTCTCTGGCCGCTAACTCATCCTGAAGTTTATCAGAAAGCCCACGCCTAAACAAGCTGATGAGCGCCGGCTCGCTCCAGCCGGTCTCGGCTGCGAGAATACGAAACTCAATGACATAATCGGCAGCAGACTGCAAACCCTGACATAAAGCAAATAACCTGCTCGCGGCCACTGAACCCTGAACTGGGTGATCAACTACCCTTTTCATCTCCTTCACAAAAGAGGCATAAGTATCTAGAGTAAAAGACTCCCCCTCCCACAGTGCTGTTCCCCACTGCGCTGCTCTACCTCTCAGGAGATTCATGATGTAGACTATACTGGATTTATCAGTAGCGTCAAAAACATGCGAGCACTGTAGCAAAAAGGTACTACAAGCTCCTAAGTCGCCAGAGTAATGTTCTGGGGGCGGGACAAAGGGCTCTCTGGTGTGGGGTGGAGGAGGTTGAACCGGGTCAGTGGCAGGAGGGTTACTCACACTAGCAGAGGGGGGCGAGGAGTCAGCTGGTGGTGGTCCGACCAGCCCTGTGACCTGCTGGCCCAGCTGGGAGACATTGGCAGAGAGCGTGTTGAGGGCCTCCATGATTTGGTGGAGCGTCTTGTCATGTTGTCCAAGGAGGGCTCCCTGAGCGTTCAGCGCTTGAGCCACCGATGCCGGGTCCGCTGGGTTCATATCTTGGCCAGTTGATTCTGTTAGGCCAGAGACGAGAGGGGGACCCAGAAGCGGACAGACAACCGGGGCAGATGTAAATGTACTTTATTTATCAAACACCGCTGGTAGGTAAAGGCGGGTCCCGAGGGGAGAGCGCTCAGGGGAGCGCAGCGCTGGGGGCAGGCTGTGGGCGCGCGTAGGTCTGGCGCGGATCTGTTGGCTCGGGGGAGTGTAGTTTTGGTGGCGGCTTGTAGATGAGAAGCAGAGGTGTGGGAGATCTGGATGCCAGAGCGGGGTTGGTCGCGGAGCAGGAGGGCACTGGGAACAGGAGAAGACCGTATGAGAATACTGGCAAAAGTAACTAAGCACAAGAAATTTCTAGCAAAGAACGAAAGTGACTGAGCCATATACCGCGTGGTAATCACGTAATCAACTGGCAGCAGGCAGCATATGGATCCTGGTCTTGAAGCCAGCGCGTGTACACTCCCTTCTGAGACCGCTGACTCCACCCAGCCTCCAGCGCACATCTGTAAACAGAGAAACAAGCACAAAAACCCAGCCACAGCAGCATAGATCGTAACAAAGTATTTATTATTGGCAATATCATTTAGCACAATTCAATTCAAAGCTTCAAGCACCAAAGCCATGGTGTCATTATAATCACCCTGCCTGTTTTACATTTATTATCCACTTGATGGCACAGTAGAGCAAATGAAGCACCATGAAGCTTCGGCCCATGAGTGAACCAATTGGATGGAAAGCTTCAATGCTTCATGACGCTTCATCTCACCGTCACTAATTTCTCTTACCGTTCTCTCGCTCTCTGTTCATAATCCACTAATCAGTATGGACGCCAAATAAGCAATACATTACACGAAGAAGAACCTTCCACTTGGCACTTCCGGCATGGATAGGATATAGGGCGGTGCCCTTGTCGGCCACCTGACTGCAAATGGGTGCCTCTCAAATCCGAGGCATCAATGTGCCGGCCACTGTGTGAGATGGGTGGAGGTGTTGCTGACGTGCACTGTTGTGCGACCCACAGCCCGGGAGTTTTACAACCAGGAAATAGCTGATCACAGCAGTCAGTTCATCACTTCATCTGCGGACATCAAGATGAGCAACTGGACAGCTGCTGAGATCCAGGAGATGCTAACATCTCCTTGGTCTCTGTATCTGTTTGGTTGGATCCGCTTTTTGTGCAGCGGCAATCTACGAACAATCGCTACTTTCAAATTAAAAGCCCCCCGCTAAGAACCCAGTTCTAAACTCCAATGGGGTGCAATGTAAAGCTCTTATGTTGAAGACAAATTCTTTGTCACTGTTCACTGCCCAACTTCGTGCTTCGACACATGTTTACGCCTACCCCAGTGGCGGCTTTTGGAAAAGGAGGAATATGCCTCCGTTTAGGAAGACAGGGCGGCACATTGCACACCTTGAAGCAAATGTGCCGCCTTTTCTAAGTAAAAAGGGCTACAGATTCATAGCGACAGAAGCTAAGGCAGTAGCTAACATCATGCGCACTGCACGCACGCACACACACAAATTTGGACACACGCACAGACAGGTTTCAATTAACTGCAGGGTCTGCTTGAAACGCCGGGTGCAGGTGTATATTTTGATAAATAACTGCCGTTTCCAAATAAATGCTGAGTCTAATTCATTTTTTAAATTTTTTAAATCAAGGAAGAAGACGTGACCACTGACACTGCACGTTTTTTTTCTACGAAAATCGGGCAAAACAGCCGGTAGACATTTCACTGTCAACCCAAAGAGAGTGAGAGATTGACGAAAAATTAGGATGGCAAACAGCCAGGCTGCCTGGTGGAGATAGGAAGAAGGCTAGCGAGGAGCCTGAGATAAACATGCGGGGATGAGTTATCAGCAAATGGGCATGCCACGAGAGAGTGTCCCGCAAAATGATATGGATGGTGGCAAAACAAATGTACGCCACCGTGAGTGACAGCAGAGATGAGGAGTTTGCCGCGAGTGCTGGTTGGCTAAATCGTTTCCTCCGCCGCAACAACTTCACTTGCAGAAGACGTACAGCTATTGCCCAGAAGGATGCCAGAGAATTCACAGAGAAGCTGGCGAAGTTTCTCTGATAATTTCATCCCAGATTTTTGTGAGGAAGGAATTAAACGCCTGTCCCAAATTGCTGCCTGGTCTGTTAAGTGATTGATTTGGTATTTTACGGGATGATAACTCTCCTGACCTGTGGAGAGAGACATGCATCGGCTCGGCCCACAGTGCTCAGCTGCAGACACATCAGAGAGGTGACAATTGGCCCAGTGGCTTGTCTGTCTAAAGAATACCGGCCTTGTGATTGGACAAATTATCATTCCCTCCTCCTATACCAGCCACTCAGCGTCACCTTACCGACCCGCCCCCAGCGAGTTCATTCACAAAATCAGGGACTTGTGGCAATTCTGAAAGCCCGAGGGGCAGAGGGAATGCGTATGCAAGCAGACGAGTTTCCTAGGACCAGCGGTGCTCCTCCTACAATTTCAGCGCTGTCTGCCTGAAACTTTGCACATAGAATCTCCAGATGTGTCTGATGATCAAAACAATTTTGGCACTCCAAAAAATTTGCTAGTTATAACCAAACAATCTTTTTTGCTAGCTAAAAAACACATATTGTTATATTAATATTTTGGTCAAACTAAATGCTTTCAACATCAAACTTAAGTCAATTGTTCCTGAAGTCATCCAGAGGCTCTGTGCCAAATTTGGCCTATAGGTGGCACTATAACGGATGTAAATGCGTTTTTGCCTTTAACTTCCACATTTTAAAGAACGAAGTGGGCGTGATTTAGTACAACAAATCCAAATCGGCACACATTCAGCCTTTTGCACTTCCAGTGCACTTCCCATTACAGCGAAAACCACGGCTCAGACATTGGCCTGTGTCCTCACTTTTGCCCTGAGCCCATCATCCCTGGGGCCAACTTCCGTGGGCTCTGCGGTGTGCGGGGGGGCTTGGCCCCCGTTCATAACTGCTTGCAGTTCTAGTTTTTTTTTTTTTTTTCTTCCTTCATGGGCCCCTGATGGCGTCTGGGCCCCGGTGCAGCTGCACTGGTTGCACCGCCGATACTTACGCCACTGTGCTAAGGTTAGCACAATCAGCTCAGAATGTACGTAAACAATACTTGAGTAGATATTACTTTCCACCACTGGTGATCACTCTACCACAACCAGCATTGGTGTCTTCTGCCCCCTGGTGGATTACAACATCAACAAACATTGATTGTTGCTTCAAAGTAACACAAAGACGAACCAAAAAATTCAGAATAGATTTTTTTTTTAATCATTTTTACAAATAACTTATCTGTTACAAAGACAGTTTTCCCAGCTAAAATCAAAAAAACACTTTAGATCCAAATTATCTTTTTCCATTAATAAAACATGAATAAACTGCCTCTTCACACCAAGGTGCAGGTAAGCTGAAAACTGGTTTCTTTGGGTTGGAAGAAGAAAAAAGTATGGCGTTAAGTGCTTAAGAGACAATAATTCATCTTCTACTTTTAAATGGGTTTAAACAATACTAAAATTTAGGTTTAAATGGCACTTGGGTGTGACAGAATAGACTACCAATACAAATTCAATAGTTCTAAAGGCACTGATGCAAAGCAACATTTTCACAAATGTGGAAAATAACAAAACAAAGTAACTACTCCAGAGTTAAGGTAAGTTAATGACAATAAGTAAACTTTAGAAACACCCTCATCAATAAAAGCTTAGGAGGATGAAAAGAGCCAAATAAAAAATAAAGAGTATACAAAGTGGACAGTCGTGTTGTGCTTGCATTTTGACAAAAACAGTTTTTGCCTTATTTGCTTCCAAGATGTAACAACTGTGACCTGCTCTCTAGAAGACATGGGACCCATGACAGTATTTCTACATCATAGAAACAGAAACATATTTAATTTGATAACTCACAAAAACCCAATTCAGGTGCACAGCAACATGGAAACGTTGAAGCCAATCGGCTGTTCCAGGAGCGCTCTGATCTGCAGTAACATCCTGATTGTACTGGAAAATGAGTGTCTCTTTGCACTGAGGTGTAGTCGTCCCCACACATTAAACCTACATTCCAGTTGTCAGATAAGATGGCAGTTTGTAATTTTGCTTTTTGACCCCTTCCCTCCCCCAACAGTCCCCACATATTTGGTGTCCTGGAAGAAAAACACAAACAAAAAAAGACTCCTCCATCGCCTTCCACTTTGCTGCATCTGCAGATCGTACACAGGAAACTCAGCAATTACACAAGCGATGAACGGACCGGGCAGATGTAGCTTCATGATGACTGCAAGGGTTTTTACTGCTCTGCTCCTCTCCTTCTGCAAGGCTTCAACTCTCACAGAAATCAAGTAAAAAGCTTAAAAAAGGGAGCATGGTGCTTATTTGTTTGAAAAAGGGAAACAACAAACAACAAGACAAAAAGTTATTAAAGTCTATAAAGCTATACTTACAGGAAATACAAGTGATTCATAGTGTGAGGAAGAAGGTTTTTAAGGCACATTCTAAAATTATGTACAGTAAAAAGCTCAAGGGGACTTTCTGCCTCCGTGTACTGTACACAAAGCATGCAACTGAATTTCTTTTTTCATTAACTCAAGTCTGAAGAGACAGTATACTGATGGGGGAGGACAAGAGGCATGTTTGCGTGGCAGCAACACTGCCGCTTCCCCCTTTGAAATCCACTAGAAACAGCAAACAAACTTTAAAGTCCACCATTAGTCTGTTAGTTTTCCCTTCAGAGGGAGCGGCTGAACACAGTTCCCAATCCCCCGCTCATGCCACCACAAAGGAAGAAGAAGAAAAAAATTCAATCAGCAAAAGGGCACACTGGCACCTGTGTTGTGTGTGAATGTATGTGTGTAGGTGTGTGTATGTGCGCCATCACACTGCAGGGCCACACTCGTAATACTGTAAGTGGGAGCAGTGAGGTATCCCCAGTGTCACCCGTCGAGCAGAGAAGGGGGAGGTGACCCCACGCCATCCAAGTCTCTTAAGGTGAGGTATCATCCGACTCTGCCAGCCTTTATGAAAAAACACAAGCTGTAAACACTATCCAGTCAAGCCTTCAGTGGACAGCATTCTAAGAACCCTAAACAGGAGGAAAAACAAAAAAACAAAAAACAAAAAAATCCAGGAAAAAAGGCTGCGTGGTGCACGGTGACTACAACCCGTCTGAGTTTTCATACAACAATACAGAAACAGAGAGGGCCCTTTTATATTCTAGTCTGGTAGAAGACGGGCGGGCAGAGGAGGGGGCGGCGCGTCGCAGCCTTGTTGGCTCAGAAGTGCCGTGGGAACTCGCACTGTTCACAGCGGTTGAGGGCGGGATGGTTGAGGAAGGTGCAGGCGGTGCAACTCCACTGCAAGCCTTCGTCCTCCTCCTGGTCTGCAGCGGGCTTCACAACCTTACTGCCCGGGTCTGAAGAAGAGAGGAAGAAGAAGGAGGTTAGGACGAGTCTATCTATCAGGAACATCAACATGGCCTACACATGTGGCTGTGATGACCTGAACACTTGTGTATTAGTGTGTTTACATGCAGTGCAATACTGTGGGCAGTAACCTGAAATAAGTCTATCGGCTAAATGGTTAAAATGACTTGGATAACACAGCAACAGGTCTGCTCAAAAAATGTTTAAAAAAAAAATAACCTAAAAGAAATTCAGGGCATGACCAAGGAATTGAGTCTAGTATCATTATACAGAAAGGTGTGCATCTAGTGTAGTTTGACCTCTTTAGGACTCTAAGCAGGCACTCAATTCAGTTCATTTTGAAGGGTTCTGGGTCAGAACCCCCTGTGCTCTCTGCTTCAAGTGACTCTGGACAGTGATGTGTTGCATAACCTGAAAATGCTGCATTTCAATATTGTTTTACTTAAACTTAGTTTTAGCAATTCTTTAAATTAAGAACAAAAGAACAATTAAAAGACCTGCTACATTAAGACAAGGAAGATTTTGAATTTCGAGGCTCAAAATAAGCTTGTGGACCATATAAATAAGAAGATACATTTTTTGTTTAGTTGAAACGCATAATCATACCCACATTAGATTATTTTTTTCTTGAACCTGGGTGCAGTAATAGCATGGGAAACTGCAGTTGTGTATATGTGTGTCCGTGTGTGTGCATGCTTTATAAAGGGATTCAAACCTACAGTGTGTGTGTGTCAGAAGGGAATTAAAGTCTTCCGCTTCCTCTCTGTTCAATCAGTCATTGGATTCATGCATCGTGTGTGTGTTTCTGTGTGTGTGTGTGTGTGTGTGTGTGTGTGTGTGTGTGTGTGTGTGTGTGTTCACTCGTGCATGCCGGCACTGTGAAATCAAGTGTGTGCATTTACAATGTGTGTCTTCGTGTGTGTGTTTCATTCATCCTCAGCTGTGTATCATTTCTAGGTGTTAGTAAAGGGAATTGGGCCGTTGTTATTGAATGTGCCTTTGCTGTATTTTGTTGTATCTTTTCCTGCCAATGAGATGATGAAAAGATGAAGAATGAAAGAAGAGATGGAGGATAGAAGATACCAACCAAGTGGGAGAGGAGTGGAAGGACCAGAAGAGGGCTCCATCATGAGCTCAGAGGTCACATTATATCTACATCCTCCTCTCCTGTCTGGCCCAGGCATAATGGAGCAGAGCACAGAACGAGGCGTGAATGGATGACAGGAGGGGGGAGGATAAAGATAACAGAGCAGGTGGGGGGAAGAAGAAAAGTGCAGAGATGGTGATATCAGTAGTCAGTTGGCCATAACCAGGGTTGAACCAATATCTTAAAAAATGATTAAAGAGAAAGAGAGACTTTGATTTGCTGTCTGATGTTTCGAGCACAATGGGGAAGCCTGACGAAGGGAATTGTGCTCAAAAAGTCAGCCAGCAAATAAATGTCCTTCAGATGGGGCTTTTTGGTGTGCAGGTCTCTGTTTTTCAACACTGGCTTTCAACAACCCAGATTGCTACAACCATGATGGAACATAAATGGGATAATGAAAAGCTCCCCCACTGAAGTTAGTACTATTAACCTTTTAGATTTAGCTTTAGAGTTTATTCTGGTTGTTTTGTATATTTGGGCCCGCATGCTCAGTCCAAATCCACACTATTTCAGTAAACACAGTTATAGCCAACACAACCAACACTGTCCTGTAAGTCAGTAAGTACAGCCTGAGAGCGGAATAAATACATGAATGAATAAACAAATGAATAAATGAGAAGTGGATATCACAAAATACAACTGACTAGTGACCACATGACTGACTAAGAACGAACAATAGCACATTTGGTAATAAATGGAAACAATATTCCATCTATAATATATTAATGGGATAAACTGAGGAGACAGTGCTAACGTAGTAAAGCCAACATTAAGTTAAATGGATAAAATCTTAATGTATGAAATGCCCAGCCATGACCATGCAATCTTTTCTAAACTTACCAATAGATAAAGTACCTTTGGGTTTGGGTGGGACAGGACCAAGGAATCCAATGTTGTCATAAAAATTATGGATTGCACTGGGATTAAAGTGTGGTCCTTAAAACAGAAGAACAAAGAGTGGAACCACAGGTTTACTGTCCATTTAATATAGGAAATACAGGAAAATCCTGTATATACACCCCAACTGTACACTTTATATAGTACAATCATCACAGTGATGCTAGTGTGTGGCAGGATGTTAAAACTCAACCATGTGGAGCATTTCCAGCGACTCTAAAACATGCTCAGAAAACAGTATCGGGGTGGTCTGATTAACCCACAAACAAAACCCAACCGAGGAGCTGAAACAAAAAAAAAATCACAGTAACAATATTAAATGATGAATATCAGGGAACAGTCCTAATAAACAATTACAGTCATCACTATGCACTACAACCATTAGTGGTGTAAAAGTGCATGTAGTCATTCTGAATCCTGATGTCTGTACCAAACAGTTATGACGTCATGGTATAAAAACATAGTGGTGTATGCATCATGCCATGGTGAGAGTACATCTCAATATAAAGAATAACTGTACTGATCCACACTCCAAGCTAAGGGGAAACATTGCACGAATAGCTGTTTTTCAACTGCCATTTAACAACAGAGGCAGAAGAGAACGCAAAAAAAGGAAGATGAAGAAGACACTGTGACTATGAGCTATGGTCAGTTCAAATGAGACTCCGCAGCTAGCAAACCTGACTGCTTCTTTCAAATCGGCTGTGTGGAAAGATTTCGGTGGGAGTGGATCAGACAGTGTGTTGGTGTTGTACGACAGTTATATGTGAGTAGAAACATGTCAAACATTGCATATCAGATGGCATCACCCAGATGTGTCAATCACCAGTGTGAGGAAAAAAAAAACCCCAGAAAGACCAACAACTTCTCCCTACTGTTTAATGCAACCTCTAGATGTGAAAGCACATGAGGCCAAAGACATGATGAAATGATGACTTGTGTTTAAGTGGAGCAACTGTAACCTACACTACTGCCAGTTGAAAATACATGAAAACTAACCTTGTGCATTTAGAAGGGTTTTTTGGGCTGCTGAACATAACCGTGCCACCAAAACCAAGGTATGTACCGAACTGTGACTTCTGTGTACCCCAACTAACTAGAAAGTCACAGAACATTAAAACAATCTAAATCACAAAAGATGAGTGTGACTTGACGCCATAACTGGTTACAGCGAATGTCTGACTTTTGTAGGTGAGAGGTAATATTCATTTATTCATTTGACTCTCTTCACCGGCCGGTTGGTGGCTTGACCTCTGATGGCAGTGCTGCCAGGGGGCCAATAAATCCCTTGTTACCAACCAGCAACAGGATGTAATTCAGGAAGAGCCGGTAGTTAACAGCACAATGGCAGCAAGTTGACTGTGTGTGTGTGGAGAGGATATGAGCAAGCCTGACTGTGTGCTACAGCTGCACAGGATCACTCAATGATCTGTTGACTTTATCATTACACAACACAGTCATCTACAGGTGCTGTGTGCAAGTTCAAAATACCCAAATAGCTGCAAATATTCTATATTTAATATCAGAGAGACACACACACAGAATCCTACCTTTCGTTTGAAGGAGATCAATTTCTTTGGTGAGGCAGTCGATGTCGATCTGCAGTAACCTGTTTTTGCATCGCAACTGCTTCATCTCCTCGAGCTGAAAGAGAATGAGACAGGAGGGGATGATGGGGTAGCTGTCACACAGGCTTGACATCCTACTTTAAGTTAGTGGAACACATCTTTGAATGAATGTGTGTGTGTGTGTGTTTGTGTGTGTGTGTGTGTGTGTGTGTGTGTGTGTGTGCGTGTGTGTGTGCGCGTGTGTGTGAGAAAGGTGCTCCACTCTCTGAGCTGGCTCGCCTCAGTAGACAGCACTGAACCAAGGAGCTACTGAGCTCACCAACACAGGGAAATTAAGCCTCTACAGTTGAGTTTAGATTCTCTGCCCGAGCCCGAGAGTACGCGGTCCGGGTCAGGGTCAGGTTGATATTTCCCGCCACTATCCTCGGGTGAGGTCGGGCTGGGCTGGGCACCCATTTGTGTGTGTTTTTGTCTGTATTTCCAGCTAGAAAACACACATCTCTCTTCTCCCTCCATTGTTGTTTACGTTTGTGTTGCTGTGTGGTGTTACACGTGAGTTGTCATGACAACACTCCACGAGACGCAAGAAAAGAGCAAAAATATATATTTTTACTAAGGAAAATTACAAAAATAATAGTAACGCACAGTGACTTGAATAAGTAACTTTAATCTGATTACTGGTTTGGAAATATAGTATAGAACTTGACAGATGTGCCAATGAAAGACATTGGATAGAGTTTCCTGACATTTTCCCTTTGAAACTTTTCTACATTCTACCTGGTGTCAGCTGAGAAATATGACCAAATGTAGTTATATCATACAGTACCTGATGATTATGGGGGGTGGCAGGTCTCCCAAAAAATTTTTTTTTTTCAAATGTTACATCGAGAATTCTTCACATTCAGAGATTGATATGTTCGGAGACCTTTATATTGAAACTATGCACTTGCCTCTGCTCATCCTCTCTTCTATGTCACTGATGATATAAATTATTATACTGATGCAGATTCATGTAGCCCTTGATTCCCTCTCTCTGTATTTCATTACTGTGCCACTTAAATATCAGTAGAGACTTGTTTCAGTATCAGCCTGATTATAATACAGCCTCACCAAGTTCCAAGTTTTAAGCTCACCGGCAAACCTATGTAGCTTGCCCTGTATTACTGTACAAATATATGGAGTGGAGCAGAGTTGACAACAACTTGTTACTTTACTGTAAGCCTCTACCTCTCCTCACATTTCCTGTCATTCATTAGTATGGCCGACAAAGTAGACACAAAAACTACTGAATGGGTGTCCACATACCAAAAGAATAATTACAAAAATTGACAATTACTGAATAATCTTACAGAAGGAATCTGGGAGGCCGAGTTGGATCTCTCCATCCGTCTCCTGGTCAGGTCGTTCTCCATCTCGTTGACCTCCTCTTTTAGCTTCTCAAGCTTCTTCTTCTTCAGCTCCAGCTCGTGCCACAGCCTATCCATGCGGGCCTTCTGATGGACCAACAACGCTGGTCAACACACACACACACACACACACACACACACACACACACACACACACACACACACAGTACTATCAGCAGCTGTTTTCTTCTGTTCTATGTTCATTTACTGGCACTGAAAAATGTGAAAATAATTTTGCACAGGGATGTCCCGATCAGGTTTTTTTTTTTTTTAACCCCGATCCAAGTCCTTTAATATTTAGTAAATGCCGATACCGAGTCCCGATCCGATACTCAGCCTTAGCTAATATTTTCCTGGATAATACAGCTGCTTTAACAAAAAAATTACCTGCATCGAAGCTCTTACTGAATAGGTTTTTTTTATTTTGTTGAAACAAAGTATATACTTTTATATGGCTCTTTCTTATTCTGTATATGCTATTGCAACATTGGCCTACCACCTTCATTGTGTTAGCAGGTGAGTCTGTGACACTGCACTTCAGCTGGCTGTGCTCGAGGGTCTGCTGTCACAAGCAGACCCTCGAGCACAGCCAGCTGAAGTGTGTGTGAGACGCAGCCCACACTTGGTACCTCCATATCATCCATTGCTTTTTTCATATTCTTTACGTTGTCACGTAAAATGACGTGGACGCGTTGCTTGTCTATTTCACAGTGTTCAACATCTCCTCAATTGCCTGTTGAACATGCTCTGCTGTATAACCCTAACCCACGAAACTGGTGCGCATACCGGCACTTTGTGACTCGAAAGTGGAATAAATGTAATGTAATGTTGAGATGGTGAGATGAGATTCAAAAACTCCGGATCACGAAGATAATCCTGATCCTCTACCACAGAAATGAGCTGGTTACCCAGAGTGATGAATTTGATGACCTTTTCGCTAATATTTTATCCTACCAAATGTGTAGTATTAAATGCAGCTCTTTTGTTACCCCCCTCGCGAAACGGTCGTATTGCAGATGTTACATGTTGCTGTTGAACTGCCACAAATTAGGCTCCGACGTAAATTTTTTTTTAAAAATCCTTGGGTCCACATTCAAAATTGCCGATCCCAGATCAGTGGAAAAATGACCATATTGACATCCCTAATTTTGCATAATCATCAAAAGAGGGAAAGGTTGAGAAAAATGATAAACTTCCAATAACTAAAACCTGTAGATCAAAACTAAGGCCCTTCCTTTCCAGGAACAGTGGGTGTACAGTACTGACACTTTTTCATCACACAGGTTAATCTCTGCACACACCAGTCATACCAGTTTTCAGTATAATTCTCTGTGCATAAAAACATCTGAGTGTAAGGAGATACAGAGGAGCCACATCAGATCCCTCACATAGGTCTGTATTTCATCACCTGTTGTGGTAAGACTGCTGCAGGCACATTCTGCTGCAGTGCTTAATACAAAACCTTAACTGTGCACATGATCTGCTCAAGTCTCTACAACATGTTTCCTATAATTCATGATAGTTCCTGCATCTTTTGACAGGTTGTAACACCTCCTGCAAACACATTCAGTTATAAACAACTGCCTTTTCCACTGCTACACACATGCCACTTCACAAATTATAGGAAGATGGCCGACTGGTGATCATACATTAGTTCTCCTGTCAAAATGTCCTCTAGCTACACTGTTACCTACATACCGCAGTAGGAGAGAATGAGCTGAGTGTTCAAAAATGGAATGGAAAAGTGGGGTTCTCCAACAGCCCAACACTCGTAGAGCTGAATATAAAGTGAACATGGAAAAAAAACAAATGAAGATTACTTTATATGAGCTGCTGATTTTAGTTCAGCAACAATGATGCAAGATGTATCACAATTGAACAGTCATTATGTTTGGCTCTCTGGCTCACCTTATTATTTAATTCATTAATAGTCTGATTAAACCTAGGGCTGCAAAATGTAAGAAAAAACAACATTGCAATATTTAGAGAAATTTTCAGCCGATAACTTGAATAGTGTAATAAATGAACGTGATGTTACATTAGGCAGCAGTCACCATGGTTACTACTGAGTAACTAAACGTTCAGCTTGAATGCTGAAAAAATAGAAATTAACATCTAAAATGTGAAAGAGGTGAGTAAATCAGCCTTAGTTGATACTGCATGTCCTGTGATTTGACCATTGAACATTCACACATTGCGATTTCAATGCTAAAAACGATATGCTGTGCAGCTCTCCTTAAAGCACCATCCAGATTTATCATTTCACAAGAAATACCATTTTAAGTTGGTGGCATCTAAATAATTAATTATCATAACAAAATAATTTCCCTGTCTGGGATCATTAAAGTAATTCTATCTATCTATCTATCTATCTATCTATCTATCTATCTATCTATCTATCTATCTATCTATCTATCTAGCGTTGACGTTTCAGATTGCAACCAAGTGAACCTAAAAAACTCTCACCTCGCTCCTACTACAGTAGCCAAAAACATTCAAGCCTTCTCTGAAAGCAGTGGTTGATTTGTCTGTGTTTGGGGTAGATTCTGCATCAATGCAGTGACACAGCATAATCAGAAGATTGCACGCTATGTTGATTGGGAGAAGTTGTAAAGTTACATCCCAATGCTGCTCTCTTGCACTGAAAACTGGGTGAACATAAAACTAACGTTACAAGTCAATTATGGGCAGTGAGTGATAACAAAATCTGGCCACATTTGGATTTCATGAACAGAGAGGCACACGCTTTCAGCTTTGCCGTCCAGCTCAGGGAGAGGTGTGTGCTGCAGAATCATGTTTATGACACTTGTAATGCACTGTAGACACATTTATGTTTGTTTTTTGTAATATAATGTATAGTTAGATACTAGCAGT
Organism: Diplodus sargus; assembly: GCA_903131615.1. Classification (NCBI taxonomy): domain Eukaryota; kingdom Metazoa; phylum Chordata; class Actinopteri; order Spariformes; family Sparidae; genus Diplodus; species Diplodus sargus. The sequence continues at coordinate 520,163 of CAEMYA010000698.1, read as the reverse complement.
TCTTAGTTTCGGGTGAATATACAAAATAGAAACATAATTATGAAGATGATTCTTAGCAAACCCATCCCACTATTTCTTGTCATTTCAAGGAGTCCGTACAACAGATGACACAGTTATTTTCATTACTCAGACAGGAATCTGTCTTACACCTGATTAGACGAACATATCACTCTCTTGATGTCAGTTGTCTGTTCCAAAAACTGTCAAACTAGAAAAACTTGGTAGTTTCTCTATGTTACAATGTCTAGCTTCTCCTAAACTCTGCACTAAATCCAGCTGAGGTGACAAATGGGTCATGCAGTTACAAACATTTGTTTTTTTAATCTCCAACGCCTGCTTTTAATTGTTGTTTTTGAGTTTCAGGAATTTGGGGAGGCAATGAGTCACACTATTATCCAATAATATCAGTGAATGACCTGCTATGCATCTGACTGAATGAATTCTGTTTCAAATGGCTGTGTGATGTTACTAACCAACTAAACCAACAATAAGAAACATGTAAAACAAATATATGGGTTCAAAAAACATACAGGCTCAACAGGAATGCTTGCAGATTCAAAAGAGTCATTTCTTTTGGCGCCAGGTGTTACATCAGTCTATTCAAATACATCAAATAACACTAAAGTCTGTGATCTGTAGGACGCCTACACTGATCAGTCAGAATTACGTCGTCAACACAGTTATGTAATTACAATAATGTTATTCGGCTGCCAAACAGTAACACTTCTGCTGTGAGTTGTGCACACATTAATGTTTAGTTAACAGTCAGGTGGTGACAGGTGCCACATTATCAGGTACAACATGACTCAGTTGGAGTCAATAAACACATTTTTCCAAATGTGATAAAGTAGGAGAAAAGTGGGCTGCTGAGGGTCAGCAAAATCAGCACGCCCACTGTGAAACCCCTTTTGGTGGTAGTCACGGCAGTGCGGGAGTCACAGCCGGTGACTCACACGTAATACAGTGAAAAGTCCAAAAAAGGAAACAGCAGCGTGCTCGGACACGTTTGACTCACACTACAGAATCCGCCAGTCTCAGGGGTCGTCGGAGCAAACACAGCATTCAGTGCGGAGGACTCACACTGCTGTCACCACACCAGCCCTCACTGAGCGAGTCACCTATGCTTTTATCTACCTCAAGGACACGCAGCAGTGTTTCTCAACTGGCTAAGCGTTGGTGACAGCAAGTATACTCAGTTTGGCTCAAGACATAAATTACACTCAACGTTATGGAAAGAAGAAAACACACAGTATACTTTAGAGTAAAATGACTTTCTTGGCAGGCTCCAGTGGAAAAAGCATTTAGACCCTCTGATGCAAAAAAACTGAGTAGTATTATTCATTGTTAAGGCTGCTTGAAAAACATCTTTTTTTGCCTCATCATCACTATGTGCTCTTTAGCCACTTGACATTTGCTAAACAACCAATAAACAGTAAAGCAGAGGTCTAAGAAGATATCAGAGGCCTACTTGATGACGATTCACAGTGTAAACAATTTTTAGATATCTTTGTCTGTTTGGTCCAAGCTATGGGTGTTAATTCCTTATCTAAAGTATGTATTCACAAACTTGCTGATCTGAGTAAGTAGCTTTCAGAAACTATCTGACACCACTTTGCAATACTTGCAATTATGTAAGTATTAAAAAGTAAAAATAATTATAAAATAGTAAGTCAATATGTATTGTGAAAAGAGTTTGTGACGTTATTTTTTACTTGTGAATGCTTTAACTCTCATTTTTCTAGTCTAGTGTTCTATTTGGCCACAAAGATTGGGATCTTGATCACTGATGACACTCAGCATTGCTCACCTTGTGTGTATGCTGCATCATCAGAGCCCATGCTGAGTCTGCGAGGCTCACTTGGCCTCTCCCTATGTGGCGACAGCGGGTCTGACAGATGGAGGGGGTCTGGCTCCACAAAGTGGTGGTCTGAGGGTAGGCTGAGGAGGTTGTTGGGCTCAAAAGTAGGGGACACAACTCCTGGGGACACAGCTGGGGGCTTATTGGGGGACACCGTGATTTTAAAAGTGTATTTGGTGTTGGGCTGAGTCACCACCACACGTGGGGAAGAAACTGTACCACCCCCTCCCACAGAGGCACGGGATTTAGGGGGATGGTGGTGAATGTAGGCGGGGCCCATGCTCACTTGGCCCCCCATGTTCCTGGCCCCCGAGGGCCCCTGCAAGGGTGGGTTGGCTGAGATGTAGACTGTGGGAGGGTTCCTACCCCCACTGTCGTCACTGGAGGCATTGGCAGAAATGTAAAATTTGGGTTGGGAGCGGGAGCCGGTTGAGGCCACAATGGCCTCCTCAGAGGGAGTGGTAGCAGCAGTAGGCGGGCTGGCAGAGATGTAAACAGTGGGCTGGCTGCGGCTCAGACCTGGGCCTCCAATGGAGAGAGGGGTAGTGGGGACAGTAGCCACCCCGGTTGAAGAGGAAGAAGAGGAAGGGCAGGAGGAGGAGGTGGAGCAGGACCGTGGCCCGCTGCTTGTCCGCAGCACGGCTGTTGTAGTTGTGGAGTTGCTCCTCTGAGGAGATTCAAGTTTGATCTCTATCTGATTCTTCCGTGGGCCAGTGGAGATGTTCTGGATGTTGTACTGACTGATTGTGGACAGGGAGGTGGGCATGACAGAGGAGGAGGAGGAAGAAGAAGAGCATGAGGAGACACCGGAGGAAGAGGCCTGGCTTCCAGTGGGGAGAAAGGAGGGTGCCTGGGGGTTTGTGGGGGAGCTGATTGGCATGTAGACATGAGAGGTTTGGTGGCCCTGGGTCTGGTGCTGTGAGGTATGTGAGGAGGCGTGCTGAGGGCCGGACCAGGAGCCGGACAGGGAGGAGGGGTGTGAGATCTGGTAGATCTGCTGCTGGGGCTGAGAGGTTGGGCTGTACTGTGCTCTGCCTCCCTGTGGCTGGTTCTGCCGGGTCGTACCGGTCTGGCTAACATAGGGCCTGATATAGATAGAGTTACCCTGTGGACTGCTGAGGCCCGACTGTGGCCCACCGTGTATGTGCAAAGAAGTGGGAGTGTTGCGGCCTGTCTGGATATTAGGGGCTAGAGTCACGGTAATGGGATTGAAGCGGGGTGTCTGCTGGGCACCCATACTCGTTCCTTTGACACCTAGAGGGTAGAGTCCGAGGTGCTGTGGAGGCTGCGGTTTGCGTGTGGGCTCCATCCCACCAAATACATTGAGGCTGGAGGGCACCTGTACAGGGGCTGACTGAGGCTCCTGCTGAAAGAAGTCACTGGCCTGGCCTGTCTGGAGGGGCCCGTCACTCAGGCTATGGGCCAGAGTCCGGCTGCCGTTCATTCTCAGGCCGTCCCGAACTGGGGCCACATGCACATTCTGAGACTGCAGGCCCAGGTTCAGCTGGGTCATGTGATTACGAAGCCTGGAGAAGGTGGGGTCGTCAGAAAAGCTAAGATTTCCGTCCTCACTATACAGGTAACCTGGACTGACCTGGGACAAGTATTCACAGCAGGCGTCCAAATTGTTGTTGTTCTGAAAGGAAAGATAGAGGGATTTAACTTATTATTCAGTATCAAAGTTTCAGGTGAAGAGACAAAGATAATAACATTCATACCTAGACTATACCATCAACATTATTAACTAACTTATTAAATTGTAACTTTTCTGTATACTTTCAGTTTTGTCTAGCTGGCTTATACATCTTGGTTTAAGAAACACAGTTGTGGCCAACCCTGATTCATTAGTGGGCTGTGCTCGCCAGCCCACTATGGACACACAGATTATTAATCAGTTTTCTAGAACGTTCATGTTTTCGCGACGTGAGTGTGAATTGGACTAGGTCAAAAAATCACAGACACAGAGAGACAGAGAGACAGAGAGACACACACACACACACACACTCACATGCAGACAAACACACACACACAAAATGAATGACACCAGGTGAAAAGATCGAAAGAAAGATTTCAAACATCGACCTCTCTGGCATACTGTGACCGAGACTCACCGTTCAAACTTTATAATGTAGATAAATGTCCAACTCATCAACGTGGGATTCAGTTTTTGCTTTAGCTTTCACAGTTTTTTTTCGTCACGGGGCAAAGCGCACAGCCCACTCTCGCGATTCCCCGGCGGGGAATTGTCTAGTTTGTTATACCAACCACATGGAGGTACTGACACTCAAACCAACAGGCCGACATCAAACAAAGTTTAATTATCATTGAGTTACCGCTCATTTATAATTTTCCTTCAGTTTGTATCTTGCACCTTTGTCCTTTTATTTTATGTTTGTTGTTATGTCTATATATTAATTTTAGTCCTTCTTTTAGCAATACTCTGAGGCACATTTATTTCTTTGTTCAAACAATTCTTAGCAGTAAAGCTTAGTCAATACACGTCTTTTGAGGCTGATACCACTTAGATATGTTTGTAATAACTAACTTTTCTGATGTTTAAATGGAAGCTTATAGTTAGAATAGCTGATTAGTCTAAAAGTAGGAAAACAATCAGGAAACAGTTAAATCTGAGTGATATTTAATCCACAAGATTAAACATTGTCAGAAAAAATATTGCGTATCGTGTAACAGCCATTTGGAACAGTTAGTCAAATTTTCCAAACCAAATTGCATTTCATATGACGCTGGAATGTGTCACAACAAATCACTTCATACATTTCCCTAATAACATTTACTGAAAACAATGTTCATCTCAACAAAGAGTCTTGAGGAAACATGCCTAATAATTACTGCATTTTCCCAAGGAGAACACAATTGCATAGCTTTTTTATAAAGCAACATTAGATTGGGAAGACATGACATTTCAATGCAATTCATGTCATTTTCAGTTCAAAATATTTTCCATCATAGTTAACCAACTATTATTGTTGTGCTGAGTGAGCGGTAGCAATGTTTAATCAACTAGTTGACTAGCTGTAAGCATGCCTAATACATAATTTTTTTCCCACTAAAAATGTAATAATACGGGCTTCCGGTCTGGTTGATGGCGGAGTAAGACATACCGTGGAGGCGCTCTCCCAGGCCTTGTTAAAATTACTCATCTAACAACTCTTAAACTTAATACTTATCTGAGTAAGGGCCTGACGAGTGAGGGAAGAACTACCAGAGAAAATATGCCAAAATCGCAAGAAAAAAAACCTCAACACCGAAAGCTTGCAACATCGCAGCAGCTCAAGCTAACACATGTAGCGGAGCAGCGGCGGCAAGCCAGAGGAATCCCGGAAAAACCATGGACTCTGGAGAGATTATCAGGGCGATTAATGAGCTGAAAAGTGATATCAAGGGGCACAATAATTGTCTGAAATAGGAAATTATTCAACTGAGGCAAGAAGTTAACGGGAAACTCGATAATCTTGCAACGGCAGTGCAGAGCCTGTCAAACCGCGTTGACGAGGCAGAGTCCCGGGTGGAGCAGGTGGAGGGATGGACCGAGGAGGCAACTGAGACGCTCTGTACATATCTCAAACAACAAAGATTCCTGCAGCAAAAATTAACGGAATCTCAGTCGAGAAGAAACAACATACGCATCTTTGGAGTTGCAGAGGGGGAAGAGGGAAACTCGGTACTGCAGTTCGTGGAGAAATTCCTTAAAAGCGAGTTGCCAGCGTCAAAGGACATGGACCTGAAAATACAGCGGGCTCATCGGACCCTGGCGCCCAGATCACGACCAGATGCACCCCCGAGACCCATTGTTGTCAACTTCTTGGAGTTCACCACCAAGGAGTTGATACTAAGAGAAGCTTGGAAAAAGAGGAAAATACAAGTGGGTGAAAGATTAATCTTCTTCGACCATGATTATGCGTCGGAGATAGTTAAAAAACTCAAAAAGGGAACTCGATCAAGAAAGCCCTAAAACAAAAGGGGATCTGCTTCCAAACACCATACACAAGCATGCAAATTCACTGGGCCACGGGAGTCTGCACATACAGCATCGCACAGGAGACACAGAGAGAGCTGAAGAAGCGCAGCTTTACTGTGGAAGAACCGGAGTCAACTGAAGGAGAGAGCCTCGCGGAGACACGGCTTTTGGAGCGGATGGGATGGCAGCGGGCAGCTGGGCGCCGTGAGAAGGGGGCCACCGCGGCCCGGAGAGCGAAGGAAAAACTCCAGGAGTTCCAGAGAGGACATACCGAGGATTCATGAACGTGGTCTTAAATGGCATTACCTGGTATGAAAACTTTAATTCAAGACTCTGATGTTGAGTGATTCTTTTTTAAAAAGCTCTACATAGAGCATCGGACGCCTGGGAGAGGCGGCTTCACTTTTTATATTGTAAAAGTTGGACTAATAGGATGGCAGAGTTACTGTTTTTTGACTCATTAACCACCCTGAACATTGGGCCCTCTCCGAGTGAGAGGCCTTTCCCTCGACCCACCAACGGGGTCACAGTTGAGGGGGACCAAGATTTCCCCTCGTTCTTGGAGGTCTGTTCAAGTTCATGTTTGTGCTTTTTAGTTGTAGTTCATGTTACCAATTTGTTTTGTGGGGGCACTAACTTGCTTGCTTTGAAGAGAGTACATGATAGGGTCACATAGTCTGAAATGTGCTTCTTTAAATGTGAATGGCCTGAGTAATCCTGTAAAGAGAAGTAAGGTACTTGCTAAAATTTGAAAGGATAAGGTGCAAATCATATTTCTCCAAGAGACTCATATGTCCAAAAAAGAACACAAGAAGTTAAAAAAGTTTGGGTATTTAAACTCTTTTTTTAGTTCATGTGAAAACAGCCGGAAAAGAGGTGTGGCTACGCTGATTTCCAACAGTCTTAATTTTGAATTAGTTATGAAAAAGAGTGATACACAGGGTAGATATGTAATTATCAAAGGAAGGACTGATAACATCCTCGTTACATTTGCCAATATATACACACCTCCAGAGAGTGATAGAAAATTCTTTAAGTCTTTATTCTGCACTTTAGCCTCTGAAAGTGAACAAGTATTAGTCTGTGCAGGGGACTGGAACACAGTTCTGAACTACTCTATAGACACAACAAGTACAAAAAGACACAATTGGCTTAAGTCAAGAGATCTCAACTTGCTGATTCGAGAGACAGGTTTGTTTGATGTCTGGAAGAATCTTCATGCATCAGAAAAAGACTATATCCACTACTCAGCTACTCACCAGGTTCATTCTAGAATAGACTTCATTTTGATGAACGTTACAGATTGACACAGGATAAGGGGAATGTTCCATAGGAACAGCAGATATATCAGACCACAGAAGAGTACACTGTGGAGACTAAATATCAGTGTTCTAAACAAGGAAACTGTTGTTAAGGAGATTAAGAATAAAAATTGACGAATGTGTAAAGGATAATATGACTGGGCAAGTGGACCCAACTATTATATGGGACACAGTAAAAGCAATAATGAGAGGGAAACTCATTTCAAGAACAGCTTATCTTAAAAAGTTGAAGAGATCAAAATATGATGAACTAGAGAAAACGCTGAGAAAATTAGAGAAGCAACAACCAAGAAATGAGGACAAAGGGTTGAAAAAACAGATTAAAGAATTAAAAGATCAAATGAATAATATTCTGATTGATGAATTGGAAAAGAAACTGAGATTCACTAAAAAAAAGGTTTTACGAGTCAGGCCCAAAAGCAACCAAAATTCTAGCAAAACGCCTCAGGGCTCAACAAATGAAAAATACAATACATAAAATTAGAGACCATGTAACCAATAGAATAACTTATGAGCCAGATGAAATCCATAGAACCTTCCAAAATTACTATGAAACTTTATACTCGCAGCCTAAGATTGTAGACGAAGAAAACATCATACAATATTTGTCATTATTAGACCTCCCTTCCATAGGAAAATTTCAAAATGATGATTTAACTGCTCCCATCACAAGGAAAGAACTGGACATGGCTATCAGTAAACTGAAAGCAAATAAATGTCCTGAAAGTGATGGCTTCCCGAATGAATGGTATAAGATTTTTAAAGATCTTGCTCCTGTTATGTTAGATTTATTTAATTGGACTCTGACAAAAGCTGTGGCACCACCATCATGGAAAGAGGCAGTGATATCAGTCATTCCAAAAGAAGGGAGGAATAAAGAAAATTGTGAATCATATCGTCCAATCTCTATATTGAATGTAGATTACAAGCTGTTTACATCTATTCTCACTAAAAGAATTCAGCATCTCCTGCCCGACCTAATTAATGAGGATCAGACAGGGTTTATAAAAGGACGACAAACTCAAGACAACATTAGACGAACGTTGCATATTATAGAACATGTAAATAAAAAACATTCAAGTGCGGTTCTGGCCAGTTTAGACGCGGAAAAGGCCTTTGACAGGGTCTGTTGGCCCTTTCTGTACAGAGTGCTGGAAAGGCTGGGCTTCAATGGTCAATTTGTCAGGTGCATACAGGCTCTGTACCCAACTGCTAGACTAAAGATCAATGGCCATCTGACAGGTAGTTTTAAGGTATCCAGAGGCACCCGCCAGGGATGCTGTCTTAACGAGGGGTGTTCCAACAAGGGTACCTCACGATTCGATTCGATTACGATTATGGGAGCTTCGATTCTTCGATTCTTCGATTATAACGATTGTCGATTCGATTCGATTATTGGTGCCACGATTCTTCGATTATTGCTATTTTTAATGCTTTTTTCCATACAAGATTGATTTTGTCTTCATCTGTGATTACATTTGTAAATAAATAGCCTATCAATTAACTCAAAAAGCTGCCATAGGGAACAAAAGTGCATTCTTCAAAATTAAATAACTCAACTTATTCAGTCTAAACATGCTAAAAAAAATAAGATAAGATTTACAGCCTCACCCCACACCACGTTCTCTAATGCAGACATCAAGTTTAAATATTTGACCAACAGTGTTTTACAGGAGGATGATCTGAACAGCTGTTCTATTCACACTTAAAATGTTTTTTGTCTTTTCAATGTAATTTTCAATCTATGAAATCAAACTGTGCTTTTTTTCTGCCAAACTCTTTCAAATAATCAACCATCTACAGAACTTTAGAGCAAGCTATTTTTCTACTTCTTCTCATCATCATCATCATTAATTATTATTAATAATAATATTATTAAAGCGAGCCTCTTACAGTTTAACAGAAAAATACATCATACAAACAGCAACTTTTGCAGTCTTGTCAGTCTGATGGCGAGTTATCACCTTTATGTGATCACTTACATACTGTTAATAATCAAAGAAGCTCTGAGGCTTTACATTTGTTCTATATGTTATAATACAAGATTTCTGTAATGAGCTACAATCAGGCTACATTTATGATTTTGTTCAGTCAAACTAACCAAAAATCATTATAATCATCATTATAAAGTTTCAGGGCGTTCCTGTAACCATGGTAACTCACGGTGTCAGGGAGAAACGCTGAATGAAGCCGTTTACACAGATACACTGCAGACAAAGTCCAGACTATAGTTGTTATTTCACACATGTAGCACACAACAGGAGACTCTCCGTGTCGGACGTGTTCTCACGTGTTGACTAAACTCATAAACTAATTGGTAACGTAGCAGCGCGACGAGTCCTTGCTAGCTAAGCAGCTAAACTTTATCGCCCCTCCGTGTTTTGATCCCGCCCTGTGTGGGTCACTACACTGTCATTGGTCAGGCAGCACACGCTGTTAACGATACCATTGGCTGTAGAGTGACAATCTGTTAATAAAAAATAAGTCGCCTCCGTGAAGTTTTCTGCTCCGCTTGTTGTGGTCCCACTCGCTAAACAGTCCGGGCGGCGCGCGCCAAGGTTCCGGTTACGTGTTTTTTGTTCCGGTCTTGTGGCAAAGCATCGACTTTAATTAATCGATGCCAAATCGTCACGTGAGGCATCGCGATGCATCGCCACATCGATGAATTGCACCCACCTCTAGTCTTAACCCTGCACTTTTTGCGATATTCATAGAGCCCCTAGCACAGAGTATAAGACAAAATAAAGAGTTAAGGGGAATCAACATAGCAAATGAGGACCACCTAATAGGACTCTTTGCAGACGACATCATTATCTATCTTCAAAATCCTCATGGCGACTTTAGATGAGTATGGCCAAATATCAGATTATAAATTGAACATAACAAAGACACAAATACTCCCTTTTAATTACACACCAAGAAAAGATATTAGGCTGAAATATAAAGAGAAATGGGAAGCAAAAACAATAAAATACTTGGGAGTGTTGATTTGTCAGGAACTTGATAAAATATATGAAATGAACTACAAAATAATAAATGATAAGATACAGGGAGATATTAAAAAGTGGTCCACACTTGGGTTAGACTTTAGTTCAAGGATTGAGGCAGTGAAAATGAACGTGCTGCCAAGGCTGCTGTACCTTTTCTTATCATTACCTGTCAGAATCCCAGATTCACAGTTTTCAATGTGGGACAAGCAGCTGTCAAGGTTTATCTGGGCTGGAGCAAGACCAGGGGTAAGATTTAAAACACTTCAAATTGACAGGGACCATGGGGGCCTTGCAATTCCAAATCTAAGGGAATACTACTACGCTGCCCAGATGAGATACTTCATCTACTGGTGCTCTCCGGAGTACCAAGCTAGGTGGAAACACATTGAATTAAATATGGTTAATTATCGACCTCAAACCAGGCTAGGTGAGAAAGAACATGAAGACCACAGGGGAGAAAATTTAATCTTGGAGGATGCATTTAAAAATTGGTATGAGATAGTTAAAAAATATAAACGAGAAGGAGACAGTAATCTTCTAATCTGGCCTTCTCAAACATCTCAGTTCAGGCCAGGAGAGACTGACATAACATTTGCAAGGTGGAGAGAAAAGGGTATTACAGCGATGTGTACACTCTTGGAGGGAAACAATTTCAAAACTTTTGAAAAACTCAAAAGAGAATTTGAATTAGATAATGGTGACCTGTTTAGATACTTACAGCTAAGACATTTATATGAGTCAGAAATCAAAAGAGGAGTTTCAGCAGAAGGAAGCGAAGTGATTGAGATGTGTACTCGTGCATATAAATGTACACCTGTAAAGATTGTCTCCAAATTGTATAGAGGTCTACAAAAACGAAATGGAAGGAACTCATTATATATAAAATGTAAATGGGAGCTAGAACTGAACATTAAGCTGTCAGAGAGTGATTGGCATTCCATGTGTAAAACTCAACAAACTTCCACCAGCTCTAAAAGATGGAGGGAGTTTGGATGGAAGAATTTAATTCGCTTCTTCATTACACCACACATAAAAAACAAACAATTAGGTGAACGGCAGCAACGCTGGAGACAATGTGGGCAGATGAGTGCCAATCACGCGCATGTTTTTTGGTCATGTGTAAAATTGCAGGGGTTCTGGGACAGTGTAGTTCGGATTCTGGAAGAGATCTTTTCCTACAGGATACCCAGGGATCCCCGGATACTGTACTTGGGCTTGATTCCAGAAGGTATTATTTAGAGTTATGGCCTTTTTACATGCCAAGGTCAGTAGTTTTAAAAGATATAAGTCTTTCTTTGAAAGACTGGCTGAAAAGTGACCCCCCAAGTCTGGGACAGTGGCTGGATATTGTTGAGGAGATTTACTCGATGGAAAGACTGACTTACTATCTCAGAATGAAAGCAGGGACCCTGGACCAACAGTGGCATAAATGGACTATGTATATGAAAAAGATGGGTCAAACACTCAACAGACGTAATGGACAGTGATAAAATGAGCAACAAGAGTGGGGTGCCCCCCTTCACATCTTTTTTTTAATTTTACTTTAGTGTTCTTTTCCCAGGTTGGAGTTTGCATTGCTGTGCACTTGATTTTGTTTGTGGAAAAGAGAGGAAAAATGCTAAATAAATAAAAAGTAAAAAAAAAAAAAAAAATGTAATAATGCATTTGCCAATATGTATTTTCCTCAATATATCTACAATAAGCCAGACAGACTTATATTGTGGAAATATTTTTTTCCTGTGTCAGAGGTTTTAACTTGCTTACCTGCAGAACACACTGGGAAACAACAACCTCGGGTACTTCAGGGAACTTCTGGCGCAGGTCATGCAAAACCTGAATGTCAATCTGGTGGCTTCCCTGGGCCATTCGTATGTTGCCAGGTCCGGACTGCTTGTTCTGTTCAGTGCACTGGGGCGTCAGTCGTGGCAGCAAACCACCTTCATCTTGAACATCTTCTGAAATGAAAACAAGAAAAAAGGAAAATATGTGATGAGAAAAAGATTCATTAAAGAATGAGAGTTTCACACATAATCCAATCTGTCTCTAATCCACACTCAGAAGGGAATCTCCACACAGTCATATGAGCTGTGTTTTGTTAACATTCAATGAAAAAGTAAGCATGTCCAAGTGGCAGGGAAGGAGCCAGTGTGGTCTATTGCTACTCTGTTCTACAAGACATCCATCAGACATTTGAGGTTGTCCATTTCATTATGCCTGGGAGCTTTCAAAGCTACATTTCAGAGGTCCTCAATGAGAATAGATGATATTTATTTCTGAAGCCCTCCTCCCCACATAGCCCCTTAATAAAAAAGAGTAGCAAAGGATGTGAACCACCTCCGACTGACTTCTGGGATAACCATCTTTTCCAACTGATCTTAACATCAACATTCACTTATTGATGGCAGAGGGGGAGCAAACAGTAGTTTGGTCTGGAGGAAAACCTCCACATACATCGGTTCAGCTACAACTAATACAGCTCTGCAGAACAATTGATTCCTGCAAGCCAATGCTTTGTTTCTGATACTGTTGTAAAAAGACACAGAGCTGCAAGGCTATAATACTGTGTTTACCCCTGACTGTCTTCTGACAGTCATTTTTATATAGCCAACTTTAATTTGTGCTCTTCTGATATATACTGCCAATAAAGATCCCGGTGCATGCTTATGTTGCTACAACAGCTTCTGAATTAAGCTGGACAATTTAGAATATGATCACAATAGGATGAAAACTAAGGATAGGGGACACAAAACTTCCCATTAACTCTACAAACTGAATAGTATTGTAACAAAGTTCAAATCATATCAATTTTATTTATATAGCCCAAAATCACAATCACATTGCCTCAATGGGCTTTACAATCTGTACAGTGAACAACATCCTCTGTCCTTAGACCCTCGATTCGAGTGAGGAAAAACTTCACATGTTGATGGAAAAAAAACCCTTTTAACAGGGTAAAAAAAAAAAACAGTGGAAGAAGATGGGATACATTTACAGCTATGGCTCAAAGTACAACTGTAAGAAATGTTTCTCCTTCAAGCTCAAAACCTCAAAATCTCAATTATATGTGTTTCATTGGTTAATATTAAATTATCATGTAATAACACATGCAAACTCAACTAAACTAAACTTAACTAAACAAGACAACACATGCCGTTTATACTATACTTAATGAAAAATTATTTCAAAACTTAATTCAAAATGTAACTGTCCTAATGGGACAGTTACAAGCTTCCTCTTCTCTCTCTGTCTCCTGAAAAGGGTTACTGGCCTCTTTTTACCATGTCTAATTGCATGTCATCTAGTCAGCGCAAATTCCCTCCAGGCATGTGTCAGCCTAAGTGGCAGCTTATTTCAACTCCTTTCAGACTGGAATAAGGACTTAGGAAACCCAGTACTACCGATGTATAGCAGGCTGGTAAGATGACTCTTTACTTCGGCTATGCTTACGCACGTTAACCATAGACCAAGCAGTTTCCTTATATTGCCTCAGTTAATATTTACTTTTTGAAAAGCACCTTACATCTCTGCATTTGGTCAGTGGGCGATCCCAATGAGAGTAGCTGTAATAATAATTAAATTCTGTGACTTGATGAGACTTGCTGTTCTCTGCAATCAGGTGGAAAACATTGGCATCAGCTTGGCATCTGCAACTGGCCAAAATTTTGAAAATGATGGCACATCAGATATTGGCGAATATCCAATATTGTCTGACAACTACTACACTGCTCAAGTCTGGTTGAAAAAGATCAGTCAAACTGTCATTTCAATAATCATCAAGAAATTAATTGACTATTGACAGTAGTTGCTAAATGTTATATTACTGTTAGGTGTGGTCAAAATGATCATTTTATTGATAAATACTGATTCTTTGACAGAGATTTGACACACAAACTGCTGCAGTGTTCACAGAGGCCCGCCACCTCACATTTGTCTGACTATAGTCAGAAGTAAACAAGCACACAGTACACCAGTGTGAAATAAAAACTTAAATGTTATGCTCTTTATGATGTGTGTTTTTAACCCAATGGTATCAAACATTGTTTCAAATATCAATATTTTTCAAGCTGTTGTAGCCAAGTTAATAATTCCAGTATTGTGACCACCACGCTAGTATACTAAATTAACGCAGGTCATGCGTAACTGCACACTACCAAAACTCCTTACTGTGATGTGTTGTGAATTTGAGTACTGAGATAACCCAGGACACAATTTACAGACACATCACAGTGGCCTCTTCTTTCTGCCAAGAAGGCAAAGTATTTATCAGAGCAGCTGGGCTTCTGTCTTATCGTAGCTATTAGGATGTGTAATGTCATAACGGAAAAGTCGTAAATCAGCTTTGCAAAACATCCGTATGTAGCTGATAAGCTTTCAGGAAAAGCCAGGCTGTCCTTAAGAGACTGACAATGAGAAAAGGGGGATTCATTTTAAATTTTGTGCTACCAAGGTAGATACAATCACAGTTCATTATAAAGAGTAGCGCTGTAACTAATTCTCAGTTAATCAGGCTATTATTTTCTTGATTAATCGACTAGTTTGGCCTTTGAAATGTCAGAAAATTTGGGATAAATGTCCATCAGTGTTTTCCAAAGCCTAAGATGACGTCTTTAAATGGATTGTTTTGTCATCAATCAACATATTAAGCGTACCGTCACAGAGGGGGAAATAAATCAGAAATATTCACATCTGAGATGCTGGAATCAGATTTTTTTAACCTTTTTTTCTGAGAAAAAAATTATTATGCAAGTATCAAAATATTGGATACAACACATAAGATTTTTCATCATTAGATAGAGGGCAACTGTGGCTCAGGGGTTGTTCCAGCATCTTGTTATTGGAAGGTCGCTGGTTTGATTCTCCTGGTTTACATGTTGGAGTGTCCTTGGCCAAGATACTGAACCCCAAACTGCTCCTGGTTGGCACCCACCAATTTGGACAAAAGCGTCTGATAAATGCCCTAAATGTAATAGATAGATTGACTAATTGTTGCTCTAAAGAAAGAGAGAACTCATCAACATCTGAATAACAAAAATTTAAATTGTCTCCAACTTGCTCTAAAACTAACCATCAGCCAATGTTTCTTTTTGTTTTTTCAAATACAAGGAACTGGAATATTTTGTATTATAACAGACATGGCATTCATTTTGTGTCCAAAAAAGTACAAAATTAGCATACAAACCACAGGAGTCCCATGTTTAGAGTCAATCTTACTGCCTCTACCAAATCATTTTCAAATCATAAATTAAGTGTCCAGAAAATAAAGCCTTTACGGTATCCAACTTCACAGCCCACTTCTGGAGCCTTAAACATTAACAGTTTACATCTACCTGTTTCATTTACAGGCCAAGAGGAGCCATGAGTGCACAGAGCCAGAGAACACAAATCCACCATTCAGGCTGGTCAGCTCAACTACTGTGGGAAAGCAAATTCACTACTTGGCGGCTAACCCAGTGACAGGTCAACAGTGTGGTTAGATTGTTTCCTGGCTTCAAAAACAAAAAGGTCCACACCTCTTCACTGTACATAATTACAGACCTGCAGCCAGACCATATGTGAGTGAGGGAGGGGGCTCTGAGAGGGGGAGATTAGTCCTTACTGTCCCTGGAGGTGTTGGTGGAACAGGGCCCGAGGCAGCACTGCACTGCCAACAGAGATAGACACAAAGCTTCTATTGCTGAGGCTGTTATTCGCTGTGCCAAAGCGTTGACCCACAGCCCCACACTCGTTTCTGGAGGTAGCAGGCCTGCCATCCTCCATCAATGGGCTCATTCACTCTGCCAGAGTGAAAGCACCTAAAACTGTCAAAACCAATTAAAGCCTAAATAAAATGTGGCTAAATAACCAACAGGAGGCCTTTGGCAGAAATATCAGCCCAGCACCTGATGCTGTGACCACTGTGATAGTCCACACAAAACTAGTTCTTATACACAAAGAGGCTACACATCACTGGGAACAAAAAACACACAACAAAATGTCATGCCATTCTCTCTTCAGCATGCATAGACTAGATTTTCTGATCATGATTGTTTGGAACAGTTCTGACCTTGTCAAACCAAATCTTTCAACAATTTTGTGGAAATGGGAGTTCAAATATGAAAAAAACATTAAATACAGTGGAAAGAGTAAGGATCTCATCTGAACCTCAATCAGAAACAGCTCATCTAAAGAGCCCAGTGGCATTGCATGGAATGTCTCGCTGCTGTGTCCTCGTCCAGCTAAATTTAAACAAATAAAGGGACTAATTAGCAGTGGACTCTGTCAAGGATTACTGGCAAGCACCCCAGTATTCCAAAGAAGCAATGGACGTACTCCTGTGTGTGTATGTCTGCCACACACTCACACATCCACATTTACAAGCATCCTGTACTATAGAGTGCCATACAAAGGACCAATATCTTGGGCGGCACAATTAATCAGAAGATTATTGCAATCGTAATATGGCCCAGTGCAATATAAAAAATTGCAAAAAGCTGCAGTTTTTTGATCAATGTAAAATGTGCGACAGACAGCATTATAATGTACAGTACGGTACTACTGCAGAAATGCCCAGGCGTACAAATCTTCTTCTTCAGATGTATGAATACATGTGTGTTTTGTAAAGACTCCTACAAATGTCACATCAGCATGATTCTAATAGTTTTTTTCAGTGAAAATGTAAAATTGTGCTGCAAAAATTATAATTCCTAACAATTATGAATCATACTGCAGAAGGATCCGTCAAAAAGAATCACATTGTGAATATCTTTTCCCATATCATGGAGTCTGACCCATACTCAATAACATGAATGAGTCATGTTCCTCAGCAGAAAAAAAATTCAGTGGGAAACACAACTATTATATCCACTAGAAAGCTTGAGCTATGTTGCACCTGAGAGACACTTTTACAAAACAGAGCTCTTAATAACTCAGTTTGAAATATTATGTACACCTGACAAAGCATTTGTAAAGAAACAAACAAAAATCACAAAAAAAACAAACAAGGTGATTAAAAATGGATAGGTTTGTTGGACCATATTCATGTTGGAAGATTGTAATCGGCTCGGCTGTAATTAGTGAGACAACATTCAACATTTTTCCGATTATGAGTATCTATCTATCTATCTTTTTTATTGTCAGATTGATGATGAAATAAATGTATTCATTAATAAGGTAGTTTGGCTTTGATCCAAAATAATAATAAAGTATTAGTAATGTGCAAAATAACTAGAAACCAGAGTTACCAAATAAACGTCGTTGAGTAAAAAGTACAATATTTGCCACCAATTTGGAGTAGAGTGGACGTATATAGTAACAGAAAATGGAAATACATGGAAAGTTCGTGTACTTTAAAATTGTACTTACGAGCCCTTCTTGAGTAAACTGTACTTAAGATTCCATCACTGGATACTGTCAATTTTGACATTAGATTTTCACTTTTACTTCAAATGTCTACAACTCCAAATAACTGTTATCCCTCTACTTGATTACCATTTATCGGTATTAGTATTATTCCTGGAAAAATATACTGGTTGATCCCGAGCTGTAACATAGTCTGGTTTCAGCTGTGCAGCTTGAAGGGTGGTGTCCCTCAGATTGCAGCAGAGTGTCTGCTACAATTTGTCTCAAGCCATTTCTTCTTAATTTTTCTCGTCGATCTTAAAGAATGCCACTTGATTCGTGCATTTTTTTTTTCATTCAATTCAAATTCAGTGACTCTGAAGAACCACAGGCCCTATCGTACCTTGCCTTCCACAGAGTGTTGGAACACAAAGGCTTGCATGGAAACTTTAGCGAGCAGACTAGTCTTAACAAAAGAGCTTCTCAAGTCATCACAAAGCTGTGACACACTGAATCAAAGTGATTTCCCACCATATTAATGTCAAGAGTCTGACTAAAATAAACTGCTAGATAAACTGCAATTGTGTCATCAATGGAAACTTGAAACAGTTGTGCATCTTCAACAAGACTGTCTTAAAGCATCCTGAAACATCAAATTGAAAGGTCAAGCTATGAGTGTAAATCTTGACTTTTATTACCAGTTTATGAAAAATTTACCACATTACTTAGATGAATACATTTGGGACAATACTTTTTTCCATAATCAATCTAAATGCATCATACTAATGACAAAACATTTACTATGAGTATGTTAGACTTGCACATGATCCCAATATATGAGGCAGCTCTTTTGTTCCAGGCAATGTCTCCAGAACAGAAACAAAACCACACTTTTTGTGCAGAACCCAAATTGCACTCAACTGTGCAATGAAGCCTGGGCCTCACAGAGCACAGAGAGAACTGGGATAAACTCTGCGATACAGCTTTGGCTTTTAGTTGCCCACTCTTGAAAATGGGGTATGAGATCTTTTGAGAGCAAGCGTGTGAGTGTGTGTGTGCAGGAAATCAAAAATTCTTCAGCACCACAGCCTGCAGCTGGTGGTTTATTGGAAGCAGGCAAGAAGGGCACCAACTACCCAGGTCGACCAACCCCTCCCAGAAGGCACTGTGGGAAACTGGGAGGTCTTAGAAAGATGGAGGAGCGCCTCTCTCCTCGGCTCTCTACACAGTCTGTAGACTACCGGTCCAACTTCTTGTTTTCCTGTAAATACCATAAATAATGGTTCAAAAAGCTGCCTGGTCGGTTGTGTCACGCCTTACTGTATAACGCCGACTGGCAGCAGAACAAGCTACTGCTAAGGTGAGTTGTTCAAAAACTTTCTTTTTAGCAAACTCTGTGTACACAAACAATGTTCTCAATGCGCTTGTTCATGTGTAGAGACCCTGGTGATACTACGAGCAAAGTTTCATGTTGACTCAAGTCTTCTTAGGGTTTTAAAAATAGCGATTTTGATGCTATCGTAGAGGACTCTGAGCAAAGTCTTGTGTTGTGCCAGCACTCCCATTGAAATGAGCTTGACCTGAAAACAAAAATACGGTAAATCTTTAAAGTGCCTCTTTCAACGTAATTATGCTTTTACACAAAGTTTTGACTTCTATACATTCACAAAAAAAAACCTGGGTTGCATTTTGGCGCGAGTTTCACTTTAAAAGGTACAACTGAGGCAATACTGTGCCATGTGAGTCTGGGCACTGCAACCCCACAGAGGGCTGCACAACAAAGACTATTCTCAACAGCTTAGATATAAAAAGCAAAACACATGTTCATGTATAGAACATATTCCTGACTTCTCTAATCATGGCTTTTTATTTATTTATTTATTTATTTATTCATTGTGAGTTATTGTGAGTAACAATTCAGACGTTGGAGTCATGAGTAGACATTGTTTTGCTTTAAAGGTATTACAAGCCAAAATGTTTGGGAACCACTGGCCGAGGTAAATATTATTGTCCCTCAAAGTGATTGGTGGTATCCCAGAATCAGACGCAAAGTCATCCAATGTGTTTTTACAATCAGTGGTATCCCGGATGGTAACGGATGCACTGTATATCAGAAATGCCAAGAACTGCACTTGTTTTTAAGGTAAGCTTCAGGTAAAGTCAAAACGCATTGGTCATATTTCAATCAACACAAAATGTAACAAGGAGAAAGATGCATAAACCTTTGGGTTCCCAACCTGACTGCTTTAGTGTATTACTTGGTTGTATTCATGATGATTAAGGCAAAAGAACATAATTTTAACTGTGTTAATCAATATGCAGTTTGAACTTTGCAACAGCTGTGAGTGTGAGGAATATTAAATGCCAAATTCAATCATCTGTCTGCTGAGAAGAGGAGGCACATGGAAATATTTCAAATTCTTTATTGTATCAATTCATTTGCTATTAAACTGATATGGCCTTCTGAATTACAAAGCAAAAATGTCTTATTTCAGAAGTATTTCAACCATGGTGCAATATGCATCTGTTAACTCAGCACAGGAGGTTGAATAGAAATATTCCAGTGGTGCTTTGAATTTATCATTTACAATAAGCTTTAAGTGTGTATTTTTCATAGGCGCATGCACACACAGCTGTTACATGTGTTTTGAGAGACTTAACTGTAAGGCCTCCATGTTTTCTAAATATATTCCAATATGTTTTGTTATTTTGTTGGTTTTTCCAGTTTCTATGATTACATTTTTTAGTAAATGGGAAATCATTTTGAGTATTCCTGAGTTTAAACCCTTGTATATAACACATCTGCAACATCTGTCTGGAAAATCTGCCAGGGTTTAACAAAAAACTATTTGCTGTCAAACATGACGGCTGAAAAAAATGTTTTACAGAAATATGCAATTCCGCCTGTTTTCATTAGTATTTTGTTCATAAAATAAAGATTTAATAAAAACTTGCTCACCTGCCATTACAAAAATGAATTGCTTTCACTGTGGTCAGCACTTCCTCTTTTTGGTGGCCTAACACCCGCTAGAAGACTGAAAAAAGGTAATTTTAAACAAATTACAGGGAATGTTAAATTCAGATTCAGATTCAGAATACTTTATTGATCCCCGGGGGGAAAATCGTTTTTGTTCCACTGCTCCGTGCAAAGTAGAAATAGAAATACAGCATGAATGGAAACAAGCGATAAAGATGAAGATGTATATAAAATAAAATATTAAAGCAGACATTAAAATAAAATAAAATAAAATATCAAAGTAGACAATAAAATACAAATAAATAATAAAATAGTAAAGTATACAAACTGAAATATATACAATGAAACGGTTGTGGCATTATAAAGAATGGGATGAGAATGGATAGTTATATTGTTTGTTTTGAAAAATACCCCATGTGGTTCTCATTGAAACCAAACAGACTTTTTACATGTCTCAATAACCTACTGCATGTGTCTTTCATTCTTCTCATGATGCTGAATACATTTCCTGCTAAATCTATTTCTGAATCTTTTAAAACTTGAATAGCTTGCAATCTTATTTATTTTTTATTGTTACCAACTAACTCACTAACGTAGCAACAGATACAGGAAATCTTTCCTGCCACAAGCCATCACTTTATACAACAACTCCCTCACCTCTGCCTGATAGAGAACTCTGCTCTCTCTACTGTTTTGTTGTATGTATTATTATAGTTTATTGTTTATAGCACACTGTGCACTGTATATATACACTATGTATATATTGGATTCTATTTATGTTATGTACGAAGTGTTTTATTTGTGGACCCACAACTGCTGTAACAAAATAATTTCCCAGTCTGGGATCATTAAAGTATTTCTATCTATCTATCTAACTCTATGCAGTACTGCATCATCTCATTGTAAAACATTTTTTTTTTACCAACACTCACTTTGATTTGCATCTGAAACAATGTATGTTCTTAAATTCATTAGAAATGTCAAACTCTTTTAGTGTTCTAATATTAGAGCCTATGGAGATTATAGCTTAATGACTTCTAACAGTGGGGAACTCCAAATGCATTCAGACAATAAAATGTAAAAAATGAGGTTAGTCTAGCCACCCCCAGAGGACTTGTCACTTCCTTCTTATCATGCATTCATGACATACTACTATGAACCATCTTCCAACTCCACCTTTACATGTGGAAACAGACAACCAGAGGCTCAACTGGCCATAACCACATGAACAAGTTTATCTTCACAAAGCAGTGTCTGATTTGTGGTATGAAAGAGATACAGAATTAAAGCTAATACAGTAAGTAAACACACTGCTGAAAAAATGCAAAAATGCATTCAACAGCAAGCTGCGTCTGGTCTACATTAGTGGAGATACTGAGTGAAAATGAACATTGTACACCATGAAAGTGATTCCCAAGCTGATCGTAAATAAAAAATTACTCAGTGTCAGTGGGTGGTTTGTACTGGTTGAGGCAATGAAGCAGGGCTGCATGTCAGTAAATATGACATGATAATGAAAAGCTCTACTGCTTTGGTAAATATTTCAATCATGAATAAACATCTCATCATTTTAAACACCATTTATCTTGTTTGCTTATGGACATCATTAGGAGCATTCAATCCCTTAACTCTGACTCAACTACATATGTTTTTCAGGCTGCAGTTGAAGCAATGTTAATAAATAGACTATCCTAAATCACATTCGAATGGCTGGGTTTCCTCCCCCATTATACGGTTTAGGTGCAGCACCCAAACAGTGTTGGGCACCAACGTGAAGGGCATCAAAACTAATTAAATGACTTTTTTTTCCCCAAATAATGGCTTTAGTTAGTCTCAGAGGACTTCTTTAGCAAATGTTTATTACAGTGTTACCCCCAGTGTATTATAAGCCTGGCGGCTCACCAGGCATACATTTCCCACTGCCAGGCTAAGCATTGTTTATCTCTCTATAAAAGCAAGGAGTCTCTGTCTGTCTGTCTGTCTGTGTATGTGTGTGTTCCTCAAATATCTCTGCGGATCAGGATCAGACTGACCTAAGAGTTTCAACATGGCTGCTGCGTGGTTCAAGGGTGTGCGACGTTGGATTTGTTTGGACTGCAATGATACCGTTAATAAACTATTTCATAA
The DNA here is from genome assembly GCA_903131615.1 of Diplodus sargus. Classification (NCBI taxonomy): domain Eukaryota; kingdom Metazoa; phylum Chordata; class Actinopteri; order Spariformes; family Sparidae; genus Diplodus; species Diplodus sargus. The sequence goes on along the minus strand of CAEMYA010000698.1, from coordinate 497,593 downwards.
ATGCTTTACAAATTCCGCGAGCATTGACCACCAGAGCCACCACAGTCACGTGCGCACCAAAGCCAATCACTGCACACCGTAGCCACGTGCGCACCAGAGCCAATCACTGCAGAGCTCAAGCCCACGACATACCTTAAGAAACAAGCGGATTTATACCTGCAGCGGCGCAAGCTGGACCGGGATTTTGCCGGCGGTTCGGTCCCGTTCTGTTCTGTGCATCTAAACTGACTGTTGTGGATTAATGAGACTAAACAAGTCCGGACCGAGTCTGTTCGGGTCTGAGGAGATCCGGGGACGCGCGGACAACAAAGTGGATGTTCGTGTGTAGCTAGCTGCTAGCCCACATGGCCCACCTCCCGAGTCGACGGACCAGACACACTGGCACGTCCAAAACCGGACTTCGGGTCACACTTTTTCGGGAACATTGCCATCATGTTTGCTTTGTGTCTGATGCAGGAAGAAACGGTAAAAACAGGCTTTTGTCACGAAAGTGTCCAAGCAGCAAGTTTGGTTGTTGAGGAACGGGGGAAGTTGTGGGAGGGACTTCGGCGGATGAATGACAGGCAACGACGGTCGGTGTACAGACAGCGATAGAGACAGCGAGATTTTTGACATTTAGCGTGTTTGGAGTGTATAGTTAGTGTGTTATGTAGTGTTTGGTGTAATGTTTTTAGTGTGTCGTGGAGTCGTTTTTTGTTTAATGAGTCAAAACAATGAGGAGATGCTGAATGCTCAAATATATGCACATGTTGATGGAATTAGATTTGTGCCAAAAGAAACAAACAAAACTTCTTAAATCTCAAACAAAAACAGGAATTTGAGATAACATAAAACTCATTTCAAAAATAAAACTTTATTTTTACAGTTCCCTCTGCTGTTTCTGCAGAGGGAACCGTAAACAAAATAATGCATTATTAGAAGAGTAAAAGACCAATATTTTACATTATTTGACAAATTATTCGATTGCAAGTTCTAAGTTTTATTTTCGAAATGAGTTTTATGTTCTCTCAAATTCCTGTTTTTGTTTGAGATTTAGGAAGTTCTGTTTGTTTCTTTTGACACAAATCTAATTCCATAAATATTTAGCAAACAACAATTTATATTTGCATTATAAGTAATAAAAAATGGTTTGTTAAACATATTTGTGGTTTTCACAGTAAAAAAATCTAACTTTTTCTACCGGATTTGATGTTTTTTTGTGATTTTAGGTCCATTGTGTTAATACAGTATGTCAAAATAAAAAAATAAGTGTACAGTCACACATGTGAGGTTGTGCTGAATATAATGACACCAAGTAAATTGTTTTTAAGGTGAAATATAATGGCAAAATCAAAAATAGTCAAAAACAGCCAAATATACCCTGGAATATCGGATTTCACAACAAACCTTCAAACACAGCCTCGTTTGGCCATCCATGAAAAAGCTACTTAACCTCCCACTTTTCTATAGGAATACATATTTCCTACGGGCACTGCACTAGTTTATTTAAATGGCAACATCTTATGGTCAACACGTGAACACATGGCAGGTCTGAGGTCAGGTGTCTTTTCATCACCTGACGCCCCCGCCCCACAAACCACTGCTACTGTCACTACACGCTAACTAGGCTACTTGTGATTGAACATAACGGGATGTCACAAAGAAAAAGCCAAAAACGCTGGACATTTTCTTCCGAAGCGGGACAAACAAAGGCAGAGACGTTGAACCCGCTGGTTCACCTGTTGACCAGGTGTGCAGCGGCGCGATTTAGGTTGAGCCACGGGTTGATGAGGAAGCTAGCATGGTTGTTAGCTTGTCGTCCGCTGCAGTGGCAGAGCGGCCTTTATGTTGTTTGTTTTGCAATATGTGAAAATATGAACAATAATAGGCACGATAATTTCACAGTGGTTTAGTAGTAAAACGCTGCTATTAAATTCAGCGTTAGATAAGTTGTGACGGTAGCAGTTTTAATAAAGGCAAAGTTTGGCTTTTAGGTATGTTTTGCAGTTTGTGGTGCAGCCAGTTCGACCAGTTCTTCTTCTTCTTCTTCTTCTTCGACTAGCACCTTAGTGCACTATATCCAGCTATATAGACCAGTGTCTTTTAAGAATTTGAAAAAACAGCGTTTTCCCCTCCTGCTTGACCCTACTTCTAAAATACTTTTCAGAAGCCATTTTCAGACAGAGCACCAAGCCGCCAATTTGCCCGTCCTTTTGGCGGCTCGGTACGCGGTTTTAGACAGAGGCCGGCAAATTGGGGGTCTGTTTTGGTCCGCCGATTTTCCGCCTCGGAGGGTACACTTATTTCCGCCCTGACTGCTATCTTAAACCAAGGCGGAAATGTGCCGGCCCGTGGGTGAGATGGGCGGAGGTGTCAGTGACCTGCACTCTTGTGCGATCCACAACCTGGGAGTTTTAAAACCAGGAAACAGCTGATCACAGCAGTCAGTCCATCATTTCATCCGCGGACATTAAGATGAGCAACTGGACAGCCGCTGAGATCCAGGAGATGCTAGTGTCTCCTGGATCTCAGCGGCTGTTTGGTTGTGTTAGCTTGTTGTTGTAGCGCAAGCTGGGAACGGTCGCTACTTTCAAATTAAAAGCACCCGCTAAGAATCCAGTTCTAAATTCCAATGGGGTGCAATGTAAAGCTCTTATTTTGAAGACAAATTCTATGTCAGCCAACTTCGAGCTTCACGTCATGTCACATGTTTACGCCTACCTCAGAGGCGGCTTTTGGAAAAAGAGGAATATTACGCCTCGGTTTTAGAAAGACAGGCCGGCACATTGCCGCCTCTACCTTGGAGCAAATGTGCCGCCTTTTCTATCTAAAAAGGGCTAGTGACACTTCTTCCAAGCCAATTTCTTGCAATTCTCTGCGTAGATCTTGTCTTCTTTCTACAAGAAATCAAAGCATGTTGCGAGAGAGAGGCGGAGAGGGCTCAGGAGAGCAGCGCCAGGTGAGTGATTGGCAAAGCTGGCACCTGTTTGCTAATCACTGTCTCCCTCTCTGTTGAACAGGATCAACCTGTCGATTTCCCAGGGACTTTCCCTGTAGATCCCAAAAATATTAGGAAAAATAAATACACAATCACCTCATGCCTGACTAATGTTCGCAAACCTTTTATGAGTGCCTTCCTCTCTCTTGAATCAGCTGCAGTACTGTCATAGTAGCGTGACAGTGACCAATACGATTAGAAAAAAATACAATTATTTTGACCAATGGGAGAAGAGAAGCCGTCTCCCACAACGACGCAAGGGCTCCCCTAAGAAGGCAAAAATATACCATTTTCCTCCAGAATGGTAGGAGGAATTTATTTTTACATTGGTAAAAGGCAAGTGTAATGTATGTTATGCCACCAAACTCAAGCGCTGAGTGAAAGAGGAAATCTGGAGCGGCACCACGACACCAACCACCCAAAATTCAAGGACCTCTTTCCACTAAACAGTGCTATCCATGCTAAGAAAGTTGAGGAGCTAAAATCTGCGTTGAAAGCCCAGCAGTCGCTCTTCCTTTAACCTGCTGTTTAACATAAGGCTGCTACAGAAGCATCATATTGTGTAAGTCACCTTTTGGCTAAACACAAGAAGCCTTTTACAAATGGGGAGATATTCAAGGAGGCTATGGCTATTACTTCCAACACAGTTTTCAATAGAGCTGCGCAATATATTGTTTTCACATCGCCATCGCGATGTATGTGTGTGCAATAGTCACATCGCAGAGCCTGTGATGTAGGACGCAAATGAATTAATCTAATTTCAAAGGAACCTGACGCACACTGTGCATGCAGAGCACCAGTCCTACCACACAGCAGAGTCCCGCATGGGTCTTTGCAAACCCACACCCGCCCGTATCCGCCATACTTAAAACTGCATCCGACCCGTTTTCTGACAGTAGCACAAATTACATTACGCACCCGAGCCGACACGCTATAAATTGATACCGACGCCCGACCCGCACCCGAAGGACAGACGCAAGTTTTAAAAATGAAAGTAAGCTAGCGTGGTAAATGGGAGTTCTGGGAGGGCGCAAGCACGCATGAATGAGCTCATATGATTATCATTTTGATATGCAGGTATATTTTTGTAGATGTGTCGCTAATAATCTCCAGACATCCGACCCTGTTGTCCAAAACAAAAAACAGATTTCAGTCGTTAAATAACCTGTTTATCACTCATTGTTAGTTACTTAATCTAATTATGAAGCTAGAATGTTCCATTTTAAGATGGAAAGCTGAAATGGTTCAAAGTTTTGTTTATTGTCATTCAATTCACGAATGATAGAACGAAACATGTACTCGGGTCCCAGCACAATAAAAGCAAACAATGAAAGATAACAATTAGAATCTCTCTAAAACACAGACAGAAGCCATACTCATAACATTGACAGTAAGAGCTGAGATCAGTGCAGGTTAATTGTCCACAAGATAGCAGCAGTGCAGCATAACATAAAGTGCTATTCAGGTCATCTGATGGAAATTCCTGTATTTTTTCACATCGCAATATATATCGCAGGGTTAAAAAAAATTGCAATGTAAGTTTTTTTCATTATCGTGCAGCCCTAGTTTTCAAAGATTTCAAAAACAAAGATGACATCAAAGCAGCACTCAGCAGTGTCCCGCTCGGCTCTGCAACAGTGACAAGAGGGGTCGAAGCACTGTCGGAGGACGCCGATCGACAGGTGTTAAGGGACTTGAATATTTCTCACTACAATCGGATGAATTTCTGGATGTAACTGACACAGCTCAACTTGTTGTGTTTGTCAGAATGACTTTCCAGGATTCTACAACGAAGTAGGACTTTCTCACTCTTTTGCACTTAAGCACATGAGGTGAGGATATTTTCAACAAGTTCAAAGAATATGTCCTTAAAAATGATGTTCCCATTCATAAACTGGTAGCGATCACTAATGATGGGGCACCAGCGATGTGTGTGCGCTTGGGTTTTATTGCACTGTGCAGCAATGATCCTGTTTTCCCAGACTTTATGACTTATCACTGCGTAATTCATCAGCAGGCCTTGGTGGGGAAAGTCATGAACTTCTCTCACGTCATGACATTGGTGGTCAAATTGATCAACTCGATTCGAGCTAAAGCTCTTCAACATCGCTTATTCAAGTTGTTAATGGATGAGCTTGATGTCGCTTATGGAGACCTAATTCTCCACACTGATGTTCGCTGGCTGAAAAGTGCTACAGCGATTTGTTGACTTGCTCGTTGACATTCCACTTGCCAACGAGGAATGAGGAGCACAAAGAAGTGTCTGATGATGCGTGGCTACTTGACCTGGGATTTTTGACGGATTCAATGCACTCAACACTGACGTCCAGGGAAAAAACAGACACCTATCCCAAATGATAAGTGCTATGAATGCGTTTAAGGCCAAGCTCTGTGTTTGGACTGCACATCTGAACACCAGGACGCTAACACATTTACCTAACCTGGACAAAATGGCACAAGCGATCAAAGACAAGGATTTCCACCCGGAGCAGTACTGCACTCATCTGGACAAAGTGGCAGCGTAGTTCAGTCGGCATTTTGGTGAGTTAGATGTCATGGAGGACATTGCTGCATTTGTCTCAAACCCATTCCAGCCCACTGATATAGAGCAGATAGCAGCCAAATTTCACCAAGTGTTTGCTTTGCAAAGTGGTGTTGACATGGAGATCATTGATTTGCAAAATGACATAGAACTGAAAGGCAGATCAAGGGACAGTGACTTTTGGGGACTTTTGGGTAAGCAGAGAGAAGTTTCCCCTCCTCACTACATGCACACTGAAAGTGAGTGCCTACTTTGGATCCACGTACCTCTGTGAAATGGCATTTTCACAGATGAAAATAATCAATTCCAAGTATAGGACTGACAGACACCTCACAGACTGCCTGATTGGCTGTCTGCAGCTATGAGCCAAACAACAAAGAACTCACAGACAGTATACAATCACAACCCTCACAATGACTTGAGTCAACATAAATGCAAAAGCTTTGCCTGTTAAAGTATTGTAAAAGCAGTGTAAAAGTGTGGTACTGCATAAGAGGGATCTTAACTGCATTTCATTTTATTAACTAGGGAAGTTGTTGCCACTCATTCTGCTGTTTAAATGTTAAAAAATTAAGCGTAGTAACTTACATGAGGCAAGTTCATAAGTTTCATAGTTAACTCTTGTTAAAACATTTGCTGATTTTCCCCACTATGAGAAAAATAACCTAATGTGCATAAGTCTGTTATGTAAATATGTAGATTTATTCTTTGTGTTGGTATGAATCTGCTCATTACAAAATGTGTAGATTTCTTCCCTAATGTGAATGTAGTAACTTTAATGAAGCTTCAAAGTTAACTCTTATCAATGGCACTTCATATGATTTGCTGATTACAAAATGTGTTAATTTTTTTTTATGAACATAATTCTGTAATGTAAATATAGGCCACATGCCTGTATTCTTTTTGTTATGAATTTAATGCAACGTAAAGGGATGGTATTATGTTCACTTCTTAAAGCAAATCTTGGGCTCAAAAAGGTTGGTGACCACTGCTTTAAAGTCTGCTGGACCTCAGATGGGAGATGCAGGGGAGATGCAGGGGAGAGCAGATGGAGGCAGCTGGAGAGACGCATGAGCCGCGATTGATCCCCACACATTACTGTGTTGGTTGTTACCATGGTTTAAGCTGAATAAAGATGGTCTTAATACAGAACTGTGTGTTGCTTGCCGAGATTACTCACTGTAGCATGGAAAAAGGCTACACCAACTTTTTGAACATAGCTATGGTAATAAAATTGGTCTAAAACATGTGAAATTGCATTAATTTTTTTTGTACCATTTTTTCTTAACGATACTGACTCTGATGCCTGTGCTTTGGGTATCAGCCCATACAGAGGACCGATCCAATACCAGTGCGTGTCATAAAAACAGGCCCACATACTATTGAACCTGTATGGATGTGATCTGATTACTATCATTATTGTATGGCCTAGCTCAGGTAACACCTGGCAGAGAATGACTGCCATACAACATTCTTTTAATATCTGTTTTGACAGTTAGTCATAACAGAAAAAGAACAAATCAAGAAATCTAGGAATAAATAATAATTCCTTTAAAAACTGTTAAAGTGCAGTCACTTCTTCAATGTCCAAACAGTAGTGCTACAGCAACTTAAATCTAGGAATAGATAATTCCCTTAAAACGTACTCACTGAACTCGTTTGCTTGCGGCACTGCACTTTGAAGGGCAAATGTTGAAGGGTCCACCCAGTGCGCAGACTCAGCAAAAACAAGGGTTTGTTGGAGGTCCAAATGTTAGCAGTAAAGCTGATTGCCTGCAGGTCTTTCTGCCTAAATGAAACATGCTCCCTCACTGTCTCAAAGTTTGGTGAAGGCAGTTTCGCCATGCTCTTTCGCTTGAATTGGCAACAATCGTGCCACCCCTCAAAATTACATACTGAACATGTCGCTGTGTTACTGGTGGGGTTATCCAGATTAAAACTTTGCCAAATAGCTGCCATGTTGCTAACTCCACCTGACTCACTGCTTTTAGAGCAGCGAAGAAGAATTTATTTCCAGTGTGTAACTTTAAGCAGAGCTAACAGAGCTAACTGGAAAGCAGCAGGGTCCCAAATTATGTGGCAGACTTTTCTGTAATAATCAATTTTTATTGAGACATAATCAGAACTTACATTCTTGATCAGCACTTTTTTTTAAAAGGTACAAATTTGGCCAAAGGTCCAGCTGTTCAGTGAGAGGCTGTACAACAATCCTCCATCTCTGCACAACAGTTGTTTCTGGGGACCCTGCTTTACTTTCCTCAGGCATTATCTGTCAAGACCACAGCCTGAGCTTAAAATAGAAACATTAGCAACATGAATAGCCTTATGATAAACCATTCATCTTTTTGTGAGGTTTCCTCTAGAAAATCCGCCCTAAAAAACAGTTACATTTAAAAAATATTGTGTGAGCAATATACAAAGCAACATTAATAAGTAAAAAGAAAAACAAGTGAGTATTACTGATAGTCTCAGCAGGGCACACTGTGCAGTGTTTTTCCTGACATTGTTAAAACATTACTTGCCATGTGACAAGCCCCAACACAGACTCTCATTGAGCAGTTAGTAGTAGCATCTATAAAAGCATAACATTCAGAAAAACAGCAATGTCCTCACCATGTGACTGTGTACATTACTCTCACACCTTATTGGGAAAGCGTGCTTGGAAGGAGGCAAACACTTCACAAACTAATGGCACTCACTGTATTCTTCCAAATACTACCACAGGCCAAGAGGAGGGTGGAGATTTCATCCAACCAATCCAGGTCGAGACAATGGGAGAAAAAAACCAATGCAAACCTTTAAAGTGGGTGTATAAAACAGTTGGATGCATGTCTGAGCACTTGATATTACACGAGAGCACACAGTCAGCAGCAGCAGGGCTTTGGCCCGATCAAACACTAAAAAGTTATTGGCTTTCTGCTTCCTATATTGCTATTGATTATTCCCATCAGATCAGAGAAAACTCTTCAGATCTTCCTCTAAAGCAGTGGTTCCCAACCTGGGGTCCGCGCCCCCCCTAGGGGGGCGCCAGAGATCACAAGGGGTGCACACAACTTCTGCTCTGAGGTTGTGAGGTTAAAGTTATAGTTGTGCAACCCTCTGAGGTCGATTGACGCGCCGGCACGTCAGAATCACATGACCAATTTATTTGATGTAGCAGCGAGACGGAGCCTCAGTGAGTCTCGGTCCGACTTATGTGTTGGAGCAGCCTTCAAACTATATACCAGTTTTTAAATTGTGTTGATAGGCCAAGTAAAACCGAACTTATGATAAATAATGTACAGCACGCTTTTTTGCTAACATTACCGTCACGTTTGCTGCGCATTTGGTGCAGGAAGAAGACGATAAAAACGGGCTTCTCTCACGAAAGTTTCTGCAAGCAGGAAAAGTTTGCGAGCGAAAAAAACACGTTCCTATTGGTGGAAAAAGGCATCACACCAGCCAATCACAAAATTATATTGCAAACCACGTGATTTGGTTGCTGAGGAACAGGGGCAAGTTGTGGGAGGGACCGACAGTGACAGTGATAGAGATAAGAGTTTTGAGAGTTGAGAGATTTGTGACATTTAGCGTGTTTGGAGTGTATAATTAGTGTGTTATGTAGTTTTTGGTGTAGTGTGTTTAGTGTGTAGTGGAGTCGGGTTTTTTTTTGTTTAATGAGTCAAAACAATGAGGAGACTGCTGAATGTGGAGCAGGCAGTGCCTGAGCCTGAGCCATTGCCTGCATTTAAGTTTAGTAAACAACTATTTATATTTGCATTACAAGTAATAAAAATGGTTCGTTAAACATATTTGTGGTTTTCACAGTAAAAAATCTAACTTTTTCCTACTTGGATTTTATGTTTTTTGTGATTTTAGGTCCATTGTGTTGATACAGTGTGTCAAAATTAACTGTACAGTCACACATGTGAGGTTGTGCTGAAAATGATGACACCAAACAAGGCAAGATAAATAGTTTTTAAGGTGAAATATAATGGTAAAATCAAAAATAGTCAAAAACGGCCAATTATACCCTGGACTGCAAAAAATCCCAATAACACACCCAATCAAAACTCTCTACAATCCAAATTGAAACATATAGCTTGGTCCACATTTAAATTCATTAAGCTATTTATCACCAGCACCCCTTTGAGGTAGGCCTATTCTGTTCTCTTATCGCCTATTCTGGTCATTATTTTATTCTTTTAGTGTATGCGGGTTGGGGTTGGGGGGCCTGGCTTGTCTTGAACACAGGCAAGGGGGGCTGCAGGGAAAAAAGGTTGGAAACCACTGCTCTAAAGCAAGGTGTGGAGCAGCAAATAATGGAAAACACTGAATGTATGATGCAGATGAGACAGGTTTTGATGGTGAGCACTGAGAAGAGTGGCTAGACTGATAAAAGGCATTTTTCTGTGTCCTCTAAGAGGAATGACAGATCCAGTGATGCTCTCTTAGTCAAGAAAAGCCCCTGCTCCTCTTTTAATTCAAACACAGTCCACCTGTTCTTACACTGACCTCTGTCAACCACACATACAGTAGTTTACATCTCTCCTACTATATGAAGAAACATGTTTTGATTGAGAAGGAAATTATGCAAATGAAAATATCAGACAACAGACACAATGATAAACAATTCTGTTCTTAATTGATCAATGAATCATTTGGTCTAGTCAATACTCGAATTTATTTAAATATAGGCTTTTCACACTATATTATTATTAGCCCTGCATTCCAAGGGCTATCCACATTGCATATTCTCTAGAGAGCCCTGGAATAAGCCCCTTTTCACACACATACAGTGGCTTGCAGTGGTATTCATCCCCCTTGAACTTTTCCACATTTTATCATGTTACAACCACAAACGTATCTTATTGGGATTTTATATGATAGACCAACACAAAGCGGTGCATTACTGTGAAGTGGAAGGAAAATGATACATGGTTTTCAATTTCTTTTACAAATAAAAAACAGAAAAGTGTGGTGTGTATTCACCCCACTGAGTCAATACTTTGTAGAACCACCTTTCGCTGCAATGACAGCTGCAGGTCTTTTGGGGTATGTCTCTACCAGTGATGCACATATAGAGACTAACATTTTTGCCCATTCTAGCTTGCAAAATAGCTCAAGTCTGACTGGATGGAGAGTGTCTGTGAACAGCAATTTTCAAGTCTTGCCAGAGATTCTCAATTGGATTTAGGTCTGGACTGTGACTGGGCCATTCTAACACAGGATGCTTTGATCTAAACCATTCCATTGTAGCTCTGGCTGGATGCATGGGTGTGATTGTCAAAGGACGAAAAAGCAGGAAAATATACGGCTCCACTATGTCCCTCTTTACATTTTTCTTTTGTCCCGCTGTCAGCTTCAGCTAAGAAAAAAAATGTTCCACACACGTCCAAAATTCTTAGAACACACAGCGTTTCCCCTAGATTTTCTTGCCGCAGAGGTGCTCTGAGTAGGTAACCTAGCAACACTAGGGGGATCTGGGGGCATGCCCCCCCAGAAGAAAACTTTGAAAAATAACCCTTTAAATGGTCACTACTGGTGAGATTATAGAAAAAAATTCATTTTCAGAATTTCAGAATCAGAGTCTAAGACATGAGACAAAATAGTGTAGAAGTTGACATTGCTGCTTGAAAATATGTTAACCTCTTAGAGAACTTTTTTACCATTATTTTCTTTATTATTATAGATTTTTTATGGAAACAGAATCTGTTTCAGAAGTCAGTTGGCCACATGACATGGAAGCTTTTGAGAAAAAAATCATAATTTCTGCTTATTCATATTCATATAAAATAGAGAAAGCACTAACGTACAATAAAAAGAGGTGTGTCTCATTCGTCCAGTTTAACGTTACTAACAGTGTTGGGCACGTTACTTTAAAAAAGTAATTAGTTATAGTTACTAGGTACTTCTCCCAAAAAGTAACTGAGTTAGTAACAGAATTACTCCACTATAAAAGTAACTAGTTACCAGGAAAAGTAACTTTTGCGTTACTTTTAATTATCCCCCTTTTGAGCTCGGCATTCATTTTAGTGTAATCGGCATCTATGTATTTATTCAACTGTTGATATCGGGAGCATGTTCTCAACAACATACCTGCCTATCATTGAATTCAGCTCAGTCTGTGTCACAAGTTTTTGTGAAGCTGGAGCAGAAAAGTCCAGCTTTAGCTGCTTGGACGGCTCCGTGTCCTTCTTTGCTAGCAGAGCTCACGTTAGCCACACCTGGCCTGTTATCATCATCAACAGTCAACAACGGTGTTTTTGGCCACTAGTGTTGTAGAAGCGTGTGCCGCTGAGAGATGCTTCATTAGATTAGAGTTGCTTAAAACGGACGTGGAGGTTAAAGTGGTGTCTGTTCTTCCACTTTGAAAACGTTTACTTTCCCTCCGGACTCGCCTTGTTGCAGCTTACCCTTTGCTAGTTTGTGTGTGAGAGGCTGCTGTGTGCATGTGTTGTTTGTGTGTAAACTGAACACTGCCTCTGATTGGCTTACAAACTCTCACTCTACCTTAGAGAGCCAATCGTCATCACTTATGTAGTTGTCTCACCCCTCCCTCCCCAAAGCTGCAGCTTCTGTGGCTGAGAGCCGAGTCGGATGACAACAGCTTCAATGAGTATGTAAGTAGTAGTTAGTTAGATTACCTGTTACTGAAAAAAAGTAATGCCGTTAGTAACGCTGTTTATTCTAACGCCATTATTCCCATCACTGGTTACTAATACAATCTGCTGCTGGTTTGGAGTCACTGGGTCACATGACATGGAAGATATGGAAAAAACTGCAGTTATTTTGTATTAATATATTTATGCTAAGTAATTTAATCACCGGCCCTAAATCAGTTTCCAGCGAGTCAGCGCGAGGCTCTGGGAGCTGAGCTAGCCGTCCTCCTGCTGCTAACACTGGGTGAACCTAAGTTAAGTCGCGGCTGGGACACAAGTGAATATCCGCTGAATATCCAACCTAAAACTAACTTCACCCTGGTTTGATGAGTCGCCTGTTGCAGCCTTTGAATAGGACGAGGATTTCAGTCACTCAACTTAAACGGTCACTTGTAGAAATTAAACAAATAGCAGTAATGACAATAATATCGATTTCAAGATAACTTAGGGTCTAGTGCTTTCACTGTGTGCAACTTAAATTCGCCATTCGCGCTTGATGTTAAACCTACAAACATCATGTCTTTTTTTTTTTTTTTTGCAGCGGAATGCATACAGGGGAAACACGGACACATCAGATAACCTTCCGCAACGATTGCAGGCGCTTTGGTGGAGCTCTGCTTTGAATGAAGTTCCATCATGACAAATGAATTTAATGCTTGCGGAGTGACATGAAGACATGAATCAGAGACACAAAAAACATTGACAGCAGTGGCCGGTCATTATGTTTACCAATACCCGACCCATGCCTTGCCTACCCAAAAAAAAAAACGTATTTGCATGATTTACGAGAGCCTCATTTTCAGGTCGGAAATTACGAATTTATCCGAAGAATCACACCCCTGTGTATGTTTAGGGTCACTGTCCTGCTGGAAGGTGAACCTCAGCCCCAGTCTCAAGTCTTTTGCAGACTATAACAGGGCGTCCTCTTCTATGTCATGTCAAGACAATCAATAAAGCTATAATCCGACTTTGAATCCCTCACCCTGATTTTAGGGAGCCTGGGCAAGACCTGCACCCTGTCTGGCCCCATCCCATCTCCAGGTAAGTGCTCTGAGCGTTTTAGCTGCCTCCTCAGTTTGTACCGCTGGTTGATGAATTTCTGTACTGCTACAGGCCATGAATTCGTCAACAACTTTGACTCTTTCTGGCATAGGAGGGATCTTTAGAAAAAAGACGGCATTCACCCAAACGGTGAGGGAGTTAAGCAACTGGCCTCTGATCTCATCCATTGCGTGGTTTTTTTAGTCTGACGTTCAGCTGTACGTAGAGACCACACGCTAAACTATGTATCGTGCGTGGGTCCTCCTGGCTCTCCCGCTGCCAGGACACAGCCCTCTATTTCTCGGGCGGATCAGGATCCTCCTCCAGTTCAACCTATCCCTGTTATAATTAATTACAGATCACCATTGACAATCTTCTGACTTGCCTCAAGGATGTGAAGAGCTGGATGTCACAAAACTTTTTAAAACTCAACAAAAATTAAACTGAGATCATAGCCTTTGGTTCAAAACATTCTTCCAATCTGCTACAAAGTCATCTTGGTCCCCTCTCCCTGAACCTGAAGCAGGCTGCTAAAAACCTGGGAGTTGTGTTTGATGCTGAGCTTTGTTTTGGTGTGCAGGTAAAGGACACTGTCAAGTCTTGTTTCTTCCATCTGAAAACAATTTCCAAAATTAGATCCTTTTTATCCCATTCTGACTTACAAAAGGTCTTACATGCTTTTATCTTCTCTCGTCTGGATTACTGCAATGGACTGTATACGGGAATCAGTCAGAGCTCCCTCCACAGACTCCAACTGGTGCAGAATGCTGCTGCCCGAATTTCAACAGGAACCAAAAAATATCGCCACATAACTCCAGTTTTAGCAGCTTTGCACTGGCTACCCATTTTATTCAGAATTGATTTTAAAATTCTCTTACTCACTTTTAAAGCTTTAAATGGCCTTGCCTCCATTTACATCTCGGATCTTCTGGTCCCCTATGTCCCATTACGTACACTGAGATCTGTGGATGGGGCCCTACTGGTGGTCCCTAGATCCCGGCTGGTGACCAAGGGTGACCGGGCCTATGCAGTTAGGGCCCCGAGTCTCTGAAACTCACTTCCCCTTGAGATTAGACAGGCATCATCATTAGCCTCCTTTAAATCCCTACTGAAAACCTTCTTTTATTGTAAAGCCTTTGTAACTCCTTAAACCCTTTGTTGTTTTTTCTTTCCCAGCTCCTGTCTTGTTAACGCCAGCTTTCTCTAAATTGCACTTTACTTTGTTGTTTTATTGTAATTTTTACCTGTTATCTACTGTGTTTTTATTTCTTGTCTGTAAAGCACTTTGTAACCTTGTTAAGAAAAGTGCTATACAAATAAAGTTTATTATTATTATTATTATTATTACTATTATTATTATTATTATTATCATCATCATTATTATTACCTAAAAGCGTCTATCACCGTCAGGCTTATAACACTAACAATGTGACTCAGATCTCCATCAAAAAGTCACTCACAGCCAATCCCTTCATTCCAGCTACGTTTATGCTGTGTAACATAAGATCTCTGTCCAACAAATCTTTTATTCTTAATGATTGTATTGTATTTCATAACATGGATTTCTTGTTAATTACTGAGACCTAAACCTGGGTACTGCTCCCCACTAATAGAGCTCTGTCCTCCTGATTACAAGACCTTCAATCTCCCAAGGCCCACAGATCGTGATGGGGGTATTGCAGTTGTTTTTAAGAACAATTTTATTTGCAATCAGGTTACATTGGGTACTTTTAACAGCTTTGAATTACTCTCTTTTGAAATTGTCTGTACAATCACAGCGTGTTGCTTGGTTGTTTATCGTCCACCCAAACCTAACGATGCCTTCTTATGTGAACTCTCTGACCTATTAACTTCAGTGGTGCTCAAATATGATAGAGTAATTATGGCTGGCGATTTTAATGTGCACATTGATAACCGCTCAAACTCTTTTACTACTAACTTTTTAAATATCACCATCTCTTTCAACCTTGTTCAACATGTGTCTGGCCCTACACATGTTCATGGTCACACTCTCGACCTTGTTTTTACCCTCTCGCTGACGATGAACTCTCTTTCCATGTTTGATTTTGCCTCTGATCACAAATGCATTATTTTTGACACCATACTCCAGTCTTCTGCTCAACCTCAGAAGCACACAATGCACTCTCACTTCCTCATTGCCCACTCTGCAGCAGCTTTCTCATCCTGTTTTTCTGACTCCTACACTCCCCCATCTAACTCCTCTAATGTGAATGATCTTGTTTAGTTGTTTAGATAAGTTTAATAATCATTGTCCCTCGGCATTAGACACCATAGCTCCATACACGACCAGATCACTCTCCACAGACAATTCCGCCCCTGGATCAATGACAACATTCACCTTCTGAAAAGGGAAGCTAAACCCATGGTCCATCTCCTCCATCTGAAAGAATTGCTCTCCACCCTCAACCAAAACATCAAAGTGGCGAGAATTGCCTACTTTGCAGACCTAATTACCAACAACAAACACAATCCTAGGTTCCTGTTCAACACTATAGACCGGCTTGTAAACCCTGCCCATTCCGCTGTATCTGCCTCCTCCCCATTAGACTGTGAAAGTTGGCTGTCTTCCCCTCTTAACAAAATTAACATCATTCGCTCCAATTTTAATAATCCCACTGTTTCCACTGAATCACCAGTCCACTGTCCTACTCTCCTGTCTGACTTCTCCCCTATCTCTCTGCACAATCTCACTGACATTATATCCCATATGCACCTGTCCTCCTGCCCCTTAGATGTAATGCCGCCCAAATTCCTTCAAGAGGTCCTCCCCACCCTGGGCCCTAACCTACTCTCCATT
Source organism: Diplodus sargus (assembly GCA_903131615.1). Classification (NCBI taxonomy): domain Eukaryota; kingdom Metazoa; phylum Chordata; class Actinopteri; order Spariformes; family Sparidae; genus Diplodus; species Diplodus sargus. Next base: position 481,574 of record CAEMYA010000698.1, on the reverse strand, counting down.
ATTAACCTCTCTCTCACTTCTGGCTCTGTCCCTGATGGCTTTAAGATGGCAAGCATCAAACCTATCTTGAAAAAACCCACCCTTGATCCAACCCAACCAAACAACTTAAGACCCATCTCAAAACTACCATTCAACTCCAAAATTCTTGAAAAAATCATTTCACAGCAGGTAATCGAGGTCATTGAAGGACACAATATCTTTAACAAATTCCAATTCGGCTTTCGCCATCTTCATAGCACTGAAACAGCTCTGCTTAGAGCGACAAACGATATCCTCATGCGGGTTGACAATGGCGAACATTCAATTCTGGTCCTGCTTGATTTAACTGCCGCTTTCGACACCTTTGATCACTCAATCACGGTCGAAAGCCTCAATATGTGGGTTGGTATCTCGGGCTCCGCTCTTAACTGGTTTGCATCCTACCTATCAAACAGGAAGTGTCAGGTCGTCATAGACAACTTCATGTCCTCAACTGCACCTATACTATGTGGAGTTCCGCAAGGTTCAATCCTTGGCCCCATACTCTTCTCACTTTATATGCTACCTCTAGGCAATTTGATCAGCCAGTTCTATTGCAGCGTTTACACACTCACTCCACCTCTAGACCACTCAGATCTTCCGGCCTAGGCCTCCTATCTATACCTAGCTCCCTCCTCAAATCTAAGGGTGACTGCGCTTTTGTCGTCAGGGCCCCATCCCTCTGGAACAGTCTACCCTCTTCCGTCAGATCAGCTGAATCAGTAAATGTCTTCAAAAAACTTCTCAAAACCCATCTCTATCTTCTTGCTTTCCCTACAATTGAACTGTAATTTCTCTTTGCACATACCTGTAGATGTATGTTTATTTCATTTTATTTTATTTTATCATATCTATTTTATTCTGTTTACTTTTATGTTTGTTTTTACTTATATTTTTAATTATGTTTTATGTTTACTGTACCCTGTACAGCACTTTGCAAACTTTGTTTTAAAAAAAAGTGCTATATCAATAAAAACTTACTTAATTACTTACTTACATGATGTAATTACACAGCTTGGCCATGACAAAAACTGACTTCTACGCCTGGCGGTCTTTGTGGGGGCTGGATCAGGACGATGAGGCCAGCCGTCTACTTTGCAGAGGAAGTTACCTCTTCTTCGTTGGTTTTACAGACAGACTAAAATCCACACCGCCATCCACTGATCGGAGTATATAACATCATGCTATTCACTGACAGGTGTGCTGTCTTGAGTGAGTAAGAAACGGGATGTGCAGCTCCAAAAATAGAAAATCAATATGTGGCGGTAAATATAATATTGTGGCGGGCCACCACAAATAAATTAATGTGTGGGAAACACTGGAGAGGTATACACTAACAACAAGGCATCATTTCAGATTCAGAATGTCTGTGAGAGTAAATGGGCTTGTATGCAGTTATAGAAACACATTTTTCCCCCAGGAAGGCCTGACTCAGGTCTTTAAGCGAGACACACTGACCAGTTCTAACCCCACTGTTGGTAAATGTAGGTTATGGCAGGTGTGTTTGTTGACTTTGCCAGAGGTTTTTGGAAGGTAGCCCTCCATCACTGGAAGGACTAACCCTACTTTCATTTGTTAGTTCAAAGCTCCCATTTACCAGCTGTCAAGTAGTAATTATAAAAGCCACTGTGTCCTGCTTGAGTCACAAACACAGACTGTTAGAGGAATACAGAAGCAGGAACTTTACTTAATGCAAACGTTTTAACCAAGTGCAAATGCTCATTCATTCGACTGAACTTTGGAGTAGTCCACAACTTAAAGGAACATTCATGTTCATGTAAACTTGTATAGTTATTCCAATGAGGTGTGAAAGTGGTTGCTGAATATCGAGACGCAGCAGGCAGCCAGGCCAGTGTTGCAAGTATTTTACTGTGCTCATTGATCACAGCAACACTGCACTGTGTGAAGGAGCTCCTGAGTCTATCCACAATAACGACTCATACAGTGACTCATGGACATGTGGCAGAGTGAACCTGCTGGCTGCTACTAAAAAAAACAACTGAATACCAGCTGAGTTTTTAAGTGGAAGAGAGTGCTGTACAAGTTGACTAGGAACTACATTTAACCGGGTACAAAAATTGACTGAAGTGACAGACTGACCACTGTCCTGCTCACACCACAACTGCTTGTTTTTTCATATTACAGATAGTAGGCAATGAATTGAAGGAAACCCAAGTTATGTAAAAATCTGATCTGATCTGATACCAATGAGGGTTGGGATGACATGGACTGCAGCAACAAAAGCAACAAAAAAGAAAAAAGGCTGGCCAGCTGCGTGGCAGCAGATTCCTCCACTACATGATTCACAATTACAGATTATTTGTCAGTTAAAGGGCCACGCTACAACCCCTCATACTATTTCTGCTGCCTACTTACATTCATATTTAGCATTTGTCCAAAGTGAGTTACAGTAATTCATACATACATTCATACACTGATGGCGGTGGCAGCCACACAAGGTGTCGATCGGCACATCAGGAGCAGTTTGGGGTTCAGTATCTTGCCTCTTAGCTTGGGTATTCATTGGGTCATCTTTAACACTAAAACCATACAAATCAGGATCTGACTGAAGTTATCAATTGAACCTTTGGCACTATTTAGATATGCCTATCAACAATTATGCACCAATAATCATGAAGAAATTGTGCAGACACATTTAAAAATGGCCTCTTTTTGGTTATAATTAAATTCAGTCAGATGCAGGGCTGTGTCTCTGTCAAGGGATAATATTGTAGTGTATGGACTGTTCAGAAATTGTATTTGAACTCAAAATCATGAGTAAAATATTCATAATAGTCTGGAAGTTGACTAATGACCTGACTTACTGTCTGGCACCTTAACTGCCTTCTATGCCCTGTCCTTGAGATAACAAAGCTGCATACGAAAAGCCGTAAATACCAGACATAACTTCCATGTCAATCCCATTCACAGCTCCACACACACACACACACACACACACACACACACACACACACACACACACACACACACCTTTCTCAGTGGCGCAACAATGCAGAGAGGGAGCATGCCGTCCCCCTCACAGATCTCACCCAATATTTCCTGCAAAACAAAACAGTTTTTAAGACGTTCATATATGACCTGTATTCATTTGAAGAACATTGACTAACTTCCTTCACTTTCTCAGTAGCACCCTTCTCGACACATATCAAAGTGGAACTCTCGCCAAAAAGCAATTTAGGCTTTATTTGTGAATGTATATGAGTCAAACCTTCGTGTAAATGCTTAATTACAACAAAAGAGTCACTTTTAAGATTTACCGTAGTTTTGTTTTCGGGCATGCTACTTTTCAATGGAGTGCAGGGGCACTCTTACGCTAGCATCAAAATCGCTATTTTTAAAACTGAGAAGGCTCAACACAACATGAAACTTGAGTGCGACCTAACAGGAAGGAGTGTAATGGTGGGCCTCCTACCTGTTAGGTTGCACTCAGGGATCGAAATTTTAGTCTGCCATGCCAGCGGTGTGCCTGAGATGCTACCGCTAACGTGAGTTATCCAAAAACTCTCTTTTTAGTAAACTCTGTGTACACAAACAATGTTCTCAATGCTCGTGTTCATGTGTAGAGACTAGGGCTGCAGCTATCGAATATTTTTAGAATCGAGTGTTCTACCAATCATCCCATCGATTAATCGAGTAATCTAATAAAAAATAATTTGGCATTATTAAACAATAATACCAAAAAAATGCGTAGCGAAAATGACAGGCCTGTTAAATAGACCAAGCTATTGGCTTTTATTCCTGAAAAAAACATACAGGTATTCATTCCAACTATTCCTAACACCGGGAGTAAAGGTGTGTGTTTATGTGTGCACCCGTGCGTGAGGGAGAGTGAGACAGACGAGATGAGTGTGTGTGTATGTGTGTATGTGTGAGGCTACAGCCTCCACCAATACCATATGCTCTAACTAGCGATGGAAAGCTCCATTAAATTAGCTAACATCAATGTTTACCTTAGCTTGAGTCGGCGACACTTGGTGAGCTGGTGTTAACAACTGGATGCTTTCGGTTCAGATGTTGAATCATTGTTGATGTGCTGTTGCGGTACACCAGTTCTGCTTTGCAGTAGATACATTGCACTTTGTTATCTTCTTTTTTTAAGTGTGAAATCATCCCAAACTTCGGACATTCTCTGACTTTTGCGGACAGCTTCTTGGCTCTCCGCCATCGCGTTAACTCAATTCTGAATGTAGCGGTGTGTGTCTGCAATAACAGTCCGTATGGAAACATGGTCCCTGCGCTAAGCAGGCCATATAACGCGGGTGATAGAAATTAAACGAAGCCTCGAGGCAGAGATTTAGCCTTGATCATTTTTTGTAATCAAATTATTCGAGTTACTCGAGGGATCGTTGCAAGCCCTAGTAGAGACCCTGGTGATACTACAAGCAAAGTTTCATGTTGTGTCGAGCCTTCTTAGTGTGTTAAAAATAGCGATTTTGATGCTAGCATAAGAGTGCCCCGCACTCCATTGAAAAGTAGCTTACCCGAAAATGAAACTACGGTAAATCTCACGAAGGTTTGACTCATATACATTCGCAAATAAAGCCTAGGTTGCTTTTTGGCGAGTTTCACTTTAAGACCTGTGTCTCAGAGCAGATTAGTGCAAATTATTGTTACAACAAATTATCATTTGATTAATTATCAATTCTTCTTATTTATTTATTCAATTCATTGTAAGATATCCAAGTGTCTAAGTGGCAAAAGTAATGAATGACAACAGCGCCCCATGTGATGACTTTAAAGTGCACTTTAAAGGAGCAAACAAAAGAATCCAATGTATAAAGAAAAAGGTTTACAAGGAAGGAAAAAAGCTGTATCTTTACTTGGACAAAAAAGTCAGACCTCCAAACTCTACAGAAATAAAAATGGAGATAAGACATGACACTACCATCAGGTAGGGGGGTCAGGAAGCATTCTAAAAGTTTCTTTTTAATATTTTACTGTGCCCTTTTAGAAGCTTTTTGAAATTAGAATACATTAAAAAGATATCATGTTTTCGATAAACAAATATATTTCATAGCATCTTAATTATTGTAGACCCCATGTCTAAGAACACGTAAAAGGGGGCACAGGATAAGCTGGCACACTGATGGATAAACTGACAAAGATTGATGAGGGGTGCATGATTATTGTCATTGTAGAAGTAACAGTGTATTATTTTTCATTTTACATTTATCTTTCCAGGTTGATCAACCTGAGATTTTGCATTTTTTCTTACATAACAGTAAATAAAATATAATTTGGTTTGAACTGTAGCCTAGACAGAACACAATATCAGATGAAGCCACTTTGGGTTGTAGTATATTGTGATTTGCATTATTATCTAATGTAATTGAGGCCAAACAAAGTCTAAAGTCTAAGCGCCTTGCTAAAAGGCACATTAGCTACAATCATTTCTCTTCCTCTTCCACTTCCCCTTCCCAGACTCAGCTGGCCTGTGATTCAAACTAGTGACTTCCCAGACCACTGTAGCTTCAATTTGGGTGGCAGTGTTGTCTCTCAACAATCACAGCGAGCCAATTGAACACAATGAGACTGCTTGCACTCAGGCGCTTAGTGATGACATGCCAAGTATGCACCAGCCAAATCTTCAGCCTTTATTGCCTTACAAAATGCACTTACTGTATGTCATCATGGGCTTTGAAGCACACAGACAACAGGACATCAGCAGCACTTCAGTCTTTGGTCTGTTCATTCCATCAGTTCACTCCACCGCTCATGGTGTTATCAGCTGATAATACTCAGGAAAAAAGGCCTGCCTTTTAACCACAAAACTGGTCTTCATTACACATGTTAAATCAGATTAGGGTTTAGACTCATCAGGGCAATAAATGCTACAAGAGGAAATATATGCAGTCAGATATAATTTATTATTATTAATATTATTATCATTATTATTATTATTATTATTATTATTATTATTATTATTATTATTATTATTATCATCATTTCAGTCTTTTTTGAGAACATTTCTCTGAAGGAAAAAGACACTATATTAAACAATTTTCTCCAAGTGACCCCTAACCAGCACAATTCCAAACTCAAAAATGTTGTGCTCAGAGTATCTATTGGTGGTGGAGAAGTAGTTATTGATGCATCCCTGCTTCAGCTGGACCTCCAAGTGCTTGGCTGAGGCGAAAACCCTATGCCGGAAATGCTTCCTGCAGCTGTTAGGAGTATCATTCTCCACCTTGAGGCCAACCAAAAGACAAATAGCAGCCAAGTCACATGACTCCTCTGCTGCTGAGATGCCATTCACTCTCATTCCAGCCCACTCAAAACATTCAAGTCATATTTGTCTCCCTCTGTGAGCAGGCTCTTCACCATCATTAAGGTAATTGGCTTGCATTACAACGCTGTTTGATATATTACACAACTTTCAGAATTAACAATCAACAAAGTTCCCTAAGCCTTCTGCAATTGGTAATAGAGCTAACAGTATACGGTCTCTATGAAAAGGGACCAGAAGTGATTTCTTCCTACATTACCTGTGTGATTTTTTTTCATCACATAACAAAACAAATCTTTTAAGTCAAAGAATTTTTATTTATTCTATAATAATTACATTTAAAGTGACTGGAATTGTTGGAAAGTGTATAGTGTTTTTTTTCACTTCGTAATTGAAGCTGGGTTACACCTGCACAGTCATACCAGTGGCAGTAAATATAGTTTAATCAGCATTTAAACCTGATTTTAAAAAGGGTCCTGAAGGTAGTATATGCCCTGTATCATCCTCTATCACTGACTGATGAAGTCAAGGTTTCTTCTGAGTGAAATGTGTGATTAATACAACAAAATACCAAGTATATTAACAATACCACTTTGTTGTCACTCGGACTTTCTGGCATTTAATAGACCAAATAATAACAGCATTATAAGTTATATATCCAATTTTCAGTTGAATTACATGTTCCAATGTCAATGAGTAATCCCATAAAATAACTGATTTTCATATTGAAAAAAATTATGAGGATTATTATTTTGTCAAAGTCGAGCAGTCCTCGTATTATGTCTGTAATATTAAAAATATAAATATCAGGGGAAATTGCATGATATTTTGCTCCAAAACAAAGTGAACTTGTGCATGAACTTTAGTTACTGGCACTGATTAACAACCCTATATATTTTCCATTTTCAGATTGTATTTATTGAGGTGATTTGCATTTTGTAGCAGCAGAAGTCATACATGTTGCCAAACTTTGACATTTGACACTGTGAGATGCTCAATCATCCCTGCTCTATACTGCAGGATTCATTTGTGCATGGCTCTGTTCCCCTACACACCCATAGTTGGCCCATGTGTGTAGGTTCAGTGTGTGCAAGCAATGATCGTCTGTGCTGGTCCTTGCAGAAGATGGGAGGGACAACACGGCACTGGTTCTCCTCAGACTGGCAACAACAGGTGTGGCTTGGAGGTTGCCAGTGCCGCCCAGGCTTGATACACTGCACTAACAGCAGCCTACCCCACACAGATACAGACACAGACACAGACACAGACACACACACACACACACACACACACACACACACACACACACACTCAAATTCCTCTAAGGAATACCAAAGTAGAGTGGCTCTGTAATGACATCTCTAACCAGGAGCGGAGGCAGGCCAGTGGGTTTGGGAGGCCAAAGGGCACCATTGAAGAGAGGGAGGAAAAAGGTATGGGGGTTGGGGAAAAGGGTGAGGGGAGAAGAGGCAAAGGGGGTGGACTTAGTTAACTCAGGGATATCCTGGTACTGAGTGTTCCACCACTGCACTTCTTTAACATTTACATTTTAGGGCATTTATCAGAGGCTTTTATACAAAGCAACTTACAGTAATTCATACACACATTCATACACTGATGGTGGTGGCTGCCATGCAATGTGCCAAGCAGCACATCAGGAGCAGTTTGGGGTTCAGTATCTTGCCCAAGGACACCTCAACATGCAGACCAGCGGAATCGAACCAGCAACCTTCCGATAACAAGAAACTGGCTCTACCCCTGAGCCACAGCCGCCACCATGGAACATGAAGAGGGGTTTATATGGAACTTAGAACAAGGGAACACTTTAAAAACATTAAAAGCAAAAGGTAGAAGTGTAGATGCTTGAGTCCTCTTTAGTTGACTCCACTTTGACTTTGTCCTCTCTTTAGAAACTTTCCTCTGCATAAAAAATGGGATGTCTTCGCACATTGTTGATGCTCCATAAACTTTACTTGTGTGTATGTTTGCAGTGCTGTTGTGCAATCTCCGGTGGATTGGAGGGAAAAAAACATCCCCTTCAAAGTGTTGTGGTAGGTAAGGTTTGTTTTCCTCCCCTGGAGTGCAGGTGGTTATATCTGAGATGTGAAAGGTTGCAAAACATCAGCAAATGTAGGGTCTAATTTAATAGACTGCAAGAATTTCATAGAGACCCACACAGGCAGTTGCCCTTGGCAAAGCTACACTAAACCACAACAAACAAAGGCTTTTTCAGCTGGGTGGACTCTGCTGTCCACCACGCCCTGACAATATGTTTTCAGAGTGAGACAGCAAGGGAGCAGTGGAATATGGGAGCCTCAGGCCCACGCTGTTACTGATAGGATACTAGATCAAAGCCCTTTCCCATCAGACTATGGGATAAATAATGAGGGACAGACCAGTCCCTGTCTGGCATTTACAAACAGCACAGGAGAAGACAAGCTTTTTGTGCTGCGTCTGCAGGGAGAAGTTGGAGGGAGTTGGAGGGAGTCAGAGGGGACGTGGGGCCAGAACCTGCCCACAGGATAAGCAGGGCAGTGATAAGACAGCAGCCTGCAATATCCATCCTACAGAAAAAAAAGCAGCTGGGAGGTTAAATCACAATATGTGCTCTAACACCAAAACAGCTCCATGGATGCATTGCAAAAGTATTCATGTAATCATTTGTGTGCTGAAGACACCGACACAAAACAGACTCAGAGGAATCCCTTCAAATGAATGTATCCACCACTGTAAGAAATTAAGTGTGTTTAAAGCAAACTTAAGTTGCAACAATCAATAGATTGATTGATTGGTTGTCAACTATTAAATCAACTGTGAATTGTATACATAACAATTTAATCATTGTGAGTAATGTCAAAAGAAAATAAGTGAAAGTTCTGATTCCAGCTTCTTAAATATGAATATTTTCCGGTTTCTATCCTCCTCTTTGACAGGTTTTGGGAAACACAGATTGACGTTTTTTACCATTATCTGACATTCTATAGACCAAGCAAATAATTGATTGATTAAAAAACTAATCAACAGATGAATCGTCAATGAAAGTACTTGTTAGTTGCAGCCCCAAAGCAAGCTGCCCAAAACCAGGACACTAGCATTTCCTCAACATCCCCCAAAACAATAAGCAGGTTGGGGGAAGACTTGTTATGTTTATGGTTCGTAGAGAAGACCAGCTGTGCCGAGAGTGTGTCTCCTTTCCTTTTTGTCTCACTACCGAGGGCTCCTGTTTACTATGAGTTGTGATGAAGAGTGTTCTCTTGCAGCAGCAAACACAATTCTTATCGTTATTCAAACATTACTATGGCTCAGAGGTGAGGTTACATCTATCAAAGAACCTTGCCAACTATGGAGTGAGCTGCTTTCACTAAAGTAATACTAAGTAATTGCCCTTTACACACCCCATCAATGTAAAACTAAGTAGAGGAGGCCAAATGTGAAAATACAAACCGAGGTGTTTCTCAGAGCAATGCACTCTGAGAGGAAGTGTTTGTGTCTCACACACATATCCTGCTGCAGAGGCCCCGGTCTGCAAGACTCTGAGGAGCACAGGGGCCAAAGATAACCACTGAACCATCTTCCTGTGCACTGTCACTCAGGGCTTACTGTCAAAAAGGGGCCTGTGTTGGAACAGCAGTGCTCATGTGAAAGTGCTGTGACATGTAGCACGAGAAAGACCAGTAGATTTGTGGATATATGAGAAAGCCAACAAGCAATTTAAGGGGATTTTTGCAATTATAGTTAATATTTGATGCTTGTTTCTGAATGTCAACAGCGCTGGTTTGCACTCAAAGTAATAAAATCAGAGATGGTCAATTTGAAGTATGGTAAATGGACTTGCATTTCTATAGTGCTTTTCCAGTCTGCTGACCGCTTAAGTGTTTTACAAGACTTGTCACATTCAAACCAATCAAACTAGAGACTTTCTGATTACTGGACCACCCACTCTACCTCCTGACCTACAACCACCCCAACCTAAGTTGTTTTCAATTTAAAAATTCAACTCGTGGAAAAATAGGACACTATTGTCAGCTTGACCTTTAACTGATGAACCATGCTTGAGTTAACATTAACTTTCAATAATCATTTGAAAAATCAGGTATTCACTATTAGTGAAAGTGTCACAAAAGTATAAATGTCTTTATACAGATTAAAACCCCTTTTCAAGATACTGAAAATGCACATATTGTAAACCAAAGAGTAACATCTAATGCTTGCCCAAATTTAATGCATGCGTCTTGATAATGAGGCGCCATTTTGCTTCTGTGTTGTCAAACTGAATCTTAATGCCTGCTGGTTCTTGCATCTAGTTTTATGTGAAAGTAAATCACACTGATAACAAAAGTCCAACAACAGGAAGTAAGTACATTTTCTGTCAGCTCAAAACAATTGTATGTTAATAAGTCTGTTGGGAAAGCACATTTTCCTGTCTCTCAGAATAAAGGACAACATAATCCTACTGGTCTGTTGCTTCTATTGACCAATAAATCACAAAAACGAAACAAGGGTGGAAATGAACGCTTCAAGCACAACACTGATCCCACTAACAATACTGAAGTGTCTCAAGAGCTCTGCTGCTGTCTTTGCAAACATGCCTGTTAAACATTCCAGCTCTTCTGGTTCCAATTAGTTTAAATTGTACATCCAAAGGGAGTCGGCAGATGAGCTCCACTATATTCATTTAATTGATGGTTGTTCTACTATCCCATTTCATAGCCTACTTTCTGCAAAGGAAACTTGAAAAACACTTAATTAGCATGAAAAGCTACTCTTTAATTATTCCACCGCATTCCAGTCTGATTTACAAGTGCCATTACACAGGATGGCTATTTTGAGTTCATTGATTCAATTCACTTGTCTATAAACATTGGTGATATTAGGGTTAATGTACCTTGAATTTAAGTGAATGAAAAATGACATTACAGGGTTTCTGCAGGTTCCAACAAGTCAAATGTAAGACCTTTTAAGACCTTATCAAGACCTTTTTGAACTAAATTTAAGATCTACACAAAGTACAAAAAAGTAAGGAAAAATGCAGTCTCAGAATTACTTTCAAAAATAACCAAATGTATTGCCATTCACAGAGCAACTCAAACAATGAAGAATGGAGTGAGTGTGTGCCAGGGTTATTATAGTTTTTACATTTCTATAAATTTTTATTTTAAACTTAGTTTTCAGTTTGCTTTATATTTCAGTTTACTTTTAAATTGGTTTAACAAGTGATTAAGCAGTTTTAGCTTAGTTTTTATCTAGGAAATTAATTTAGTTAACTATAATAACCCTGGTGTGTGTGTGTGTGTGTGTTTGTGTGTGTGTGTGAGTGTGAGTGTGTGTGTGTGTGTGTGTGTGTATGTGTGTGTGTGTGTGTGTGTGTGTGTGTATTTGTGTGTGTGTGAGAGGAGAGAGGTTCCACTCAGTTTATTCAACAGTGGAGTTTAGTGACGGTGTTTAAAATCTAAAGCACCTCTGCTTTCTGCTTTCAACGCCAGAGTTGAGCCGAAGATGGTTTGAATGTCGCTTTACTGCGAGACGGCAGAGGTGGCACAGAGTTCGGGTCAAGCAGAACTGGATGAACTTGGACCGGGAACTGGTGACAAAGTGTGCTCTTGTGCGCTTGTTATGTAGTGAAGAAGACATGGCAGAGGGAGGACGTGATAGTAGTGGCCCTAAAGGCATTTTTCCGCCTTCAAAGGGAACCAAATCTGAACTCTGGGCGTATTCTGGTTATTATAAGAATGCTCAGGGACAGAGGATGGCAGCCCTATCTGCAGGAGCTGCAAGAAGAAAGTTGCTGCGAGGGGCGGCAACACATCCAATTTACGCGACAATCACCCTCAACTGTTCAGCGAATGCAAGGTAAGCTAACCTTAAGCTTGGGTGCATGATGTATGTGTATGTCGAGTTTTCTCTGTCTAATTTGCTGTTGTCACTAATGTAAACTGACCAGATAGTGGTATAACTGAACAAAGTTGATCCATGATTTGGCACGTTATCTGAACCGCTTATTAATTTTAGATTTCAATTTTTAAAGTCGACGTAATAATTCCCCAAATATTGATGGAGAGCTGCAGTGAGGAGGATTTGAGAGAAACACGTACTGGGTGGACATAATTAGTGAATGCAAATTAACTGAGATGTCTGACTTTCACCTTTAGCTCCATTCACCAGAGCAGCGTCTACCTGTGTCTCAGCAACCATTTGACCAATCAGATTGACCGAGTCCATATGGTGAACATAACAAGTGTCTAGATAGAGATAAGAGCCAAAATAGAGCATTCATAATTAATTTAACAATAATCCTTTTTGCTTTGATCTAAAAAAATTATCCAACCTGTTTCTCACAAAAGTGATATGATCTAAATTGTGAGTTTTGTGATCTGTTGGTTGCACCCTCAGTATTGATTAACAACGACAGTAATAATTAATTAGGGCATTTTCTATTAATTTTTTTTACAGAGAGGGTCTGCTGGCCAGTCAAGTACTACTGCTAGTACATCGTACTCTACCTCAGTAACGCAGACAGTAAAGGACGCATTTCAAAAACAGGCTGCTTATGCGCCCTAGTCGCAAAAAGCCAATGACCTAAATGCAGCCATTTCTTTCTTTATTGCTAAGAATATAGCTAGTTGTAGATAATAGATAATATTCCAAATTGTGGAGAGGCCTGGCTTTTTGAGGCTGATGAAAACTACCGTGCCTTACGACAAAGTTCCGTCACAGATTTTCTTTTCCAGGACTGAAATCCCCAAACTCTACAATCAGGTTAAAGCTGATGTACACAAAAGTTTAACTCAGGGGAATTTTTTTGCTGCAACAACTGACCTGTGGACAAGTGAAAGTGGAGCTGGTCTACCATACATCAGCTTCACCATTCATTACGTCATCCCGGACTGGCAGCTTGAGGCTCAGTGCTTGGAAACCCAGTTCTTCCCGGATGATCACTCAGCTCAAAACATCAGAGAGTTTTTTGAGAACATGCTGGAGGAGTGGGCAATAGAAAAGACAGACCTGGTCTCCATAACCACAGACAATGCAACCAACACGATAAAGGCTTTTGAGGACTTCCCAGAACTGTGGCTTGGGTGCTTTGGCCATAATTTGAACCTGGCCATCTCAAAGGCTCTGAAAATTCAGAGAGTGTAGACAGCAGTTCAGGCCTGCTGTCATCTGGTCCAAGGCTTCTCACGGAGCTGGAAGAGAAGGAGGGCTCTGAAAGAAAAGCAAGCTGCCCTCAACATGCCACAGAAAGCTCTGATCCATGATGTGGTCACCAGGTGGGGATCTACCTACAAAATGATTGAGCGCTTCCTCAGCCAACAGCAACCAATCTGTGCTACACTGGCTGGAGAAAGGAGAGTATGGCATCTGATGCCCAAGGATGCTGACATAAGTGTCATGGAGCAAGCGTGCCAGCTCTTTGAGCCACTGAGCAAGTTTACAGATGCACTTGCCTCAGAGACACGAGTAACACTGTAAGCCATCAAGCCTGTCCTGGACCACATCACCTGTGAGGTACTGGTGGAAAATAATGATGACCCATCCTTCACTAAGGAGATGAAAAGGGTCATGAGAGAAGACCTTAACAGCAGGTACACAGAGAGGGCAAAAAATGTCGTGAAAATGGCTTGCTTCATTGATCCCCACTTAAAATTGAGCTTTTTGGATGAGCCTGAGCCAGCAATTGTTGACAGCTGTGTCCAAGAAGCTTTGAAGCTGACACCTGCACACACTGGGGAGGAACCACGAAGCAGCAGCGACCCCCGAGTGGCATCAGAGGGTAAAGGCTTGGCTGGATTGTTGACAGAAGAGAGAGGTGAAGAGGACAAAACTCCAACCACCCCAGAAAATGGAGTGAGGGAAGAGATCAAGATCTACCTCTCTCTGCAGTCTCTTCCAGCAGGAGAGGATCCACTGGTGTGGTGGAGGGGCCATGCATCAGAGCTGCCTTATCTTGCCAGGATTGCCAGAAAGCTTTTGTGCATCCCAGCGACCAGTGTGCCATCAGAGAGTCTGTTCAGCGCCAGTGGACACATTGTCGCCCCCAACAGATCCCTCCTTAAACCAGAAAGAGTTAATATGCTGACATTTTTACACTTTAATCTGAAGTGAACAGAGATACACGCATCCCGTCTGGAATATGGGAGGGAGAGAACAAGCAGTTCAAGTGCTGTTCATTTTATTTGTTTACATATTTTGTGTTATTTTAACATAAGTAACACTTTTGCTGTTATTGGTGCAATATGTTTATGTTTATCATGACTGTTGCTTTCACTTGAATTACCTATTTAGGTTTACTTAATGTGAAATAAAACCTGCAGTTTTGAGGGTTTTTTTTTACTACATCAAATTTTTATTTTGCACAGTTCAGGTACATTCTTTTATACTTATTTAATGTTTTTTTGCAGGGTTTTTTTAAGGTTGTTATTGTTAAGACTATTTTAATATATAATAAATCGATTTAAATATAAATCTTGGTGAAATTATTTCAATTTATTAGTGTATCAGTGTTTTTTCAACATTTTGAAGACATTTTAAAAATATACCTATAACCGTGATAATTTTGCTCACTATCACTGCGGTGTGAAATTTTCATACCGTTACATCCCTACACCACGTCTCAGCTCATATTTTTCACCACCCGCCACAAGCTCTTTGTCTGTAGCACGACAAGAGGCATGCACAAAGAAACTTGCTTCATTCATATGCAAGGACATGAGGCCGATCAGTTTCATTGATGGCAGGAGCTTCAGAGAGTTTTGTCAGTAATTGGAACCGTTGTACCATATCCCAAAAATACCTATACAAGTAGTTATGTCTCGTTGTATTAGTTTGTCGGCCTGTTATTGACATAATGCGCAAATATAGATATTCGAATAGTTCGAACCATTGTGGTTTTTTTAGAGCAAATATTCGAACGTCATTTTGGAGCAATTTCGACAGCCCTAACTTGAAGAAGTGCCTTAAAACAACTTATGTCCCTGGCAGCAGAGCCAGGCAGCTCCAACAGTTGAAAGGTGTGATTATGTGATGCAATTCAGAGCAAAAAACTTTAACTCACCATGTCTTTTTCTCCTTCCACTATCATGTTGTTATAGTTACTGTCTCTGGCAACTTGTATTGAAAAAAATCACAGCGATGGTAAGCCCTCCTGAGCAAGACTTCGGTGAACTTTCCCCAGAAAACATCATCCCTCCCCGCGAGTGTCATTTCTTCAGCAGCCTTTACAGTCAAGAAACAGGATCAAAAGGCTGACTTTGACCTAAAGTGTGCTGACTAAAGCTTTGGACAGTTTTGAGGAATTACACCAAAGGTCTGTGCAGCTTGTGACAAAGGATGTGTCAGTTTAGGGAAGCTGGCAAGAAAAAGCCATCAGAGAGAAAACCTTGAGCACAGGTCACGGGCACAGGGATCGGGGAGAGGGCAACGATACAAAGTCTCAGTGTAGGATGTGGGTCTTACTCCTGCTCATCTCTCTATAAAAGCAAGAAATCTATGTGTGTGTGTGTGTGTGTGTGTGTGTGTGTGTGTGTGTGTGTCTGTGTGTGTGTGTGTGTGTGTCTGTGTGTGTGTCTGCGTCTGTGTGCATCAAATATCTATCTGACCTGAGATTTTCAACATGGCTGCTGCGTCATTTAAGGGCGTGCAACGTCGGATTTGTTTGGACTACAATGATACTGTTAATAAAATATTTCATAATAATAATGGATTGGATTTGATGGGCTTCTCTCACGTAGAGTCCTATAGAGAAAAGGCACTCTACTCTCACGAAAGTGTCTGCAACCAGGAAGTGGAAAAAGGCACCACATCAACCAATCACAAAATGATATGGCAAACCACATGATTTGGTTGCTGAGGAACAGGGAGAAGTTGTGGGAGGGACGGCGGCGGAAGAGTGACAGCGACAGTGGCAGTGATAGAGACAACGCCAGTGATAAGCGAGTTTTGAGAGTTGAGAGATTTGTGACATTTAGCATGCTTGGAGTGTATAGTTAGTGTGTTATGTTGTGTTTGGAGTAGTATGTTTAGTGTGTAGTGGAGTCGGTTTTTTGTTTAATGAGTCAAAACAATGAGGAGACTGCTGAATGTGGAGCAGGCAGTGCAGCTCTTCATTGAGCTGGAAGGAGCTGAGGGAGGCCTGAGGCATTTCCTGCATTTAAATGTAAATAGTTACATAACTTTGTAAATTTCAAACACTTATGCCCAAATTTAGCAAACAACAATTTATATTTGCATTACAAGTAATAAAAATGGTTCGTTAAACATATTTCTGGTTTTCACAGTAAAAAATCTTTTTCCTAATCGGATTTAATGTTTTTTGGGGATTTTAGGTCCATTGTGTTAATACAGTATGTCAAAATGAAAAAATAACTGTACAGTCACACATGTGAGGTTGTGCTGAAAACAATGACACCAAGCAAGGCAAGGTAAATAGTTTTTAAGGTGAAATATACTGGCAAAATAAAAAATAGTCAAAAACGGCCAATTATACCCTGGAATATCGAATTTCACAACAAACCTAAATATCCCTGACGTCCCACCTTCAAACACAGCCTCATTTGGCCATCCATGAAAAAGCTACTTAACTAGAGCCCGACCAATTTATCGGCGGGCCGATATTATCGGCCGATATAATCGCCAGAGGGCACTCTACAACAGGCAGAGTCTATGCCACCTGATTGATGGACAGGACGGCCAGTCAGATCTCTTCTTGTCGGGTCACGGGTCACTATGCATGCGCAAACACGTAGCTACTGCAAAACACAAGCGAGCTAAGTGTCCTGGTTAGCGGCTTCAATTGATATCGACAAAAGAAGGAATATAAAAAAATTTGCACTTGTCTGATCTGTCAAACTACCATAGCTATTCGGAAGAAGTGGAATGTTGAGAGTCATGTTCGAACTGTTCATTAAAAGTACGACACTGACTTCCCCCAACGCGAGCTGAGTTGACATGTTGACACAATGGAAATGGAACTCTCACAGCCTGCTGCGCAACATTACCTGTCACTTTTCATTTCAGCATCCATGATAACAGATTACACCGTTCACACTGCGTCATGTGATCTTGAGATTCAGAGTCTCAATAATAAATAATATATAATATAATAACAATATTTGTGTAAAGCTGAGCTTATAAAAAAAGAAGTTGTCAAAATTGCGAATTATCACCCAAGCTCCAATCTGGAGCTTTCAAGAGCCTAATTTTTTTTGTGCCTAGTTTAGCTCATGGTTTTGGTTTCACAACCCACAGATATACTGCATTTTCTCTTTCACCACTCTCCTCATCCCTGCAGGGTTTCTGCAGGTTTGAACAAGTCAAATTAAAGACTTTTTAAGACCATTTTAAGACCATTTTGAACTAAATCTAAGACCTTCGTAGAGATGTAGAGCGCGCACCCCATGTGCTGAGGCTCTGCAGCGGACCCAGGTTGACTCCCGGTCTGGGTCCCTTTGCTGCATGTCACTCCCCCTCTCTATCTCCCTGTTTCCTGTCATATCTCCAGCTGTTAAATAAGGCCAAAAAATATATCGACATTTATTGCCATTCACAGAGCAACTCAAACAGTGAAGAATAAAGTGAGTGTGTGTGTGTCAGGGTTATCACAGTTTTGACATTTTTTTTTTTTTATTTAGTTTTTCAGCTTGGGTTAGGGTTAAGGTTAGTCAGTTTAGTTTGAATTATTTTAACAAGTGATTACAGGGCTCCAGACTGCGACCAAAATTTGAGACAGTGCGACCAAATTTCACATTTAGTCGCACATGTGCGACCAGTGAATTTGCCGGTGTTTTTTGTTTTTTTTTATTTATTTTTTTAACAGCGGTAGTGGAAGGGAACCAAAGTGAATCATAGAATCTGGAATCTGGACTGACAGGTGGCAGGCCAATGTGTGTTAGATGGGCAGGGAATGGCACTGTAAATGGCTAATGTGTGGAGGGGGAGGGTCCGAAAGTTGTTCCGAGCACTGAGGGAGATGGTTTCACTTTCAGCAAACAATGGTGAAATGAACTCTGTGATTCAACCAGATACATTTCCGCTGCGTGACGGAGCTGAGCTGGTTTTTCGCTTTAGATAATGTCGTAACTTCCACCAGGTTCGCTGCGCTGCGTATCTGCAACGGCAGTCCGGAGCAGATACGCAGGACTTCTATTCCGGCAGATGCTGGAGCAGGAAGCAGCAGTTCAGCTGAATTGAGCACCGAGCACAAACAACAATATAACATCCGGTTACTTTTCAAAATAAAACACTCCGTGTTGACACCAGCACACAAATCTCAAAAAAGAGACAAACACAAGCTCTTCTACTAATCCTTCGGTCGGGAACACTTTGTGTTGTTGTTTTTATAACACAGACCTATAACTGCGGCACTGTAAAACCGGATCGGAGCAGTAAGGCACCGGACACCTATCTGGTAGGGGTGGGAAAAATAATCGATTCTTAGATTAATCGCGTGGATGATTCTGAATCGATTCACAAATGTCAAAAATCGATTTTCTACATGTTAATTGACAACCTAATGTTGACTGACCGCAAGAGGCGGAACTCAGAAGTGCGGAAGTGCAGCGCCCGGACAGTTGAAGGCGTGGACACAACAAAAAACATGGGATGTGTCGTGAATGTTTGTACTCCAAAAAAACTTGTCTGAGGCATTTGTTTGAGCCGAGCGGCTCAAGAGCAGATAGCTGTTAGCTGTGGGGTTGAGTGCGCAGCTTCCAGGTTAACTTGTGACACCTGTAACTAACTATCGGGTATTTCTGTCATTCCGCCGTGTTTTCAAATGGTTACTTAACAGGGTTCTCCCCAGACAGTGGAACAGCGCCGCTGCGCCGCTATACTGCTAGCTCAGCGCCACTATACCAGAGACGTTCTATTATTGTAGAGACAGGCCACTCTGATCATTTTGAATGGGGAAATCTGCAACGCCAAAGATGGCGCAAATCCCGCCCCTTTCACCAACAGCCAATCACCTGCGTTGTCACAGCCGAACCGGGAAACTTATAGTCCAATCATGTTGTTTCACCAGCGCATGCGAACAAGTAGTTTTTACGACAGAGACCATCAGAGACGTTCGACTATTGTAAAACATTTACTGCGTTCAGATCTTTATCTAATTTATAGAGTGAATGATAAGAAATGATGTATTAGACATTATCTGGTCCATACATCAGTGGTCAGGCAGAGCAGAGCCAGAGCACAGCAGCCGGCACAGATTCAGCCGTGCGATGGACGTCGGTGTCGTAAATCTGCGCGCATGCGCAGTGGAGTTCTCCCGGTAGGAAAAGAGCGTTTTAAACATCATTTCTATGGTAAAGTCGTTATTTTTTGGTTTTTATTTGTATCTTATTTCACTGGCGAGCATGTCTGTATGTTTCTTCCGTCCTGCTATCACGTTAAAGGGTGGATTTGACCATGCCTCCATTCATTTAGATAGGGGTCTGGTCTCTTTGGGCTTTTCGAGGCGTCGTCAAGATGGCCGCCGAGTGGCCTGACTTGCCTAGAAGGACTTTGACTATACTCATTTTCAATGTTAGCTGCTTTATAGCGAGTGTTTGTGGGCGGCCG
The DNA here is from genome assembly GCA_903131615.1 of Diplodus sargus. Taxonomy (NCBI): domain Eukaryota; kingdom Metazoa; phylum Chordata; class Actinopteri; order Spariformes; family Sparidae; genus Diplodus; species Diplodus sargus. The sequence goes on along the minus strand of CAEMYA010000698.1, from coordinate 461,755 downwards.
CGGTCTTCTTATAAAAAAAGCACTACGACGGACGCTCCCCCCGCTGACGCCGATAACGACAGTCTCTCCCCCCCCCGGCTGACGGTGCGCCACTATACTAAACAGGAGAACCCTGCTTAAAGCCATCGTTCCCAGCCGCATACATCGTTATTACGCTGAATCCAAGTCGATGTGAGAACTGTACACTGTCAAACAGCCCGCACAGTATGTGGAAATCCAGCCCGAACTCAGTGTGAGGTCAGTCAGCTGTGGCAAAGTGTGAGACGTCCAGATCAACCTGTGATACAAACACCTGTACCGACAGTCGACCAGCTGCGGCTGTATTAATGTACTACATGTATGCTGCTACAGGAACACTTTTCTTTTCCTTTTGGTTCTTTGCAAAGCTGGATGTTTGCTAGCAAATGTAACCTTTCAGATGACTTGCCACATTTCTTTCATTTGTTTTATTAATTAGATATATTGGAAGTAAATTAAGTATGGATCATTGAAATACTTCTCTTTGAAAGTACAAAGTAGTCACACAGTGAGAAAAAAGTAGGAAGTGATAAGCAAACTCAGATTTAATTTATATATATTTTTTAAATTGTTCATGGAAATGTACGTAAATCTAGAATCGAATCGTTGTCCTCGAAATCGAAATCGAATCGTGAGGTGCCAAGAGATTCCCACCCCTACTATCTGGTCGAATCTCTGGGTTATTTTCTCCACGATAAGCCTAGAAGTGTGACAGCGTGACTTCGCTGGAGACTTTTAGAAGCTAACTCGTGCCTTTTCTGATTTTGTGTGTGACATCAGCGCTTTCACACTAAATATGCCCAAGTTGAGGGTCCTCTTGCAGTGCGTACACTGCGCTTCAAATTCATTATGAGGTACAGCTTTTAACCAACTGAATTCTGGTTGTTCAAGCCAATAACTGTTAACTTTGCACTTTCCCATAGTTGTAGCAGATTCCGCAGACAGTCTTTCCGGAACTGGCGAAGTGTTCGGTGATAGATTTCGACCAGACTGTTGGCAAAATGCCACTTAGGTTCTTGATACTTCAGAAAGAAGAACAACACATGGAGCTAAATGTGAATCTCACCAACACATTTCTCAAAACAAAAAAATAAAATAATAAAAGGCGATGATGGAAGCAGTAAATGAACGTACATATTAAGACCTAACTAAATGTAATTTAAGACCTATATGCAAAATATGGATGTATTTTAGACTTTTTAAGACTTTTTAAGACCCAGCGGAAAGGCAGATGTGTTCAGGAAACAAGCTATAAAAAAAAACCCTCGGCTACCTGCCCAGCACCAACTAACAGACAGAATACGTTAGTGAGCAATTTTTCAGGTGGCCAGAAACACAGCACCAAATGAATGCTTATGCAGTGTCTGCTGGATGTGTCAACAGGCAATTATAAAGTTAAATTTGTCTAGATTGCGGGTTCGTCAACTCGTTGAGAAGTTTTGCCTCCAAGTTGCCGCAACGGTTACATTAATGCATCTTTATTGTGCAGAACTGCAAATTGCAGCATATAAGAAAACCTCAAGTGATCTTTTGCATGTGCCACAAGATCATTTGAGGTAGAGAAATTGTGCAAAGCTGTTTAAAAAGTGGCATACCCTACAAAATGCAATCTGCAATTTTAACAAGTACTGAGAAGTGACAGTTAGAGGTCTCCTGACTATGCACTGTCAGCCTTGGTGCATGCAATTTAACCCTTGAATTGGAGAGGACCATGAGCAGCATGTGTAATGGAGGACTCCATTTAAAGGAGAGAAGCCAGGAGAGTTCGACAGGGGGAGGGGGCTCCAATAAGAGCCTCTCTTCCTGACAGCCACACACTGGAGTGGGGGAGGGTTAAAAAACACCAAAGCCTCTTCCTGAGTCTGTAGCAATGGTCATAATGTGATGGACCCCTCTCTTGCAAATACTTGATTCCCATTTGGCATTACAGGTCTTACTCTGACACTTATACACTGAAGAGAACATTCACTGTATAATGACCTAAGTGGACAGGTCAGTGAGCAGAGCGCTGCCTGAAAGAGCAGGTATCAAGTTATATCTACATCATTCTGATTGGGCAGCCTCTTAAAGAGAATCTGTAGTGACATACATAGAGCGAGAAAGGTAAACCAATACCATTTCCTGAGTTAAAAACGTATTCTGCACTGTTGATTGAAACAACAAGCATTTATTCTCCATCCAAACACACTAATTTGCACTATTTATCCTTGTAATAGGAGAAAGAAATGACACATCCCCACCCTTTGCTCTGATTGGTGATACGTTGTTGTGCAAACTGCAAATGATAAATCAGGAAACAGGTTTTTCAGGAAAGACGATTTGTGTTGGCACAGCCCTCGGAACAACATGCCACAACCTCAGCTTGTTGTAAAAGTTCTTAAACATGAATGTTAGTCCTGCTTGTTTATTGTCTGAAACGAAATAGAACTAGTGAGCCTAATTCCTCACCTCGATCAACAAGCATCAAGGCAACTGTGCAGTCACTAAACTCTGATGACAGTCAGGCTGTTAGTATATGACATCCAAACAAAGCAGCTAGCAGCCTGCTGTTCTATAACACACGATACCCACTAAAATCCTGATTAAGTACTCATCATACAGGCTCTGAGCATTTGTTGCTGAGTCTCCAAAGAGCAGCAAATCAGCAAGGCCTCCTAGCAACATATTTGCCCGGCTACAGGCACACATGGTTTCAGTTAGGGGTCTGCACCTATAAACAGTTGGCCATGGCAGCTTATTGGTCAGGAAGTGCAATGTTGACTACAAGTCAAGACAGGCACAAGCTGCTAATGAATGATATACACTCTTGCAGTCTAGCTATGACAACACAGTTTTGACTGTAGGCGTGTAAAGGCCGACAGAGAAGTGATTCTGAGCTCTTCAGAGTTTTGAATAAGCTTTCAAAGCAGCCAAAATAAGGTGCGTGGTTTACAAAAACAGTCAGGTAGTTTGTACTTTGAATTTGAATTTAACTTTTATATCACAAAGTTAATTTGAATTTAAAAAGCAATTAAATTTGTGAGCTGCCAGTTTTGGGATAAAACACTAATCGGACACAGGCTGATTACCTGCCAAACTGGCTGGTAGTGCTGACACACTTTCCAGCCACCACCAACATTTTGCTTCATTTGGCGGTGGCTGGTGTTAATATGAAGACCAGCCTAAATGATCAATATGGAAAAAACACACTCTCATCACACCCGGAGAGGGTTTTAACTGTGCCAAGCAGACCACCAAAAATGTCCAAATGCTACCATGAACTGAGAAAAGCTTTATAAAACATTCTAAACATTTCCTAAACTAAATTACATGCCTCTTGTTTATTCTGTTTTGAGTATTGGTCCATCTAAAGAACATTGGATCATTAAAGATGATTTGAGGTACATGAAAATAACTAGCTGTACATCTAGTAAATAGGGTTACAATGGTATGAGATTTTGACATTACAAAAACAATCTGAAAAAATTCACAGTATCATGGTATTATACAATTATTATAATTAGAATATCAATTATCATTATAACAATGACCCTTAACCAAAATAACAATGACCCTTAATATCACGAACATCTTAATTTTAATACTGTAGATAAGCAAATGTATACTGTAGAACCCAACAGATTCTTGATTTTTAAGGGTCGATAACCATGTTGGGAAGTGAAGATGACCGATAAATCATTTGGGTGTGATAATCAGCATTTTTCATACCACTGTTTATCTCGGAAATTGAATATCACTGAAACTCCAGTGCAGCAGACCGTGACCAAATGGTCGCATTTGGCAACCAAAATTTGAGACAGCGTGCGCAACCAGAGAATTTGCTGGTGTTTTTTTTTTTTTTACACTGGTATGTGGAAGGGACAAATCAAAGAATTTGGAATCTGGAATCACAGGTGGCAGGCCAATGGGTGTGAGGGGGGAGTGAATGGGGAATTGCACTGTAAGGGGCTAATGTGTGGAGGGCGAGGGTCCCAAAGTTGTTCCGAGAATGGAAGGGGAAGGTTTCACTGTCAGCGAACAATGGCAAAACAAACTCTTGACGTTCCCTGATAAGCCTAGTAGTGTGCCAGAATCAAAGCCTAACTCAGAGGATGAGTTCGATTCTGAAGACACAAGTGTGGCACAAAAGGGCAAAAAATGCTGTTTTCGTGAAGAACGGCTGCGTGAATTTTACTGGTTAAGGTATCTCAGAGAGACGAATTCCATGAACTGCAAATTCTGCAGTCGATACCCGCATGTGAGGAACAGGAAATTTGGAGGTAATGCTGGCACTACACAGTTAAAACATAATACACTGGTCAAACACAGTGCTAATCTCAGGCATAAAATATGCTGTGATTAACAGAGATCTTCTTTGAACATGCAGGTTTTTAAACTCACGTATTCCAGTTACCTGGCTCTTGTCTTACAAACATGCAACTCTGAAAAAACTAGGTCAACCATGCAACCTTTCCTTTCCTTTCAATTCTGGCACCTTTAGATGCTTCACAAGAATAAATACCACAGGTGAGAAAATGACGACAGATCTGATTATCTCAAATCTTAACTAGACCAAGAACACCGCAACACAACAACAACTGAGCTGTCATTTAGGCTGGCAAAGGCTCAGACCCACCCCCCTTATAAGTTTCCATCACAACAGCCACAAACCAGGACCATCTGATTCATGAGGGACAGAGTCAGAAAGTTATTGAACAGGTTATGTGACTCACTCATCACCTGATTTTTTTTTTAAAGGAAAGCAAACACACAGTCTGGTGTTTTTATGTGTCTCTCTTAGTTTAACTTGGCTGCAATGTGCAACATCTTGTCAAAGTCAAGTAAAGAGCACAGAAACTCCATCTGCATCAGCTTACAATGAAAATAACAGGATACATATAGTGACGTTTACGACAAGACATTCATTTTTACGTATTTAAGTTAGCTGATGATTCACAACTGAGCCAAACTGGCCAGCCAGCTAACCTAGGTAATTTATAACAAAGTGTCAATGTTACATAGCAAATAGTCTGATTGTAGTAGAAAAGAGATACACGTTTCCTTTATGCTTGATTTGGAGGCTTCTAATATATGAAATACTTCGTGTCTGAGGCTAAGCAAAGCTACAATTTTATGATTTAACGTTTCCATCCAGGACTAGTCCTGCGATGTTTCAAAGGAGAGCTCAATGGAAAAAGTAGCCTAACATGGGCTACAAAACATGTAGCGTCAGCCAGCGTTATGCTAAAATAAAAAGACCAATAATATATATTTCCAGTTATTAATAGCATAGCGGACGTAGGGCAGAAGTTAACAAATGTGTTATAAACTTTAGACAGTGATTTGCCAACTCGGCCGAGACGGGAACAGCCTCCAAACACTTCAGGGGAGCTAGCTCAGCTAACTGCTTGCTGTGGACGAAAACTTTTTCCACATCTGAAAAGTGTTTCTCTCCATTTTCTTTCAAACAGAGTGGCACGAAATATAACAGCGCTTATCGCACAAGATGCTGAAATACGCTTTCATTTCACAGCTACGCTATTAAAACGATATTCTTCCGGCTGCTGCTCACTGGCTAAAGCCTAGTTCACTTTCTGTACTTACCTTTCCGTCTCCGCTGCCACCGCCGCCGCTCCCCAGGCCGCCTTCAACACCCGAGACCGCCGCCGGACCTCCAGAGGGCCGCGGAGCTCGGAGAGGAGATGCCGAGAGCGGTCCAGCTACTACCAGGGAGAGGAAGAGCCAATTGCACCGAGGCCCCGGGCCTTGTGTGTCCTCGAAATAGTGTCCGGGGAGGGATAAAGAGCCTCAGCCCTGCGCCGTTTGACAGAGACTCGGGAATACCTTTTTGACAGCTCCTCTTCTTCAGCCCCCCCCTCCCCTCGACAGCCCTTCACTTTTCTCTTTTTCCTCACTTCCAGCAGATACGAATCAAAATACTGTCACAGAATATGGCGGCTGCATAAGTAAGCTACTATCGCGAGAGGAAGAGTTGTGTTTCCAAAGTGTGCTGAGAGAGGGAGGAGAAAGTTGTGATTGCAAAATGAGCTGAGTGGTCTGCTGCTGCTGCTGCTGTTGCTGCTGCAGGAGATGCAAACAAAGGAGATAAACATGAGTCAGTTAATTTTTAAGTTTACTGGAATTAAAACAATGTGAGAGAAGTGGAACAGCCAGAGAAAAGGTTGGGCAAACATCTGCTTTGGTCTCACTGTATATCAAATGCAACAGTGACAAGAATGTCCACGATAGACTTTATTGATGTCATTGTATGTTGCCTCTCTTTATATGGAGGTTAGAGTCCAGAGGTCAGCTACAGAGTAGCACCCTGATCACATGTGTTGTATTGCTGAAAGACACCTCAGCAGGAGAGTGGACCACCTGGACTGATCCAGCATCATGACCTGTGATAATCAATGAATGATCACCCCAGCACATTCTTTCAGCTGCCAGATTTTCATACCAGTTTCAGTCACAGTTTCATGAATTAACAGTAAATTATTTTGCAATTGATGATAGAGTATTAATCTATTTCTGCAGGAGCTGAACATTGAAAAAGTTTTAAAAAGCTGTAAACATTATGTACGGCCAAAGAAAGCTTTATATTTCTAAAGAATGTAATCTCTTCCCATTGTTTTTCTTTATCATCTTTTTTCACACCATCACAGACGAGCCAGTGTGGGTGGGATGTGTCTTATCAGTGAAAATCACAAAGTAGGGCAGGACAGACAACAGCTTCTCCTTATCGGTTGACACCTTGTAGATTTGCTATATTTGGCCAAATAACATTTTGATGTAGGGTATGAACACTTCTCTGCCCACTGCAAACAATCCATTACATATTTACGTGTGGCATATAATGCTTATTTACAGTAGTATATCTCTCTGTCCACAGCAAGTTTAACACATAATGTAGAGCCCCTGTCTCTGTTGTACTTTTGGTGTAAAACATGAGCATATTGCGTATGAGTCTGACTGTCTGACTGAAGTTTCTTGTCTTCTCCCGAAAGATGTAATCTGTAACTCTGGTCCGTGTATCATCGGATCATTCAATTAGTCCATTTATTTTGGCAAACGAAAAAAACGAGTCAATATTTCGTTTTTCTGTTTTTCTGTATGCACCAAGCATTGAAAGCTGGTGTTTATTTTCCTATTTTCAGCCCAATACGTAAGATATAATAAACAAGGAAACTAAAACGAAATAATAAATCCAATTGACATTTTCCGTAATTGTTATGCTATTTCCCACGGTACATTTCTGCTGTGTGGCCACGCTTTGCGCATGAGCAATGTAAAGTCTGGTCTGACAATCAGACCCATGAAACATACGTTAATTTTAGTCATTATTCGCGGTATTAAACTGAAGGTATCATGAAGGTTTCCTTCCGGATTTCAAAGTAAAGGACGACCAGAGAAAAAACAAAACAAAAATTTGTTTCCAAAAGTAGTCCAAGATTCATATACTGCTGAACTTAGTACTTGTATGAATAATATGAAGTACTGTCACTGTGTACTTTTTGAGTAATCATATGTCAAAATCCTTAACAGAGGACAAGATTAAGGATATTTCACCCAACTTTGATGTAGAATAAAACACTCATTTTTTATACATAGTCCATGATTCATACACTACTTAACTTAGCACTTCCTAGACTACTTGCATGAATAATATGAAATACTTTTACTGTGTACTTTTCGAGTAATCCTGTGTCAAAATCCTTAACAGAGAACAAGAATAAGTATTTTTGCTTGTAACAGAGTATTATTAGACGGTAGTGTTGCTCCTTTTTTGTTAAGTAAAAGATCAGAGTATTTCCTCCAACACTGTGCAAATCTGAAACTTATAATAATAATCCTTATATTATATTATATAATAATATCCTTATTGTTGTGATCTGGTTAGGATTTTGACACAGGACTAGTCAAAACGTACACAGTAAAAGTACTTCATATCATTCATACAAATAGTCTTGGAAGTGCTAAATTCAGCAGTATGTGAATAATGGACTACTTATGGAAAGCAAGTATTTTATTCCACATCAAAGTTGGGTGAAATATCCTTAATCTTGTCCTCTGTTCAGGATCTTGACACATGATTACTCAAAAAGTACACTGTAAAAGTACTTCATATTATTCATGCAAGTAGTCTAGGAAGTGCTAAATTCAGCAGTATATGAATCTTCAACTACTTATGGAAATTGTGTTTTGTTGTTGTTGTTTTTTTTTTTCTAAGGTCGTCCTTTATTTTGAAATCCGGAAGAACACCTTCGTGACACCTTCAGTTTATTACCGGGAATAATTACTGTAAAAGTATCGTATGTTTCATGGGTCTGATAGTGAGACTGCAGTCTGACCCACAGTCAGAGCGGCTTCATTACGATTACTGTAAATGTTAGTAGATTCGCGCACTGGGAAAAAAAAGAAAAGAAAAAAAGGTGCGTCTGATTTGACCAAGCAAACGCGAACCACGGCTGGCTTGACCGCAGAGACCCCCCACCCCCAAAATAAATGATTTATTGAAAAAGTAATTAGCGACCAGAGGTACCAGACTATACATTGCGCATGCGGAAAGTGTGGCCACACGGCAGAAATGTATCGTGGGAAATGGCATAACAGTAACGGAAAATGTAATTTAGATTTAATATTTCGTTTTGGTTTCCTTGTTTATTATATTTTCCGTTTTGGGCTGAAAATAGGAAAATAAACACCAGTTTTCAATGTTTGGTGCATACAGATAAACAGAAAAACGAAATATTGACTAGTTTTTTTTGTTTTTCGTTTGCCAGAATAAATGGAATAGTTGAATGATCAGATGATACACGGACCCAGCTCTCAACTATTGATCCTGTTGGCTCGAACTGCAAGTGACAGAACGTAAATGAGCCTCTTCATGGCTCATTCTTCTGAAATCTCTGTCATTTTTCAACAGTTTTTGTTAAAAGGCAGCTAGAGATGACCCAATACATTATGAGTACTGATGCCTCCAGAAGCCTGAAAGTGTAGAGAAAGGTCTGGTCAAACAAGACAAGACATTTATGAAGTGAAAGTGATAAGATGCTTTTGTTTGAATTTAAACTTTTTAAAGGCACACTATGCAAGATTTGTCAGCCTCTGTTAGTAAACAGTATTACAGGTTTTTTGTTAAGTCTCATTCCCAGGTCATCAAAAGACAATGCTATGGGCTGGTGAGCCGACAACCCACAGCATCTGAACTTGACAACCTGGGAATGAGACTCAACATCAACTATCTTTACTGATGCCCAGAAACATCCTAAACACAGTGTAAATGAAAAGAAAGTAAGAAAATACAGGTAGAGGGCAGGGTCTCTGCAGATCAGACAACGCCACACACTTCTAGTGGGTCATAAGCGATGATTAGAAGGATTTATACATGATTGAGTCATGATTAGTTTTTTTTTTTTTTCATGTCATGCACAGAGTGCCAAACCCTCATGGGTTTACAATTACTTTTAAAAGTACAGTTGGAGCCATCAAACAATGTAGTACATTTCATTTCATTTCAAAATTTCCAATTATTTTGCAGCTCGGCCTTATACACAATATTCTGCCTTCTCTCCCATGCTTCACAACTAAAAAGATTCCCTTCCTGAAGAAGGATTCTAGTTTTTCCAACTGAAAGATATCAGCATAAATTAGGATGTTTAGTAAAATGTATATCTCTTACACCTTCATAGACAAGACAGCCAAACAAGAAATTGATCTCATTCTCAATTTCACCTAGTTTACACAACAAACAAAGTCTGTCCTCTAGAACCTGCCCATCTCCAAGGCTAATGTCATGTTCCTGAACATGACACAAGTGTGCACATATGGATATGTGCTGTTTGTTTAAATGTGGGGTGCGCCAATCTGATATTCAGTATCGCATTGGTCAGTTATTGGCCAAAATCAAATGATCAGGTATGTGAAAGAGGAAAATGTATCACCGGATCGAACTATGTGCAACATGCCATAAAGAGAGCAGCGTGTGTCACGTGGCTAGCGGGAGGAGCTTAAGTGGGACTGTCATCAGGTCAGCTGTGTGAAATTAATTACTTTAACCTAACAGAAGAAAGAAGCTAAACAGCTGAGTGCAAGTTAAGCAAAGCAAGTGTTTCAATGTGTAGCAGGAGCATTCAACTTGACAACTTTACACAACGAAGTTGATAAAACACCTGCAGAAACTCCGCGGGAAGGAGTATGCCCAATGAATAGGCGAGTTCAACATCACGCAGTGCTGCGCACCGCTGCGCTGCGCTGCCTAAATCGTGATGCATGCTGGTTAAAATGTGTCCACGATGACCATGGATGGGAGTGGTTTCTGCTCCGCATCCGATCTCACATGACCTTAAGTTATCGCGGGAGCGAGGCGGCTGCAGAGCAGTAGCGCAGTTGTTCTCCAGGTGCTGCGCGACCCCAGACCCACCTTCATGACGTCAGGACTTTGCCCTGATTGGCTCTCATCTACACTGACGTATATGACGTGTATTTCGATGAATTTCCATATCCATAAGCGCCTCTTTTCTACTCAAATATCATATTCCACTGCTCTATTCCGTCAGCCTACATGCTTAGGTTGACTACTATTTTGAACATCTCAGATTGATTAATTTCCGAAGGGGACTAATATGAGAAAAAGGCCAGCAAAGTTTCCACAGCATCAGGTAAGAAAACTGATCGCCGTCGTTTTTGATTTTCCTCAAACATTAATGGAATTTCAATTTCGTCCACTTCTTCCCAGACGAGGAAGGCAAACATTGCAAGCTCAGCCAAGTCACGTCACGTCTACGGGAAGAGAGAGTGTCCGACTTCGTAGCAGCGTTTGTATCTCCGCCCCTGCAGCCGCCCGCAGATCTCGCTGATGCAGTCAGTCAGCAGGAGTTCAACTTGAACGCGCCTGTTTCCTCATGGTTGCGTCGAGTCAAACCGAGCCGACTGATTTGTTTTTCCAACAGAGACGCAGTGACGTTTCATGACCGCAGCCAACCCGCGACAAGCACCAGTCTCCCCTAAAATCAATATTCACTTCCCGTCATTGCAGGAAACCTGAGAGAGAGAGAGAGAGGTTTTTAAAGTCGTGTGTTCAGCTCTCAGCACTGTTGCAGCTTTTAAGTGAATCTCTTGAGTTTCTCTCGTCCTGTTTGTTCTTTAATCATCGGCTACATGTGACTGTTTCATAGTGATCAATTTCAGCTGTCGGGTGTAGTGTTACTGTACTGCTTAAAACACAACTGTTCCTGTAATGCTGCTTCAGAATAAAAGCTTTTAAATGACTATATAATGGGGGGCTTTTATTGTGAAGACGCTTGTAACTGAATTAGAGGAGACACTTTGGTAGTTTGATTCTTGGATGATACTGCGGTGAAAATGCCAAAAGTTCTGTGAGTAAAGAAGTCAAACTAACAAGAAGCAACACAACGGCAAAGAAAAGTAGACAATTTGTTCAACAATCTAAGCATGTTTTTAAATTGCTAGGTTAAGCTTCCATACAAAATATAACCTATTACTTTGTTGAGAGGGGAATGGTTGTATGGGATTGATAAGGGTATGGGCAGATATTCAATGTTGACTTATCGGCATCGGACATGAAAACTGTGTATCAACCCATCCTTAGTTTAAATGATAATTTACATAAGGTTCTGCAGGATAACTGTCGCTTATGAGACAATAGGATTGTAATTTTGTTGTTTCTAAAAATGAGGCATCTATTCTATTCTTTTTACAGTGCCTGTAGTTGAATTCTTGGAAGGGGGCAAGCCTTAAAAAGTTTGAGTGGCATAATCTTGCAAGTGAAGACCAAACATTATCTTTTCTCTCACTGGAGGGCTGCTCAGGTAGCGACTGAATACACCAGTGTGTATTTATCACTTTATCATTGTGTTTTTATTTTCTTTTTTTTTTTCTTCAGTTTTTGCTATCAGTATTCATGTTGAACTTTGAGCATTATTAAGGGACAATCAGTCCACCACTTTGAATCAGGCTGAACTTTCACAACAACTAATGGATGGATTGCTATACATTCTTGAGAGTCATTCATGTTTCCCACTGGATGTTTAACACAGATGTCCGCGGTGAGTCAGGTGGACCAGGGGTACACTTAAAATTCAAATTTAAACTTGCAGTGTACAGCCAATTGCTGTTCACTCTGTAAACTGAAAGATGAATGACAAATAATTTACTTGAGTTGCTGAATTTCCTGAACTATGCTGCATGTTCGTTGTGAGCATGGCTGTGCCAAAGTACGGTTTCACTGAGTGTGACCATAGACTCTTAGGCGCACTCAGACTAGGCAATCTCTACCGTGCCCAAGCACATTTGACCAGTCTGACAAGGCCGAGCGCTCTCTACTGTGTTCAAGCACTATACACTCCATTGGCTCTGGCACGGTTGGAAGAGGTTTTGCTTCAGCACAATATGGTCGCTCCTGCATGAGCATAGGCACTTCAGGAACAATCGTGCTTCGGTATGGTATGGAGCAACTGGGCTTGGTGTGAGTGTGCCCTTAGTCCTGTTTTTCTCAATTGATTTAGTATTTAAAACTCCATAACAATAGAGCAAACTATCTGCTGAAGAAGACCATGCGATATGGTTGAAAAAAATGATAAAAAAAACTAAAGCAGCGATGAACGGGCCCTTGCAGTCCGCGCGTGCCAGAGCATGCTGCTGTTGGGGCGTGCCGTGTACCCGGCCCCATTGCCTAATTATTGTGTATGCATCTGTTAACTGTCCGTGTTTCAGACAGCACAGGAAGGGGTTAAATGTCATTTCCTGTGTCCAACATGTGGCGCTGTGACTATGACTGTATATTGGCCTATGTGTTCAGGGCTGGACTCTTATCAAACATATGAAGTTTGGTCCAGATAGGAATGAGGAAGTAGTTCCTCTGGTGGCCTGCTCCTGCCGGTATTAAATAATGTACGCTGAAGTAAGAAGAACTCTCTGCAATCCACATAAAAACAAATTGGACTACAGGTGAAAAATCCCTCAAACTAATTTGTGGTCAGTTGTGTTTTGATTATTGATTGGCGACGGTGCTGTCGGCGGGTGTGCTCACCTTTTAGTTGCATGTCATCTTGTAGTGTATGATATGGAGGAAAAAACCTAAATGTCATGTAATTAGGATGTTTGAATTCCTGCGTCCACTAGGTGACGCTATGGATATGACACAGTATTGATGCATGGAGGTATTCAGGGCGACATCATATACTGTATATGTGTGATGAAATTGGTGTACATGGGTAATTGTATGTTGAAGTTATAAGGACTTGATGCTTTATGGCGAAGCATGAAAATGGACCGCACCATGACACCCACCATGTTTGACGTAGGGGAAAGCTTTTGATAATTTTTCATGTTGAAGGTCTGAGGATGATACTGAGTGAATTGGAAGTCTGTGGTGTTCAATCTGTAGGAGGAGTTCGTTAAAGTACGAGGCATGGAAATGGATCAAAATGGGGGTGAGATGGGAACTTTGAATCAAAATGGATGACTTCCTGTTGGAGTGACAGTTTGGTACACCGATGTTTGTTGTGTGTCTGGTCATGATACGTATACCGAATGTCATCCATGTATGTGATTGTAGGAGGCGGGGCTTAGATTTGTAATATTCCAGGGGGTGCTATAGAGTCCCCTAGTAACACCTTTTGTCAGCTATCGTCAGGAGCGCATTGGCAATAATTGTACCAAGTTTTGTGTTAATCTGACCTACCGATGTGGAGATATAAAAAACTTCAATTTGAAGAGCGCCACCTAGTGGTAATCGGCCAAAATTTTGCACAGAGCCTCAGGGGCTCATGGAAGTGGTAACGTGAGTTTGTTGTCATTCGGACGCACCAGTGTGGAGATATGCAAGACTTCCTGTTTGGAATGAAATGTGCAGGAAGTTGTTATTTAATAACTTGAGTATTGTTTGAAATATCACATTTTTTTAAATAACTTTTGTCAGGAGGGTCCACTTTAACAAAGCATGCCTCAAGACTGTTGTCCCCAAATTCCACCAGCACGTCAAGTGTGCTACCAGGGGAGAAAACACACTTGATCATGTTTACTCCAACATTAAGGCCCCGTCCAGACGGGCGAAAACGATCTTTTTTTTCTCCGTCTTCCTCGTCATCGTTTTAAGAATATTTGTGTCCACACGGCTCCACTGACAACGACCGAAAACGCTGTAGTTCATATTCCAGGCCTCTAGGTGGCGCTTGACAATTACCAAAAACAGAGAAGAAGACACGAAGCATGCGCATTAAGCTTGCGCGCTGTAAACAACCAGACAGTAGACGGAGAAACCGAACACAACAAGAGGAAGATGAAAATGGCGAGTGCAAGGAAACCAGAACTGTTTGTGTGGACCGGAAATGAGGTCGAACTGCTGCTGAGACTCACACTACAAGGCATGTAAGTTGCAAGAAAGGCTCAATATCTTCTGCAGCACGAACACGAGCATGTAGTCCGCCATTGTTGTTGTTGTTGTTATGAGACGTCCCGGGGTGGGGCGATGGCGTCATCGTTTTGGAAAGTATGCGGATTCGCCGTCCACATGAAAACGGGAGGGCTGCGTTTTCGGATTTCTCCACCCTGAGACCCGTTTTCAAAAAAGTGCGTTTTCAGGCGCTGCGTTTTGAGGAGCCGTATGGACGGTCGGCCAAAACGATGCAATACGTGTGCGTTTTCGAAAAACGGCGTTGTCGTCTGGACGGGGCCTAAGTATGCCTACAGAGCATCCCCCCTCGCCCACCTCGGACAATCAGATCACCTCTCCCTGCTACTCTTCCCGGCCTACACCCCCCTCAGAAGGCAAACAAAACCAGCCACTCAGACCATCATAGCCTGGCCTGGTAATGCTCTCACCCAGCTGCAAGACTGCTTCGCCTGCACAGAGTGGAGTATTTTTGATGATCTGGACCTGGACACACACACCAAGTCTGTCCTCTTCTACATCAAGTGCTCCATAGAAACCGTCACAGTGAAAAGACGCATCCGGGCCTTCCCAAACAGGAAGCCCTGGACGACAAGTGAAGTCCAGACCCTGATCAGAGCTCGCAACTCGGCCCTCAGGACGGGAGACAGAGCTCTCTACTGCACCGCCAGAGCTGACCTGAGGAGGGGCATCGAACAGGCCAAGGACTCCTACAAGAGGAAAATAGAGGGACACCTGACTGACAACAACCTGCATCAGATGTGGAGGGGCATACAGGCCCTAACCAACTACAAGAGCCGCCCCCCTCCCACATCCTCCAGCAGCAGCAGCACCCTGGCAGAGGAGCTGAACAGCTTCTTTGCCCGGTTCGAGACCACCACCTCACACCTGCAGTCACTGCCTCCCCCTGGTTCCAGCACCCCATCTCTCTCTCTCCACGAGCAAAAGGTGAGGAAGAACCTAAGAGCAGGAAAGCTGCTGGTCCTGACGCGGTGAATAAAGCATATGCAGACCAGCTGACAGGGATCCTCACCAGGCTTTTCAACCTCTCCCTGACACATGCCACCGTCCCCACATGTCTGAAGGCCTCCACCATCATCCCCATCCCCAAAAAACCTGCCATAAACAGCCTGAATGATTACAGACTAGGGGTGGAACGGTTCATTGAAAAAATCCGTCCCATTCAGTATGCTTGTCACGGTTCGGGGCGCGTATGTACCGTTTGGTTCATAGGCATGAGCAACTTCTTTTTCTCATTTACTAATGAGGCGAAGCGTGTACACTCCAGAGCAACAGGGGGCGGTACTGAGCTGGATGCCAACCGTCAGGAAACAAGAAGAAGAAGCAAAGCGGTGTAGTAGATAGTAATAGAGATCTTTGGGTCAGCTGTGGAGACGTTTGTGGGCATGGCGAGTGGGAAAGAGTTGGAGCTAGAAGATGCGCCAGCAGCACTATATAGGTCTGCTGTATGGGACCACTTTGCATTTAGAGTGACCTACGATCACAGCGGTATAAAAGTTGTTGACAAAAGTGCCACAGTGTGCAAGCATTGTGCAACACGTTGTTTATGCCAACAGTAACACGACTAACATGTCAGCTCATCTGCAAAGACATCATCAGTGAGACAACTGGCAGCGCAAGGAGGAAAGGGAGAGAGTCGACAGGACAACTTCTACTCCCTGCAGCTTTTAAACAGCCTTACAGTGACGAGTCAGACGGGGCAACATGCATAACGAAAGGAGTGGTGTTTCATAGCCTGAGATATGCAGCCTTTTGCCGTGGTGGAGGGTGCAGGATTTTGTTGTATGATTAAAACACTCGAGCCACGATATAAAATAAAATCCCCTCCCGCAAACACTTCAGCAACACGGTAATTCCCGCATTTTATGAAGAGACCGTACGAGGAATTTTTAAAGAGTTGTCTGACAGCCTATGTAGCGCTTACTAGAACCTAGATTTTTTAGAATGTAATAATTTTTTTTACTTATGTAACATTTCAATAACTTCTGTATATGACAATCGTCTGATAGTATCAGCACGCAGTACTGGGAAACTGAACCAGTGTGAATGGATGAGCCTGCTGCGCGTATGGAGGGCGTGTCGTACAGTCTGATGACTGCACAGGTCCCTCACTCAACTTAATAAACAGAAATGTCCCACAAAACAACGTTACAGAACCAAACAAAAGTAACGTAGTAACTGTAACTGTCTTTGGCAACTTATATGAGGAAAAAGATACCACAGATGTAGTGGAGAAGCGTCCGTCCTCCCACCTGTCCTACCGACTCCTTGGGGCATTTCTGCCTGAAAAACATCGTCTGTCACCGGCAAAAAACTTTAACTCACCGAGTGTTTGTGATGAAAAAGAATCTCCGCGACCGTCCCACGAGATTGACAGGGAGGTACACGTTACGCCTCTTTGGGAGCCAGAGCGCCGACTTTCTGTGTGAATTCACGGCGGTATGGCGGAGACCTTTCGCTCTGTGTGAATCACCATCGGCAGAGAATTGGCGAACCGCGGCTGCGGCTTTTATGCGTCTTCCCCTGGTTTGTCTTCACTCCAGTGGTGCTTCGCTCTGAGTGAACGACCATCGGCGGAGAATTGGTGAACCACCTGTGGTGTTAATGCGGCGTTTCTGTCTTAAAGAGGCTATTTATTGTTACTCATAGGGCTGGATCTGGGCAGGAACTTGTGCCGCGATTCTGCCTTCTCACACCGCGAGACAGGTTCGTGGATCTGAGTGTCGCGATTTCGGTTTTGATACGTGTGTTGCTACAGCCCTAGTTTTAACCTGACTATACAAGACATAATTGATTTTCCTAACAATCAGCGCGTACCGAACCGAACCGAAAACCGTGACCACAAAACCGTGATATGAACCGAACCATCGATTTTGTGAACCGTTCCACCCCTATTACAGACCCATTGCTCTGACGTCTGTAATCATGAAGTGCTTGGAGCGATCAGTCTCCCAGCACATCAGAGACTGCCTCCCTCCCTCCTTCGACCACCACCAGTTTGCCTACAGGGCAAACCGGTCCATGGAGGATGCCATCGCCATCACACTCCACACAGCGCTGAGCCACCTGGAAAACAAGAAGAGCTATGTGAGGATGCTCTTTGTGGACTACAGCTCAGCGTTCAATACAATCACACTGGACATTCTTCTCAGCAAACTGATACAGCTGCAGATCCCCCTCCTCACCTGCACCTGGATTAAAAACTTTCTGTCGAGCCGCCCACAATCCGTGAGACTTGGTCCCCACCACTCCACACTCACACTCAGCACTGGTTCCCCTCAAGGCTGCATTCTGAGCCCTCTACTGTACGCCCTGTACACCTACGACTGCTCTCCAACCCACCCAACCAACTGCATTATAAAATATGCAGACGACACCACAGTGGTTGGACGCATCTACGACGGGGACGAGACAGCGTATGGGGCCGAGGTGGAGGAACTGTCGCGCTGGTGCTCAGACAACAACTTGACCCTGAATATCCACAAAACAAAAGAACTTATCATGGACTTCAGGAAACACAGACAGGACTACACCCCCCTCCTCATAAATGGAGAGCAGGTGGAAACTGTCACCACCTTCAAGTTTTTGGGCACCCACATCTCTGCTGACTACTCCTGGACTTTCAACACCAGGGCCCTGGTTAAGAAGGCTCAGCAGCGGCTACACTTCCTGCATGTCCTCAGGAAGAACAATCTGGACATGAAGCCGCTGCTGGCCTTCTACAACTCCTCTGTGGAAAGCGTACTAACGCACTGTCTGAGTGTGTGGTACGCAGGCTCCACAGCTGAGGACAGGAAGGCAGTATAGAGGGTCATTAACACTGCCCAAAAGATCATCGGCTGCCCTCTGCCCAGCCTGAAAAACATCTCCACATCCTGCTGCCTCAGGAGAACCAAGGCCATCACAGGAGACCCCTCACACCCTGCCTACCCCCTGTTTGATCTGTTGCCCTGTGGGAGACGCTACAGGTCAACAAAATCCCACACCAGCAGGCTGATGAACAGCTTTTTCTCCTGGGCTGAATTGCCAACACCCACGGACACATACATACACACTCACATAAGGACAGTCTCCCATAACTCCCCCCACCCCTTACCGTCCTGAAGAACAAGCAATCAGCATACCGCCCCCTACCTCTCAGCATGTCTGCACTCCTGCAAAGAAACTGCAGTCACTTTAATTTGTACTTTTTTTTTTTAAGTTTTATGTACATACTCAAAATATATATATACATATATGTTTTTCTACATGCTGCTCTGTACATATTTTAAATTTTAGCCTGTCTTTGTTTTTGTCTTGTTGTATGCTGTTTATGTTTTGTGGTATGCTGTTTTTGCACTGTTTGTCCTTTTTTTGTGATGCACGGTGGCTCTGTGAGAGCACCCTAAATTTCGTGCACATCGGTGAAATTGCCTGGGAGAAAAAGTGGGTTTACGACATTTTGCAAATTTGCGGGGAAAAAAAAACGGTAGGCGGGAATTGGCATGGCCTTTATCACGAGATTCAACACAATTCAGGGAATGAGTGGATATAAGGTTTTTGAATGTGAGATAAAGTGGGAATTATGAGGCAAAACGCATTTTCCTCGATTATAACGCCACCTAGTGTTCACAATGACAATAGATTATAACATTTTTCGGCAGGTGTCAGCTATATTCCAAGTTTAATGAGTTTTGAGGCATGTTCAGGCAGTGAAAAATGTGACCATTTGGGACAAAAAAAGTCATCACTACAAAATCCACTTAGCATTTGTCTTTTAAAGAGAGGAGCTAAAACAGAGTTTCAGAAAGAGGGGGAATAGAGTGTTGCAGCACTAGACACAACGAGAAAACTGATGGGTTTTGAGCATTTAAGTATGTATACCTATTCTAGTAGTAACCCAAAATGAAACAATGAACCTAATAAATTAGCATAATATGTCTTCATTAGATTTTCTCACGTTACACTTAAAATACATACTGCAGCAGTTTGTTAATTGAAATGAGATGGGGTGCATTTGTTCTTCACTGAACTGGGTTGAAACATATTGCGCCTCGTGTGTCAGTATAATGCAGTGACTCACACACACAGTCACACACACACTCGACCTGTGGCCCCTGCTATCTTGCACAGACTGTGAACCCTTGACTCAGGGTTTGAATCCCAGGGAGCTGAAATCCCCTTTAGTGTGAGCAGCGAACTGACAGCACAGTGCAGCCTCTTATCCTCAGTGACCAGTGCTCTTACAGAGGATTCATTACTTTACACAAAGACCTATACACTTTGTGATGTGCCACTGATGTGTTTGTGTGAATTGGCAAAAAAAGAAAAAGAAAAAAAGCAGCGGAATCAGAATTCTCATGAATTTCCCTGACTTAACCTTTTGAATATGGCTGCATTTTTGGCTCATTTCACAAGCTGGCTAACAAGTGGAAACACATTCTCTACATACAGTAGACACATATTACATCAATGACACTGTGGTCTATCTGAAGGCAAGAATAACAGAAAATGGGTAAAGTGCCTGAAATAAGCAGCCTTAGAGATATCAGACAGAAGAACCTGTACTCTAGTGCTGCAACAGAAAGGCTTTTTGGAGCAGTGAGGCCGGCCACCCACATTCTTGGCATGGAAAGAGGCCCGTTTCTCACGGTCTGAGGACAGCCTGTCATGGGTCAGCAGTTTAGATTTAGCTCTGCAGTGGGTCTCCAGTCATTATTCCCCTCTTAAGCAAACCTCTGTGCTTGTCCACTGACCATTTTGGGCAGGTTATGCTGCCACTCTGGTGCTAACAAGCCTGACAAAGTGTTGTAAAGGACAGAAAGGAGAGAGAGAGAAAAGGAAGTTGTTCTATCCTCAAGATTTCAAAAATGAAAAACACTCATTTAGGACCATACCTTGTAAGTGATGAAAGGAGCACAGTCGCATACTAAGTGGGCACCAGAGATGTATTTAGATGAGCAATATTTTGATCCATACTAATAAGCTGAATCAGGTTTGATATGTCAGCTGTTGTTAACCATCCAACCTGCCCAGGGTGACAAACATCTCTAAACTATAAATAAATTAACTGAATTGAATTCAATAAGTTCACATTAAAAAATGAATATATGTATAATATATTCTAATATAATATTACAATTCAAGGTAATGCTTTATGATAACTGTCATTAATAAATTGTAAATTTATAGTAATTAAACTATTTAATAGTCATATCACCGTTAACAAACAATGGCATGCATTGTAAACCATTCATTAAACAACTGCTTATCTTGAAGTTACAACTGATAGTTATAATACTTTGTAAATAGTTGATAATCTCATCTACAAACATTATTTGGATAGCAGTTATAAAGTTGCAACTGATGTTTATAAACCTTTACAACTGCTTAATAAATGGTTTATAGAGCAATTCATTGTTAACAGTGAAATAACTATTAACTAATGTTTGATTCAATCTACCATTTATTAAAAATGGTTGTTAAAAAGCATCACCAAGACAAGGTTTAGATTTAATACATTTTTAGATATTCATTGTATACAGTGTTGCCAGATATCGCAAGAGAAACAAACAAGCGGGCCTATGAAAACAAGCCCAAAACAAGCGACTTCTCCGTTCGTGGTAAAAAAAAATTAAAAAAGGGAGAGATTATTACACTTTGCACACACACAAAATATCACCCTTAATCCAGAAATATCATTGTATTTATTATTTTTATATGTTATGATCCTTTTTTGTTTCAGTTCCAGGACTTCAAGACAATATGACATGCAATACAATAGGAAGAGGAACACTTTCACAACAAGCCCAAAAACCCGCAACCCGCGACTACCAATATTCTTAGTCTTGAGGATAACATACATGTAAGTTGGTGATAAATAAATTAGTATATGATGTGTATGAGTGGAGGTCTTCTGGACAAATGTGTTTTTGAAAGTTTTTCATGTAACTCACGAATAGTTTTTGAAGCATTTCAGATATTTTAACCTTTTTTTTTTTTTTAAACATTTTGACCTGCTGTTGTCATCTACATTGATCAAAATATGATGTTTTTCAGTAGTATTGATTATATGAAAGTAGATTTTGTTAAACGAGATGTGGAGGTCCTGAAATTATCACTGTTTAGTTTGCTTTGGTCAAGTTTGCATTATTACTGTTTGGGGTGACAGCATGTGTCGACCATGAATGTGTCGACCATTTACCTATTGTTGTTGTTGAGTTATTATAATGTAATGTAAAGCTAGTTGTCGACCCCAGGAAGAATAGCACCAGCATTACTGTGGCTTATTGGGATCCTGATCAACTAGATACATTTGAGATATCTACTTTGATTTCCCTGCTCTTCTGCTCACTAGATTTCATGCACTGTCACAAGTGCTTTTTACACTGCACTTTCTAAGCCCAGGGATATCCTGGGTTAAATATTGACCCTTAGATAACTTAGTGCCTTTTCACAAGTGTTGGGCAAGTTACTGAAAATTAGTATTTAGTTACAGTTACTAGTTACTTATTTTAAAAGTAATTGAATTACTTTACCAATTACTGTATATCAAAAGTAATTAGTTACTAGGGAAAGTAACTTTTAAGTTACTTTTATGTCTGCTTTTTAAAAGTAAATGTGAACAGTACTGAACAGTCAAACACAATAAACATCATCTTTAGACCTATTTATTGTAATCAACAGGGAAACAGGCCTTCAAATCAAGCAGGACTTATAACAACTGTATCAGTTACTCACAGCTACTCTTTGATGTGGATAGGTTCTTTACACCTGTACATAATTGACAACTCAGCACCACATTTTTGTCTTTAATTATGACAAGTAAATTGTAATGTCCATACTTCCAGGAGAGAAAGCTCATGTCCACTCTGTCGGCCATGATGTGGTTTAATGCTGATTGATTGATTTGATTGGTGTATCATTGCGTCACCATAAGGTCCTGCGACGTTAGATCAGAAGCAGCTAAAGTAGTCCTGTCTGTTTTTTTAAGAGTGGCATAGCCCCTTTCAGGAATAAGGCAGTGCGTTAGGTGTGAGTGCGTAAGATGTGAGTTAAGTATGTAAGTAGGCGAGCGAGAGTGAGGGAGCGTGCATGCGTGCAGTAAGTGAATAAATGGGAGAGGAAGGAAAGCGAAGCAGGTAACGGTAGTAGATCGAGCAGTTAATGTACAGTATAGGCTGATGTTTCGCTGTGGCATAAAGGCAACGGCTCCACGAGATTCAGCAAAGCTCCCTGATGTTATTTCCCGACCAGCTTAACACGTGAAAGTGGGTTCACCCCGAAGGTAATCAGAAACTTCGGCCCTGGAGGAAATTATCTCCCCTGTGCAGGGGCGATTCTAAGATCTGGCCTTTGGGGGGGCTCAGCCCCCAGGAAGCAGGTGACAGATTTTTCAAAAAAGCTTATAAAACAAGAATCTTTGATTATCCAACCATGATCTATGTACAAGTTCCACCGACATACAATCCCCCCACTAAATCAGCCGTTTCACCGGATGAGAGTCTAGTCTTCCGAAACCTATGATGTATAACATTAATGATTATGGGTGAACAATGATCAACTTTTCTCCAAAAATTAGTTAATGTAAACTGAGGAGAAGGCTCACTTGACCACAGCTGTCTGTCTATAATATTGTGCTCCAATCCGGTTTTGCAGTGCCACAGTTATAGGTGTGTGTTATAAAAACAACAACACACAGTGTTCCCGACTGAAGGATTACTAGAAGAGCTTGTGTTTGTCTCTTTTTTGAGATTTGTTTGCTGGTGCTGGAGTGTTTTATTTTGAGAAGTAACGTTATATTGTTATTTCGACGCTTGACTTCCTGTCTGTTCGGTGCTAAATTCAGCTGAGTCCTGCGTCCTGCTCCGGCATCTGCCGAAATAGAAGTCCTGCGTATCTGTTCCAGACTGCCGGAGCCCTCCGGAGCAGATACACAGCGCAGTGGACCTGGTGGGGATTAACACATAGGCTTGAGCCCACCCAAAAAAGGGCTACGTATCGCCACTGCTCCTGTGCTTCCCAACCGCCGGGAGCCGAACAGGAATGGTGTAACACTGTCTTCTTGTCTGCAAGTGTTCATTTTTCACAAAAGAGAGTAACGCGAGTAACAAACTCATTTAAATTTCAGTAATTAGGGGGCCAAGAGCGAGGGGCCGAGGGAACGCGTATGCGAGCAGACGTGTTTCCTAGGACCAGCGGTGCTAGGAACCCTATTGTAATTGTAAGGATTTTTTTTCTCCCGCTAAAAGTGGTGCTGCAGGCTAAACCGTGCAAGGGAGGGCGTTGCAATTTTGAGGGTTGGTCCAGACACCTGCACGTACCTCAGACACAAAAAAACTACATATGTCTGCCTGCAGGGGCGCTATAACCTAGGCCAACGCGTTTTTGCCTATAACTCCAACACCGTTTGTCTCACATTCAAAAACCTTGTATCCCCAGATTCCCTGAATGGAGCTGAATCACGTTGCAATGGCCACGCCCACTTTCGCCGAGAACGTTTATTCGCAAAATTGCTAAAACTGGAAAACCTACTTGGGATTTTGTCCGATCTGCGTGAAACTTTGCACGCACACTCTCCAGCTGGACCTGATCTAAAGTTATCAAAAGAATTTTGCTCGGTCAAAAAATGTGCAAATTATTAACGAACAAATTTCTGTAGCTAGCTATAAAAATGTAATTTGATATCTCGGTCAAACTAAATGCTATTAACACCAAATTTGACATCCTTGGTTGCCATGAGACTGGAAAAGGATGAGCTGAATTTGGTGCGCTAAAAAAATGGGAAGTTTATATCTCTTGAACGGCTACACCTATTTTTACGCAATTTGGTCGGTATGATGTAGGGCCAATCCTGAGGCCATATCTTGAAGGTGGTCATGACTGGTCAATGTGGGAGTGATTTAGTACAATAAATTCAAATCAGCACACATTCAGCCTTTTGCACTTCCAGTGCACTTCCCATTACAGCAAATACCACGGCTCAGACGTTGTCCTGTGTCCTCACTTTTGCCCTGAGCCCGTCATCCTTTGGGGCCAACTTCCGTGGGCTTGGCAACCGTTCATAACTGCTTGAGGTTCTAGTTGTAATTGCTAGGGATGCACATCGTTAACCGGTTTCGTTTGGGAACCGGTTCTGAGTCAAATGATTCTTTGGAATCGCTAACAAAAATCTTTTACGATTCCGCTATCCATTCTTCCCGGGCTGCGCCGCCACTGTAAACAAACGTACCCTACTAGCAAATTTGCGATGACGTCACATACACAAGCTGCTGCAGAGCAGAGGTGAGCTGAGCTGTCAGTTTACATGGTAAACAAAAGACTTGAGCAAACAGTTAAGAATAGATTTTTGGTTGATTTCTACAGTTATGGAGAAAGAAGTTGTGGATGTTTATATTGAACCCTCCGTACTTACAGACCATAAATTGATATACATCTCAGTTGATCTTAATAACACAAAAGATCAGGATAAAAGGATTAGAACAAGTTATTGGAAATTAAATAACACTCTCTTAGAAGATAAACAATTTCTAAGCATGGCAAAGTTAACTATTATTGAAAACTGGAGAAAGGCTAAAGCATTGAACTCCTTTGGAGAGCAATGGGAATTTTTGAAGTATCAAATTAGAAGACTAGCAACCCATAGAGAGAAAGAAATGGCAAGAGACAAGCGGATAATGGAGGATAATATAACAAAAAAGATAATTATGATATATGAAAATCCAGATACAAATCAACAAGATAGAGAAAAGTTGATTACATTACAATTACTACTAGATCAGATCTATGAAGATAAAGTAAGGGGGGCCTTTGTGAGATCTAGAAGAAAATGGATGAAGGAAGGTGAAAAGAACACAAAATATTTTTTCAATTTGGAAAAAGGAAATGCAGGAACCTCCTCATTAATTAAATTAAATATCAATGGCCAGATTACAGACAATGCCAGGGAAATATCTAATTTTGTTGAGGATTTTTATGAAAACGTGTACAAGAAATAAGTGAATTTATGTGACTCGTTCTCATTTTTCAGTTCTATAGATGGGGATGTAAAACGAATAGATGAAGAACAGAAAAGTGTGTGTGATCAGGATATTACTCAAGAAGAAATCAATCTATGTAATTCTAAGTTAAAGGATAATAAGTCCCCTGGGAACGATGGTTTAACTAGTGAGTTTTATAAAATCTTCAAAGATGAGATTCCAGAATTTTTGTTCAATGTTTATATGGAAGCTTTGTCTATGGGAAGATTACCGCCATCTATGTCTCAAGGCCTCATTACATTAATCCACAAACCTGGGAAAGACCCAGTGTGTATTAAAAATTGGAGGCCAATTACTTTAATTAATAATGATGTTTATTAACACTTATTTTTGCTCAAAGGCTCAAACCTTGTCTTCAAACAATTATTGATAACTGCCAGTCTGGATTTATGAGTGGTAGACATGTAAGTAATAATGTTCGTTTAATTCTTGATTTAATTGACTACCATGGATTTATTGATGGCAACAGCCTTATACTATTCATAGATTACTATAAAGCCTTTGATACCATAGAACATTCTTTCTTGTTTAATACCTTGGACTTTTTTGGTTTTGGCTCTAAATCTGCAATTCAGACATTATATAAAAGGTGCAGCAGTTCAGTGAAGTTGTTAAATGGAACCACCCGTAGCTTCAATATAGAGAGAGGGATTAAACAAGGAGACCCTATTGCACCCTTTTTATTTCTACTAATCATGCAAACTATGGCACTTCACATTAATAAAGATTATTTTAGAGGCATTCAACTTGCAGAAAGTCAATTGAAATGTTGTCAATTAGCAGATGACACTACTATTTTTTTAAAGAATGAAAAGGACGTAAAAAAGACAACTGACTGTCTCGACGCATTCTCTCTGGTGTCAGGTTTGAAGGTTGATATTAAAAAGTGTGAGCTTTTTGCTTTAAAAGACAGACCGAATAACCTGACAGAAATAGAAGGTATTTGTGTTAAAGATTATGTCTGGGCATTAAGATATGCAAGAACCAAGAAAAAAGGGTTGACTTGAATTTTTATCCACTGATTGAAAAATGTTTTTAAAAAAGTATGATATGTGGTTATTAAGAGATTTGTCAATCAGTGGACGAAACTTGTTATATAAAAGTGAAGGGTTATCTCGGCTGGTCTATACAGCTATGGTATTGGATGTTCCACCAAAAAAAGCTAAACAGATTGACACGAAAATCTTCAACTTTATATGGAAAAATAAGCCCCACCAATTAAAACGAACAGTGCTGTGCAACCCATACTGTCAAGGGGGTTTAAATGCATTGGACTTTAATAGATCTAACACAATTTTTAAAATAAACTGGTAGAAGAGATAGAAGTGTCTGATCTGGAATAATCAAAGTCTTTGTTTTTCAAGAGATGGTTTGACCAAAATATTTTGTTTGTGACACAGTTATTGAATGAAAATGGACATTTGTAAAACTACACTGAGTAATTTTCATATACGGAAATTTTGCCAAGAAATTACAACCCCATCAGCTAGACTACTCTGGAACACAAAATTTATCGGTATAAACTGGAACTCAGTGTGGACTTCAAGTAGCAGATACTGTGTCACAAACAAGATAAAGGAAGTTTCTTTTAAGATCATACATTCAATTTGTCCTGTCAATCAGGCCATCTCCAGATATAAAGATATAACAGGAGGAGAAAAATATTTATCATCTTTTTTTTAAATGTTGTTATACTTATTTGTTTTGGAAGGAATTGGAAAATATGTTTGTATCTTTGACAGGCATTAAGCTTAAACGAAAAAAAAAGACATAATTCTCACTTATGATGAAAAAAAACTTAAGGGAAAGGATCTGTTTTTGTTGAATCGTTTTATTTTACAAGGAAAATATTACATCCATAAAGGCAAATGGTCATCCAAAAAAACACATTTTTATGAATTTAAAATAGAAACCAGATATTACATGCAGCTACTAAAAAACATGAAAGACAGGAAAGCTATAAGAACCTTTGAATATTATAAATGATTAAAAACAACTATATGATTTGCTAATACTATCTATGTATTTGTATATATGTGTGTGTATACACATATATATATATATATATATATTTATTTTTTTATTTTTTTTGTTTGTTGGATGTTTATTGTCTGTTTATTGTATAAATGTATATAGCTTTGTTTATGTGTAAAAAATAAATAAATAAAAAGAGGGGCTGCTCCCCTACAGGAAGTGTAGTGGAAATGGGGTCATAGGCGATTGTAAGAGCGGTAATAACGTAACTCTTAAAAAATTTATTTCAAGACGAAGACCATGAATTGAATGTGAAAGCGCAACGTAAAGTGGTTTGTGAGTTAATATCATTTTGTCAAACTATTTTTCCCATGGCCAAAAATGTATGTTCTCACTCACATACATTCACAAAGTTTTCACAAAAACACTATGTCATATTTCCAGTAAAATCAATTTCAACTCATTTAAAAAAAATTTTTTTTAATAAAATTTAAAAAAAAGAGGTGAGCTGAGCTGCTACATGCGATGCACTATGGAAATATGAAATGTCGTCCCGGCAAAAACAATCCAAAGTCTGGCTGCATTTCACAAAGAAGGACGACACCTTGGGGATCGTCACCCGTAATACCTGTAAGAGGGATCTGCGCGCCAAAAGCGGTAATACAACTAATATGTCCAAGCATTTGGCCACACAACACGGCATTATACTCCAGCAATGCTGTTTGTTTGACGCACTTAGCAGCACCAGTGCTAGCACTAGCACAGCAGTTAAAACTAGAAAAATGTGTATTTCCTGCGAAAATACAGTGTGAATGCTGAAGGCCGAAGCGATTTGGAAAATCTGCTGAACGTATTGCCGAAAATGCATAAAAGTATAAGAATGTTGAAAGAAAGGCGAAAAGCTGTAGATTAAGAGGGCAGGAAGATGTTAAAATGGTGTAAGAAGGCTAAAAAGGTCAAAAGTTATAGGCTGAAAGAGCTTAAATAGGTTAAAAAGGGATGAAAAACTGTAGGGTAAGAGGGCTGGAAGAGGTTAAAAAGGTGAAAAAAGTATGAAAAGCTGTAGAGTAAGAGGGCTGGAAGAGGTTAAAATGGTGAAAAAAAGGATGAGAACATGTAGAGTAAGAGGGCCGAAAAAGCTTAAGAAGGTGTATATCTTAAAAGGTCTTATAAAGGTGAAAAAAGACTGAAAAGGCAGAGAAGTTGTAGAGTAAGGTGAAGAGTTGAAGGCAGAAAGGTGAGTATCTGAAGAGGCTAAAAAGCTGTAGAGTTAGAGGGCAGAAAGAGCTTAAAAAGGTGAAAAAAGGCTGAAAAGGTGGAAAGTCAAAGGCAGAAAGAGTGAAAAAAGAGTGAAAAAAGACTGAAGAGGTGGAAAGTTAAAGGCAGAAAGAGCTTAAAAAGGTGAAAAAAGACTGAAAAGGTGGAAAGTGAAAGGCAGAAAGAGCTTAAAATGTCTGCATTGTCTTTGTAAAGTTGAAGATGTGGGATCCAAATCCAGCTGGAGAAGTAGGAGAGCCACAGATGAAGAGATCCCTATTAGAATGAATGGGAAAATGCCTCCGAAACCCCTGCAATTTTTGAAAAAACTGCAATGGTTATGGCAAAAATATTTATATGATGAGTGAGAGGAGACATGGCTGAACTCGGTCATGTCGTTTTTATTTCTGGAATGTGAGAAATGAGGGCAGAAATGCGAGAGACAAATCAGGTACCGTCTGCTCTCGTCTAGAAATTTAGGCTCAAAATTAACATTGCGGCTTATGGAGTGGCTGCTTGGGTTCTTGTCGCTCCAGGGCTTCCACACCTAAAACTGTAAGACGTACATCTGAAATGAGACAATCGGCTGAAAGCCAACAAGATTTCCTACATTTCTATGCATATATTGTCTATGTCAAGTAAAAGATGTGGATTCAGAATCAAGCTGAAGACAATTTTGTCTCCCATTCTCCGAGCGGCCTCACACTCTAGCGATGATGTCACGCACTCTAGCTGACGCAATACATACCCATTATAAAATCAGAGCTAAAAGTTCCTAAAACTAAAACTACGACCATTTCAAAACTGTACAGGATTTTAAAAAATGAATACATCAGCAATAGTTCAAGGTCTTGAGACTGGTTTAAAGTTTGAATGGTGTCTCTCGCTCAACGTATGAGTAAGAAGATGAGGTTGAAAGGCGATGAGTTTTGAAGAGGATTTGAAGCTTTTCACATTTGATTCAATGTTTAATTTTTGGGGGGAAAAGCTGAATTATTGAAAAAGTTGAAAGAGCTGAAAAAGCTGAACATTTTAATAGTTGAACAGTTTCAATAGCTGAACGTATGCTGAAGTTATAGCAGAATGAAATTTGAAAAATTCCCCATAAGGATGAATGGGGAAAAATTTGCAGAAAAAGCTGAATATTTCCAAAAGTATAAAAGGTAGAAAAGCCAAAAGTAATAGCAAGAATGTCATTAAAAAGCTGAACATTTTGATGGTTGAATGGTTTCAATCGCTCAAAATTTGTAGGAGGAGATAGGTGCCGAAAAACGTACGGAAGAAGAATAAAATTAAATTCCAGAAGAACAATAGTGTGAATGCTGACTCAACATTCACACTAATTAAACAACTGGCTAACGCCATGTGATAATGGTAAAAATGAGGTTAATTTAATCAGCCCAGCCCGTTCCTTGTTTGTTGGGATTATCCTTAGCCAATAGCCACTTGACTTGTGGACTAATTTTACTCATTTGAGTATTGTTTATTTGTTTATTGAGGACTCATTTGAGTGTTGTTTATTGTCAGCAGTGAATAATTAAGATTTATATTAATAAACCAGGTTGTATTCTTTTCTGAACTCATTTACTACTTGTTTTTCAGCCTATTTGGTAATCGATAAAAAAAAAAATGGATCGATAAACAGGAATTGAGCATCAGAATCGCTAAATCCTTATCAATAAACATCCCTAGTAATTGCGTTTCTTGATTAAAAAAAATATTTAGTTACAAGACTGTTTTTCATAGATCCTGGTAAAAAGATCATTTGGAAATACAAGGTTTCATCTGAACGTAATAGTATGTAAGCTACAGGGAGGAAGTTACATCGTTTTGTGAAAACTTGAATCCACAATATAAAAATATATTAAATCAATCTTTTTGATTGTGTCTTAAAAAAAATAAGCTAAAATCTGCAAAAATACTGTCCCACTCAATAGGAGGTAACAGATAAGGAAACAAACAAACGAGGAGAGTGAAGAGTTTATTACTAAGAGGCAATTGAAATGTCAAGGTTTGTGGAGTGTGTAAGCATCAAGTTATGGTTGGAGGCTGCTCTGGGAGCAGACTGGGAGTGAGTGGTGTGATGACTGGGCTCCAGGCACTGATCTCCTACCCTTAAGGTCAAACTGACACTCTGTGGATGGGCTTGGCACTTTCCCACAAGAACTGCACTGGATAGAAAAGGCATATAGAGAAGTGTCTCAGCCTCTGCTGTGGCAAAGCAAAATGGCAGCTAAGAAATGGTTAATTAGCTCTGTCAGCACGGAAACTCAGTTGAAACAGATTCAGTCAAAGTTAATACTGTGTGCTGTCATTTGTCACTGTCTTGCTATCTCTAGCTGGCCCTCATGTACCTGCACACATGTTGTTTTTAGTGGTTTTGCTTTTTTTTGTGATTAACATTTTTTAGTAAGGTTTTAACAGTACAGCAAGTACAGTCAACCCCTCCTCCCTACCCTCAACAACAGTTTGCCACTACTGATATTTTGTCCATAGCAGTCAACTTAAAGTCCATTCTATGCACTGTTCAGAGGCTTTCCATAAAGTCGAGGCCTCTCTCCTCCAGATATATCTACAAATTGAAGAAGCGCAGTAATCTAGTACATAGCAAGTATGTTTTGTCATTGCATAGATTCAGAAAACAAAACAAAAAACAACAGCAATACCAGTCAACCAAAGACAGCATTGTTTGCGACTCTCCCCACCATAAACCTCCGGTCATGCTCCCTCCAGAAAGTATAGATATTCGCCCCATTTTTTAAGATAAACCTCCAGCCCTCCAAACTGTTTATAGGACATCCATTCGCATGCAGCCACTGTTACCATCTCTGCATTCCATTCATGTGAGGATGGCATCTCTTTCACCCCCTCATGTCTAAGAAGCATCTGTCTACCTATCATAATACTAGCCTGGACCTAATTATTTACATGTTTATCCCTTCCCAATAGAACTGATCCATTGCCTAACACAAATAATCTGTGGTCGAATGGTATTTGTGTTTCTAAAACCTCACATATATTTGCATATATTCCCAGCCAAAATTCCTGAATCCTATCACAGGACCATAGAGCATGGATTAAGTGACCTTCGTCAGTGTTGCATTTCCAACATTTTGGCGAGTCTATTAACCAAAGTCTTCTGAATTAAACGTATCTTTGCCTCTCTTGACAGTGCTTTAATATTCTTGCAAATACTCCCCCAGTCATGGTTATCTAATGTCAGGTTTAAATCCTTTTCCCATGCCTTCTTGAGAGGAGCAAAAGCCCAATTACCCAGGTTCCTAATCATTATGGACTAAAATTTAGCTGTCTCGTGGCCTTTACCATAGATGTTAGAACATCCTCTAATAATCATGCATCCCTAGGAATAAGTGTGTTGGGTCCAAAAAACCCTGAGAGTAAAGGGTGGCGCTGTAGCTACATAAAAAGATTATATCGGAGAATACCAAACTGCTGCGATAAATCATCAAAAGATTTCAGTATTCCATTGTAATATAAGTCACCCAGTGTGGCTATACCTTTTCCCTGCCAGTCCATCCAAAGGAAAGGGGATTTATTGATACATAATTTTTGATTTGGCCAGATACTCGAAAAGGAGTTCAAATAAGGATCTAGCTCAAACATCCGTGGAACTTTAATCCATAACATTTTTAGGTGAGAGAATATTGGATGTGTTTTTGCTTCTCTAGCCAATTTAATAGAAAGATATTGCAAAGGTGATGTAGGGGCAAGAACAGATTTCTCAATACAATACCAGGGAGGGGCCCTCTCTGGAGGGAGCGACTGATGAGCTGGGTGCCTTAGGTTGAAAGCATAGTAAAACGACATTTTGGGTAGTCCCAGACCCCCTTTATCAGCAGGCCTCTGTAGTTTACCAATATGTAATCTAGGTTGTTTACCCTATATATATATATATAT
>CAEMYA010000698.1:410368-425365 GCA_903131615.1 Diplodus sargus | reverse complement strand
TCAGTGCTGCTTCACTCTGTGAGGAGCGGCACTTGAAAGTATCGGACACCAACAGCAGGTCGCCACTTTACTGAAACTAAAGTATCGATCTCATTACACTGGTATCAATTAAATATCAATACCAACGGTATCAATATTATTAATATTTGGATTCAATGATCCGCCCACCCCTAGTTCCCGCTCCCGTCTGCTCCAGTTAACTCTTTATCCTGTACCGTCCCAATCACGTGATTAATGTTAAGGTTGACTCCCATCCCGCGGGAATCCCGTGACCCGTGGGATTCCCGAACAAATGTCAGCCTCTACTACAGATCAGACGGTAGTTGCAACACTCCCAACAACTACTGTGAACACGAAAGTGGTTGAGACAAAAGAGATTTTTTAAATTATAATAGAGGATATAAAATAAATATACATGACTTCTCATTCAACAGTCATTTGTACAGTGAAGTTTGCTAAAAGCAGCTAAATAAATGTTTTCTTTTTAAGTCTCAAAAGCTCAATAAAATGGGTTGAACCTGACACGGTCTGCCATACTTTTTATTTGTGTTTTTTCTGTTAACTTTGACCCCGAGAACCAATAATTGGAGGGTCTGCTCTGCCGGAAATATCGCGGGAAAAAAAATGTGGCCATTTTAGTGTATGCACCCTATATTTTTTATCAGAAAAATGTGAAAAAATTATTTTTTTTCCCTCAACTCCTCAGTGGGTTGGGTAGGCTGTCAATAAATGCATTCCAGATACACAGAACACATGTGCTGACAACATCCACTAAAAAAAATTACTCTTAAAACACATTTCTACATGATTTTGTATCAATTTAATGCAAAAAAAAAAATAGGCATTTTCTCACTTTTTTGCAACATTTTCATCTTTACTTCATTGGCAATCAATTATTCCCCCAAGTTATGACATCGGTCAATATGCCATTCTTTTCACCAAACAGTATACTCATTGCACAGAAATGCAGAGATGCTAAATATCCAGCATGTCTTTGGAATTTTGAGAGTAGCCTAAAATTCTATTGAGGTTCTGAGCCTGTTGATTGCCAACTAGTAGTGAAATCCCCAGAGATCCATTGATTTTCGTTGGATTTTTATAATTTTTTCTGTGGAATGAGTATACTGTTGGGTGAAAAGAATGGCATATTGACCGATGTCATAACTTGGGGGAATAATTGATTGCCAATGAAGTAAAGATGAAAATATTGCAAAAAAGTGAGAAAATGCCTATTTTTTTTGCATTAAATTGATACAAAATCATGTAGAAATGTGTTTTAAGAGTAATTTTTTTTAGTGGATGTTGTCAGCACATGTGTTCTGTGTATCTGGAATGCATTTATTGACAGCCTACCCAATCCACTGCGGAGTTGAGGGAAAAAATCATTTTTCACATTTTTCTGATAAAAAATATAGGGTGCATACACTAAAATGGCCACATTTTTTTTCGCGATATTTCAGGCAGAGCAGACCCTCCAGTTATTGGTTCTCAGGGTCAAAGTTAACAGAAAAAGCACATATAAAAAGTATGGTAGACCATGTCAGGTTCAACCCATTTTTGAGACTTTGGCTCCCCGACTATTTTATTTTCCTGCGCTGACCTATTGCTGCCTTATCTGTAAATGCTATGAAAAGACAATACATTTAGGCCATATGTATATTTCAAACCTCTCTCTCTCTCTCACTCACACTCACACACACACACAATACAGATAGAATGTAGAAGTGTGGACAGACGCCCCAGTCCTGCAAAGCATTCTGCTGATGTAGATCACTGAGAGCTTCGGAGAGTAAAGTACTTGTAGATCATTAAAAAATGTTTAATGAAATAAGATTTAAGCATTAAGTTTCTTCCACAGTAAGGAACCTCTTATCAAAAGATGTTCTGATGGGACAGAGGATTCTTGTAACCATGTTTTGTGACACAAGCCGAACAAAGCTTGTAACTTGAATGGCACAACGGGCACTGAAGGCATCGCAGAGACGCTGACTTGCAGATGGAGCGTCTGTCTGCCTGTACGAGCTGTTGAGAGAGGACGACGACCAGTGCTTACGTTCTCCATCGGAAAAAGACAGGCACATGCATTACTACCAAAAATTAGGAAATATGAGAGCAACCTAGAGGTACACTAGATTTCATATAGGCATGTACTAATGTGTGTCTGTCCACATCTACACACACAGAGGAGCATCACCTGCTGTACAACTTTCATAACACTGTCAGAACAAGACATTAAAAAACATTAAATACTTTTTTTATTTACCACTAAATATTTAAGCAACAACAGTGCATTAAGAGACAATTATCGTATTAATATCTCAATGACAAATTCTTAAAATGTGTTTTTATGTACAGCATTTCAAAACATACTTATAACTTCAGTAATGTGTGAGGACAATATCTATTAAAAGAAAAAAAGAGTGAATCCTCCATCACCACTGTTTGTAGTCTCTAGAGGTGAGACACAACAAACTGTATATATTTAGCTGCTAGCTTACACATCCGGTAACACTTTATAAAAAACATCATTCATCTACACAAAAAATTTAGAATGAATTAGAATGTAGTTAAAGGACAAGTTCACCCAAAAATGTGTTAATGCAGACATTATCTAGTCACCCTCATGCTGATGGAAAGTCAGGTGAAGCTTCATAGTCCACAAAACATTTCTGGAGCTTCACAGCAGAACAACGCTGCAACATTCTCCTAAACGACTGAAGTAGAGGGGTTTTAACACGTTAAAAAACAACTGAATAAAAAACATAAGAGTGACACCATACAGCTCGTCCAGTGTAATCTAAGTCTCGACTAGCCAGGAGATCTAAAATTGACGTGAAAAGTTATTTACACTTTTTTGTAAACTGAAGTCGGCAGTTGTTTAGCAGAATGCTGCAACTCTATTTTACTGAGAAGCTCCAGAACTGTTCTGTGGAGTACGACACTTCACCTGACTTAATATCATCAGGAGGACAGAAGGACTTTATATTATCAGGAGGAGGAGAGGAGGACTTTATATCATCAGGAGGAGGAGAGGAGGACTATATATCATCAGGAGGAGGAGAGGAGGACTTTATATCATCAGGAGGAGGAGAGGAGGACTTTATATCATCAGGAGGAGGAGAGGAGGACTTTATATCATCAGGAGGAGGAGAGGAGGACTATATATCATCAGGAGGAGAGGAGGACTTTATATCATCAGGAGGAGGAGAGGAGGACTTTATATCATCAGGAGGAGGAGAGGAGGACTTTATATCATCAGGAGGAGAGGAGGACTTTATATCATCAGGAGGAGGAGAGGAGGACTTTATATCATCAGGAGGAGGAGAGGAGGACTTTATATCATCAGGAGGAGGAGAGGAGGACTGATTATAGATTTGTGTGAACATATCCTTTCCTAGTTATTTCATTGTTAACAAACAATGAAATGCTTTATAAACCATATTGAGCACTTATGTATTGTAAAGTTACAACTGATGTTGATAATACTTGGTGAATGGTTAATAAATACTGTGTAGTTGATCTATAAACATTATTTGGATGGCCCTTTTAAAGCTGCAGCTGATGTTGATAAACCTTTACGATTGCTTAATAGATGGGTTTATAAAACAGTTTAACATTGACAAAACTATCTAAAAAAATTAATTAACGATACATTTAACATTACTTTATAGTTGTTGAAGTGTTACCTCACATGGTGTAAATAACAAATTGCTACATAAAAATTATAAAACATTAGGAATAAGAGACCACAGACCCAGAGAGCTAACAGAGGAGGCATGATAATACAAACAACACAAAATAACATTTTAAAAATCCTGAACAAATTTGCATGACATCTTTAGAAGACGAGCAACTACAAAAAGGCACCATCCACACAAATAAAAACGTGGATTTATATAATTCCTGTACAAACAATGACACTGTGGAATATCTGCAAGACAAACCAACTATAAGAAGCCGGTGAGAGATCCCCAACGACGGCTTCACCTTCATTCTACTGTACAATGCGGTGGCATTAACACATTCAGTAACTAGACATGATTTCATGTGAGCATATAGAGAGGAAGTTACTCTAAAAGAACAAGAAATATGGTCTCGTGATGCCTTCTTTGTCTGACAGAGGTCCCTTTCTATAGCTACTATAGTTAAGGCAGAGGAAAGATTAAAAAATTGGTATTATTCATAGATGTATGGAAATAATAAATATGATTGTATTCTTTCCATATATATGCATTTCTTTACAATAATTAATTTAGCGTACATTTCAAAATGCTGTGAAAAAAGGACGTAAGCACTGTCTTGGAGTCTTGTCTACTCAGTATTACATAAGAAATGATACACATCACCCATCAAAATATAATGAAAGCTGTCAACTGCAAAACCTAAGCAACCTAAATGAAAGCTTGAGTCTGGGTTTTTTTTGCATAGGAGTTGTCTGACAGGAATTTGTCTCCCACTGGAACCTCACGCTCAGTAATACTTGTGACACCTCGCTTATGTGGAGAGAGTAATTTACAACAAAGTGTTTTTGTGTCTCCTTGCTGCTACTCAGTTAAATGTCATATGCACACACACACACACACACACACACACACACACACACACACACACACACACACTGAAGACTGGGGGGAGAAAACCTTTGAATAGCTGCTGGTTTTGATCCCCATCACATATAAGTGAACAGATTGGGTCTCCCTGGATCTGCCTGCCAGACTGTCAGAACAAGAGAGAAGACAAGATGAACCAGAACACTAAAGCATCACACACTAAGAGGAGCTCAATCCCAGAATGGGTGGATATTCATTACCTGAAGTTTGTCTTTAAAGGTGCAGTATGTATGAATTCGACACCTTGTGCATCCATACTCCAGTCCAATGGAGGGCAGCATATCACCAGAGTAACTGTTAAGTTTAGCTGCCAATAGACAGTTAGGTCAGTTAGCTCACTTAGCATTGCAGCAAGCAGCCCAGACTGAGAGCTCAGAGCAGTGGGGGAGTGGTTGTGCTTACACTGCTACCACAAGAGCCTTGGACGGTGACGGGCCGGAGTTAGCTGGCTAGCATGCTATCTTCAGCAGGTATGTATCCTATCTGTAACAATGCATTACCATCATAACATCAAAACTGTTCTTTATTTAGTACATTTTTCAACGTTGTCAACTAAAATTCTTACATATTGCACATTTAAAGCTACCTTTGTTAATCAAAATGTTTTTGTTTTTTATTTACGACTGTGTGTGGGGTCACTTCCAGTGATAAACCTTGAGAATTATCACCTGACTCTACAGTTCCCCTCAGATCACAGATCAGGGTGTTTTAGCCTCTTTTAGCACGTTGTTTTGGTTTTCAAGCGCACAAACTCAAACTGTTCACAATGGAAAAACAAGCTGTCTACCAAATGGCAGTGGTGGACAACTTTAGCAACTAGCTTCTGTATGCTATGAAATATCTAGCGGCCAAAGAGCCAGGTACAGTATGCTCAGGAGTTGGAAAACAAAACTAGCTAAAAGGAGAGTGAATGTTGGCTGTAATTTTGCTTCAATCTGCTAGTTATACAGATAAATCATTGTTTGCTAATACATTAGCAACACCAACTTCACAGAGAGCTGAAGTCAAACCAAAACTTTTGGGTTCTCTTCCATTGGTAAGAAACCGTTCTTCTATGTCAAACACATATGCACTTACAGGCTATTTCTATCACTTCTTGGTGTTAGGGAATAAAGATATTGTATGAATCGCTTCTATCAATGCAGAGGTGAAATGCGTTTGTGGAGATGCACTCTTTTTTTGCTGGGAATACAAATCCAGCCTGGCAACATTATATTGGACGCTATAGGATATCTACATGTCCAAACAAGGGTGTTCAGGTTTTTTATCTGACTGCATATTGTTGTTCAGGTCAAATTTCCACATGTTTTTCCATATGCTCTATATGTCTTTTTCTCTATCATGAAGGAAAAGGGCGTATAGAGCCTTACAGGTAGTTGAGATCAATACAAAATTAAAACAATACATTTGAACACAAATATATACCATATTCTATGAATGACATCAAGTATTGATGGCTGAAGTACCTGCTGCTGCAGCACTGGTATATTTTCACATGAGCTGTATTGTTGTTGTTTTTTTTTATGTACTCTAACAAATTAATCTTTGTTCAACTAAAAGGTTACAAAGGTCTAAACTTGTAACTAAACTTTAACTAATAGTTTGTAAAAGTTGTTGTCTTACAGTTTACAATATGAACAGTAAAGCCCAGATCTATACTTCATGTTTTCAGACAGACTGGTGACAGAACAGAGGCTACCCCAGATGTGAGATCATGACCTCAGCTCTCTATATAATAAGTGATAATGTGTCAATTTAAGGGATTCAAACATTTCTTAAAAAGAAAATGTGATATATGTGTTTTCTTATTTCAGAATTAGACTCTTGCTACTTTCCTGATTAAAGGTTCAGGATTTGTTTTTGCTTTGCAAAAGTGGAATAGAAAGTGAAAACTTTTAGAAGGACTGACAGCTTAGCTGCTGTAGAATTAGAGACAGTGGAACCAGGCAGCAGGGCACACTGAGGAGTCATTCATGAGATTTGGCAGAAAGATTCTCCCTCTTGGAACTGAGACACATCCTAGTATCAAGGCATGAACCAGAAGCTTTATGGCAGATGCAATAATGATCAGTCTAAGCTGTAAGTCATGCAGATGGCTGCTTCAGCATCAGAAGTTCTGGACACGTCAGTTTCACACTGAAACACCCATCTTTTGGATGGTGTGGTGAAAATTAACTGAAAAAAAAAATAAAAAATAACAACACATCTACTTGTATAATTGCAGTATCAGGACAGAGGCTGTTCTCTTTTCAGCCACAAGGTGTCAGTGTTTCCTAATACCACAGCTAAAACTTCTGCCAGAAAGGGCTCTTTTCTTTCCCTGTGTCTACATCTTTACCGGAGCTAACGCAGTTGCGGTTACAGTTACAGTTACAGTCGAGTCATCGTGTGCATTCCTTAATACAACCTGCACGGTGGCTGTTCATGTGACTGAGCGGGACCAGTGAGAATGGAGCAAGTTGTGGAGAAGGAAAAAGGAGAGGCGGGGTGGCAGACAGCAGGCCTCACTCTGAGGAGTGGGGTGTCATCTGCACTATTTTCAGTGGTTATGGAAAAATAAAGCATAAATGTAAAAATGCTCTTTACAGAAAGTGATCTTTTAAGTACTTTCAGCTAAATGTACTATATGTAGTATTGTGGAATGGCCTGTTTCATAGTGCTATCAATAGGTTATATCACTGAATATTGTTATTATTAATGTAGTTTGATGGGCAGCTAATTTTAACTACTTTACATACTGGGGGCAGGTCTACCTTTAACACTATGAAATCCCCCATATCAAAAATTACTTTAACTTGATAAAAGAAAATATAATTTAGTCTCAGCACTGGAAATATGACAAATAACATTTGATTTTAGATTATACTCATTAGGCTGTAATATTCATACTGCACTTGGTTTTCTAACCTTATCTTATTAATTTAAAAAAAAAAAGAAATTCCTTTTTGTAAGAGATTAAAGGCTATAATGACGGCATAGGCAATGCTTTGTATAAAAAAATGTCTAAAAGTTACTTAAATCAAATGCTTAAAGGTGCAATATGTAAGACTTGGACACCTGTTGAATTTCTACTCCTAAGGTGCAGCATATCAACAGAGTAACCGTTAACTGCTGCTAACTGTCACTGACATTAGCTTGTTGCTCAGTTCCCGCTGCAGCTACCAGTCCGGACCTAGAGCTTGGAGCACGGGGAGTGTTGGCGGTATTTACTCCCCTAGCACAGGAGCTTTGGACCACCAGGAGAGGAACGTTTTCAGGCCTGGGATAGGTGGGGACCCAGTGGAGAATGCTGGCAGGGAGTGTTATGTCTTTACTTTCAACTGATAACATTTATAATTGTTTTGATTGTTTTAAACTAAAATTATAACATATTGCACCTTTAAATAAATGTACTTAAAACAATATTTCCCCCTGTAATGTAGTGCAGTACAAAGTATAACTATAAAGTAGCATGACAGGGAAATACAAGAAAAGAACTTCAAGAAAAAATACATTTTAAGAAAGTATGTTTCCAGTCTTTGTGCTAAACTAAGCTAATCGTCCGTAGCTACAGCTGAGAGTGGTATCAATCTTCTCATCTCATCAAAACTGAATCACCAAAGTTCCAAAATGTCAAGCTATTCTTTTGATTGCAGTACTCTAGTAACTGTATTTAGGTACATTACACCACTGGTCATTAAAGGGTTTCAGGTAGGTGGTCATACTACTGTATACAATGTA
The DNA here is from genome assembly GCA_903131615.1 of Diplodus sargus. NCBI lineage: Eukaryota > Metazoa > Chordata > Actinopteri > Spariformes > Sparidae > Diplodus > Diplodus sargus. The sequence continues at coordinate 417,035 of CAEMYA010000698.1, read as the reverse complement.
AAACATGGATGAAAGAAGACTTGTTGGAGAGGATTTACACTGCACATTTACATCAATACTTAACTTAAGATTATTGTTGCTCCAGCCTCATTGGCACGTATTAAAGAACCCACCTCTTGTCTTTGAACGTGTCTGTACACAATGTCTGCTCAGGGCTCTGTCAGAGGGTTCAAACAACAAAACTCACCCCACATTTGTTCCAGCTCTTTGCAGATCGGTCAGTGCAGTTCTAGTCAATAAAAGGATAAACAACAAACAACATGCATAAAAACGTACTGTACACAAACACACACACACACACACACACACACACACACACACACACACACACACACACACACACACACACACACACACACACACACACATTCACTTACAGGGCATCAGTTCTAACATTAAACCTTTAACAGAAAACGATCTGACATCAGGCAGTAACAGTCTCAAGAAGGATAGAAGGTGGGGCCGTATTAGCTGCCCTGTAGGTTTATGTGCACGTTCGTGATCGGAAACCTTGAAAGTCTTGAGGGTCCACGATAAGATGGGGGTCAGAGTAAAGTGTCCACAGGCAGTTCCTGGGCAAGAAAACATTCCGGAGCTGCTGGCCACAAACGAGAGGCAACCTTCTGAAAATGCTGTCATCGTCAGAGGAAACAAAGCTCGGCTGTCTAATGTATCTTTTCTCTAAAGGTAGTGGAGTGAGTCAGAATATACAAAGCTTACAGCTGTAAAAAGGCAACTATTGTCTTGCTTTCCAAATCCAAATCTAGATAAAGAGAGGCCTTAATATAGAAACCCTTTAACAAGAAGATTGAGTTAAATTGCGCATTTAATATTTCCCTGCAATTGCATCAGCTCAACAGCTGATTTTTTCTGTGTAGAAACATGTGACTGTCTGATTTTCTTAAAAGGTCAGGGGTTAACTCAAACATGTTCAGCTTTTCTTTTGATTATCAAGGTCATATTACAGTAGAGATGACAGTAAAGGGCTATTCCTCCTGTGTTTCCTTTCATCCAATTGCTTTTTCCATATAGAACAATATTTATAATGACATCAACTATCAAGATAAACTTGAAAACTCTAGCAAACAAGTGAGAGGAAAAAAAATCAAATAGAAAAAGGTGCTATATAATGTACATATATGAACACAGTTGCGATTCCTCCTCGTGAGGAATGTTGCATCTGTAAGTGCCATGGTTCTGAGTCTGTGTGTGTGGCGCCTTCACATCTATCTTATATTATTTTCAGTTGTTTTAAAAAGGGTTTACCAGCCAAACAAGGCAGAATGTCTTGATAGATTTTTTTGGTTCCTACATTTGTTCCAGTGCTGTTGAAGGCTGTCATGAAAGAGGTCAAAGGCGAGGGAGGCTTGAAAAGGAGTTGGAATGATATAATGCACGGAGGGAGGTCCAAAGGTGTGCGGTGACGTCTGGTTGAAGGAGGAGGAGCTGACTCCTCTGCTGGTTCAGGAGTGACTGGGAGCCTCAGTAACGGTGGGTCTGGTGGGAGTACTGGGAGCTCTGCTGGGACGATGACGAGTATCCCATGGTGCTCTGGGGCTGAGTGGAACCTTGGACGTTGCTTTGGTAACCAAGGCGAGGGCCGGAGTGCTGATGGCAGAGAGAAAACGCAGTAGTAAGCAGCTCAGTGATGCGACTTGCATTCAATTAAACTCAAATCCCTGATTTAAGAATATGCGGTTTTATGTGGAGTGTGCAGTGATTGGCTGGTAACCTGCTGACAACAAACTTCAGGAAGTGGTTGCTACTGCTGGTCACCACAAATGGTCACAACACGTAACTCTCAGTATAGTCTCTTTATGTACGGACGAAACAAACAAGATACACAGTTTACTGCTTCAGAATCGCTGTAAAGCTTACCTAGGACAAAGCCAGGCTCACTGTTTTCCTCTGCTTTCAGTCCTTGGGCTAAGATAAGGTAATTAGCTCCTAGCTCTAGCTTCATATTTAGTGTAAAGAAGGAATATAGGCCTGACATCTAACTGATGGCAACAAAGATAAATACTAAGTTACTTCAACCTTACTTGACTAGTTCCATTTAATACTTTTTTTTCTTTTTTACTTCTGCTCCTACGGAGCCCCTTAAGGGACATGGGGGGGGGGGGAGATGGGTGAAAAAAAAAGAGATGATGTCGTTTTTGCGAGATCTCGCAAAGATTTTGGCGAGATCTCGCTCTTTAAATTACTAGTAATAAAAAATAATGTCATGAATTGAATCAAAATAAAACTATACTAATTGAACATTATCAATAACAAACAAATAAGCAAATAGCTCCAACACTCCGGGCCCCTAATTGTGCCTACATCATAATTACGATTACATTACCAAGAGAGGAGATATTTCCACAATAAGAACTATGAACAGAGCAGCCCTCTATAGTTCTAGTTATAGTTGAACCTACAATGAATAAAAAGAAAGAAGACAGAAAGATTAATAAAGAAAAAGAGAGATAGACAAAGAGAGAAAGAGATGACGATCAGTACATGATGCTAGACTGCTGCTTCCAGCAACAGACAGAGCTTCGTCACAGGCCTCTCCAGAATGCTGGTCCTTGTTTATAGGCGCACCGAGCGAACCAGGCCCTTTGTCTGGTCTGGCAGCCAAAACTTTCCCCATTGTCCAAGATCCTCTTGACATCCACAACAAGGACAATGTCTCTGGGAGTGAGGCTTCCTCTTGGCTTTGTCCATTTGTGTCTCTCCTGCAGCATAGGTAAGTGCTCAGAAGTCCACCTTTTCCAAAAGAGTTGAGCCATGTACTGTATTTGCTTCCAGCTTTTCCTGGCATATGGATCACTTTGGTCAAAAAGTCCTGATGGCATGATTTGTTTCCCCTTCAACATTAGAATGTGATTTGGTGTGAGCGCTTCAAGGTCATTCGGGTCATCTGAGACCTTTGCAATGGGTCTGTCATTTAGAATTGCCTCAACCTCACAGAATATGGTTTGGAGCCCTTCATCATACATAATTTGGTGTTTCAGAACTGAGGTGAGAACACTCTTCACTGAACGAATCAGACGCTCCCAAACACCACCCTGATGGGAAGCTGCTGGTATGTTAAAGCTCCAATTTATGCCACCCTTGACCAAAGCTCTTTAAATTTTGCCATGATTTAAATCAGCCAGACTTTCTTTCAGCTCCCGATTGGCTCCAACAAAATTTGTGCCGTTATCAGACCTGATAGATGAGACTGGTCCTCGTCTACAGATAAACCTCCGAGCTGCATTTATACAGGAGTCTGCATCAAGTGTCTATGCGACTTCCAAGTGTACAGCCCGACTGGTCAAACAGGTGAAAAGTAATCCATACATTTTAAGATGACTTCTGCCTCTTTTAACATCATTAGGGCCAACATAGTCAACTCCAACATCAGTGAAAGGTGCTTTGTCAGGCAATACTCTCTCCTCAGGCAAGTCTGCCATCTTCTGTTCACCAGGCTTTCCTCTGTTGCGTCGACAACACATGCCGATATTACCTTCCTGGCTGCAGAGTTTGCACTAATTATCCAGTACTTCTGCCGTAATCTGGACAGCATGTGATTTCTTCCTGTATGCCCCAGTTACTGATGGATATGGCGCAGAATTAGCGTGGATATGTGCAGGTCTTTGGACAAGATGACTGGATGTTTGGATTCTGTTGGCATAGCTGCTTTACTCAACTGTTTTTGGGAATGTTTTTGCAGCCATCCTTCAGTGAGGCAATTTCGCTTCTGAACTTGTGTTTTTGCACATATTGAATAATTGACTGCTCCGCCTTAGCAAGATCTTCAGGAGTAAGATTTTGTCCTTTGAGTGTGTCCATGAAGCTACAAATGTTTCTTTCCACTTCCTATTCTTGAATCTGGAGATTGTTCTATCCAAGGCCTGCAGAAGCACAGAACCCCTTTCTCTTCTCTCCCAATAACATCAGACTTTCCTTGACCTTCAGAAACCACGCCGCAGATGTTTTTAACTTCATCCAAGATGAAAAATAACACGAGGTGGTCAGTGGCATTTTCCACGTCCTTGACAACAGCGTTCACTATTAAGTCCTTCTTGACCTATGGGTCATCCGCAGGAATCACACCAAGATCCACATCCAGTTTAGGCCATTCCTCCTTTGACCTATAGAGAAACTGAGGTCCATTTATCCATCTCCTGCCACTCAGGAAATCCTTAGCTCTCCTTCCTCTTGATGCTTCATCTGCTGGGTTTTCCTAGTGCCCACATATCTCCACTGATCAACATCTGCTGCTTCCCTGATAACAAAGGTTCTGTTTGCCGCAAAGGTATGAAATCTCCTGTTTTCATTACAGATGTATTTAAGGACTGTTGTGCTGTCGGTCCAGACAAACCTCTCCAGCTTAAGTTGCAGCTCTTTCTGTAGCATTTTATCCACTCGAACAGCAAGAACTGCAGCCGTGAGCTCCAATCGAGGAATTGTAGTCTGCTTCAGAGGAGCAACTCTGGCTTTTCCCAAGAGAAATGAAACATGCAGTTTGTGATCCTTCTCAAGTCTTACATAAAAGTGGTGAAGCTGTGCTGTAACAGGATCTCCAAAGTCCCTGGGTTTAATACAGTGGTCCACTTTGAATTCAGCCACCTTTTGGAGGCCCTCCAGCCAACCAGACCATTGGTCAGCAAAGGAATTGGGAATTGCTTCAACACGGATGCGCTCTGACTCTGACTGCCCTTACACCTGGACGCCACACCCCTCGATCACGTGCACGGCCAGAGTTTACCCTACACATGGCTCTCCTCTTTCGCCTCTCACAGACTCCTCGGCGTGTGATTACTCCTTCGAGCCTGCGTTCAAGAAGTGATCACACATGCTGAGGAGTCCGTGAAAGGGAGACAGGAGAGCTGTGTATAGGGTTAACTCTGGCCGTGCACGTGATCGAGGTATGCAGCGTCTAGGTGGACGGGCAGTGGACACGCGTGGACATACAGCAGACTCCATGAATGCCTCTCTATGAATTAAAAGGATAGAACATGTTTGTTCTTTGTGTTTTTGAGGTTGGAGGTATGGGGAGTGTGATCCGGGGCGGAGAAGTAGCCCTATCTCTCTCATCAACGTAAATTGTTTACATAGTGTTCCTTCCGTCGACACTGTGAATTAGTATGCGGCCCGCGGCCGCCAGTTGCCCATCCCTGACTTAAAATGTCAAACAATTCTGGAATGGAACCAGTAGGACTAATAACTAATTAATAGTTATTATTACTACCTATTAATAACTACCACTGCCACATGCTCACGAGTATAGCCTGCTAGCTGGGCTATAGTTAGCTAAAAATCTATGGACTTTTCAGCATTACATCATTGACTTATATTTTAAACAATAAACACAAAGGTCATTTAATGAAGATAAATAAAGTTGAATGAACTTGGGTTAGGTAGGCGATAAGTAAGCTATAGCCTGGTAATGAAATCAATGAATTCCAAGAATTAACAATAGCAAGCTAGCAAGTAGAAAATAGCTAAAATCTATGGATAATCTAGCTAGCTATCTTTAATCTATGGAATTCAATGATTTCAAATAACTTCATTGATTTACATAAACATATTCATCAAATCAAAAATAAGTGTTAGTTACCTTACCAGAGTAGATGGATACCAACAAAGTATTGAAAGCTGTCAGCATGTGTGTTGGCCTCTTGTCTGCAGTAACTCCCTAGTCAGGTTACAGGCTCATAGTAATCCCCCAGATTGTAATAATATGGTGATGTTACACATTTTCTGAAACTCCATAGGCAAGTCAATATTGCAGTATTTGTATTTTGTGTCTCTGGTGTTCCTAGGTACCACAGGGTTCAAACAAAGAAAATAACTTAAGCGGAATTTGTGGAAGAAAAATACATCTAACATCCAATTTACCATGGGGAGGGGGGTTAACTTGGAGGAGGAAATATAGAAAACCAGGGGCCTTATTTGACGGCCAACTGGTGGATTCTTGTTTGGGACACCTTGAACTTTCAAAAAATGCTGGTTGCCCACTTTTCCTCAAAAATGCCTACAGGGTCACATGATTCTGAAGTTACAGCCCAGTCTGTGTGGTGACTGTGCGAGGAGAGCGGAGGTAATCTGCAGACTGTGACCACTGATCACAACGGCTCTGTCTTTGTTTTAGATCAGCTCGTTTCCAGCTTTTTCGATTATTATTATTATTATTATTGTTTTATTATATATTATTAAGTGTTAAAATAAATTGTTTCATAGTCAAATAAGTTACTTTTAGTCGTTAATTTTCTTGTTCTGAGTTTTCTCTATTAAAATCTTGTGTAAATATTAGGGCTGGGACTTTAAAGCGTTAATTACGATTAATTAATTACACAAAAATTAATGCGTTAAAAAAATTAACGCATTTTAATCGCACTAATTTTTGCACCGTGGAATGTTTCTCACTGGATGAGTTTCAGGGGTACCGATTATACTGAAGCACCAACTAACGTTCATGCATAGCAATCATGACTTCAGACAACAACAATGAACGAAGAAGCAGATGAGACCGCTTTGGTTGGCCCCGTGGATGGGAAACTTTTTTTTAAAAAAGCGGACGGATGGCAGCGTAGACAAGAGCACGGTTGTGTGCAAATTATGCAAGAAGGAGTTCGCGTGTCACCGCAGCATATCAAGCCTCAGATATCACCTAAATGCTAAGCATATAGCAGCT
>CAEMYA010000698.1:301308-410302 GCA_903131615.1 Diplodus sargus | reverse complement strand
TACACTTTATGACAAAAATTGCACTGGTCTGTTGGTCTTGGAAAAAAACAACAACACTGTTTTGTTGCTTAAGCTTATGTATTCAGTCATTATTCAATGGTATACTAAAATCCATGTGAAAAAAATACTTCTCACTGTTGTCAGGTCAAATATTTATATGCGATTAAAATGCGATTAATTTCGATTAATTAATTACAAAGCCTCTGATTAATTCGATTAATTTTTTTAATCGAGTCCCGGCCCTAGTAAATATGCAATAATTACGGTTTACTATGTGCGATGATGTGAATATTGATAAATGTATAATTAAACTTGACATGTTCATTTTGGTCTTATTTCGTTTTTTAAAAAAATATCATGACACAATGAATGCATTCATCACTCAGTTGGGTATTTACATGACAGATTATAGAGGTTAAATCTAGCGGTCCAAATGACCGCTTACTGCCGTTCTAGTAGTGTTGAATTCTGGCCCTTCTTAAGTCCAACTGACACTTTGGTCACAGGGGGATCCACTGTGTGACAGCGGAGCGTCAGCAGCTGGATTTTGCTCCCACGGTCAGTAGTATTAGTAGGTGTATAGGCAAACAAACAAACAACGACCACCCCGACCATTATTCATTGTATTATTACATTTGTGGGAAGTTATTACAATAAAGATTTTCACGTCCCCACAAATAAATAATTGCAAACGTAATAGTTATTACATGTGCAGGAAATAGCATGTCACGTTTGTAGTAGGCAGCGGCTCTTACGTTTGTGGAAAATATATTGCATTTGTGGGTTTATTATATTAAATGCTGCAGATTTTTTATAACGTTTGTGGGTTTATTGACGATGTTAAATGACGATGTTTGTCTCTTAACACCCTACAAAGCCTCCTGTAGGCCTGATGCAGATAGACAATGAAGCCAAGAAATTATAATAGGGAGTGTTCTACCTGCTCTAATAGCCTATGCACACAATGCATCTTATTAATATATATAAAAATACTCAGTAGGCCTAGTGAGGGAAAATTAGCTTTATTTGTGATTAAAATATGACAATGAGGACCCAAGGATTGGCCTTCCTTTCCTTCTCAAACTATGTTGAAATTGCATCTTTAAACAGCCCAATTTTCTAAATTTTCTAAATTTCCCCAGAACCCATTAAAAAAAGACTCTATCTGCGCAGTGATGCTGGTATATCTGACCACTTTTTTCAGTAACGAGTAATCTAACACGTCAACATTTACAAACCAGTAATCAGATTAAAGTTACTTATCATTATTTTTGTCATTTTCCTTGGTAAAAATATACATTTCTGCTTTCTTCTTGTCTCAGGGAGTGATGTCACGTGTGCCACAAGTCACGTTTTCAGGACGAGCACAACTCACGTGTAATACCACGCAGTGACACAAACACACACAACAATGGAGGGAGGAGAGAGATGCGCGTTTTCTAGCTGGAAAAACAGTCATTATTTTGAGTTCCTGTCAGCTAAAGATGAGAATTGTCGTTGCGGGAGATCTTGCAAAACCTGACATCTTTTTTTTTTCCACCCATCATTTTTTTCCCCCCATGTCACTTAAGGGGCTCCATACTGCTCCACTAAATGTCAGAGGGAAACACTGTATTTATTTGAAAGGTTTAGTTACTAGCTACTTTTCAAATGACAATTTCACATAAAACATATGATAAGCTTATAGAATACAAAGAGTAGGAGAGACATTTCTCATCTTAACCTTTCACACATTTTAACAATGGTTCATAACAGGTAAATCTGTAAAAAACGAAAATATTAGAGAGAATAACAACTTTTACTTTTAAACCTCAATGTAGACATAGTCTGATCAAGGCATATAGTCAGTTTTTTTTCCAAATATTGGTGTTTTTTTTTTTTTCCCCAATTGCCGATGAAATAAATCTAAAGATGTTATACTTTAGCTCAACTGCTGCATCCGCTGCCTGTACTCTGCTGCGTTGCTCAGTGTCCTGCCAACAACACTATCGGATTGGTTATATGTCACAAGTAACAGGCTATCAACACAGATTAATCTGAATCTGCACAGTAACTAGTCACTAAAGTTATCAAATAACTGTAGTGAAGAGGAAGTATAAACTAGCAGAATTAGGAAATACTCAAGTAACTCAAAATTGTACTTACATTATATACAGTACTTGAGTAAACAAGTTGTTAGTTGCATTCCATCACAGGTTTTACTAAATTAATTTTTAATGCAAATGTACGATGACTAATAATCTGTCTGGGTATCTGCTCCATCAGTCCCCTCTCTCTTACTGTGCTCTTTACTTCTGATACAGAACATTTAATGACATTCACTAGCAAGTGCATTGTGTGCCGATGTCCACCAACATTTCAATGATCTTGAAAATCAGTTATTGTGGTGAAACTAGGGTTATAATTAGTGTTTATTATGTTTTTATGTATGTGTATGTATATATATATATATATATATATATATACATACATACATGTTTATTGGTTTTAAAGGGAGAGTCAACCATCAGTCCTGACAAATACCTCTAAGTTTGTCCAAAATGTTGTCCGTAAGGCTTTGTCTAGTGAGACATCACCAGGGTTACTCAACTCTGCCTTGGTGAAAACAAAAGATGACAAAGTTTGGGTTACAAACTGTTGCTGTGGAATTTTAAAGACATTGGTGTTAACCAGGTGGGGAGGGTCTCATGTGACATGTGACTCATTTGGTGAAGATTTAATGCAAGAACCAGCTATTTTTTGTGTCCAAGTCGAATCTCAATTCATTCATTTTCTGTCAAGTTGTGAGTTGTCAAAACAATCAAATTAAGTCAAGAAATGTAAGATCCAATGATTTTCAATCTTGACCCATTAAAGGTGAGGATTTCTTGGCCTCTGCTCATTCAATTTTCTCTTTGCCCCCAACGTTATGAAAGTTAAACTACTCTAAATGTTAGGAAACTCATTAAAGATAAAACAAGTTCACCAGCAAAGAAAAGGAGTTGAAAAGTGTAAAGCTGGATATTCAAACTTACTGCAGCAATCAGTGGAGTCACAGGATGTGTGAAGACCAGGGACCTCAGCTGAACTGGTTACATGGCTACACTACTTAGTCCAGGTCACATGTGCAACATTATGTCATTCAGGGAGAATGATTGGACAGTAGTGCATGGTGGGATAGCCTGTGGTGCCTGGATCGATAAAGGAAACGTAGGACGGTGCCGGTGCTAACGGACAGCTAGCCACCCTCTTGGTATGTCAGCCCGCTCCACTGGTGTATTTCTACATCTGCTGAGGCCTCACAGCTTTCAGCAGTCTCACATGCAGCCTCAGCCACTGCTATATATATCTATTTGTGATGTGTACATGTACGCCTGATAGTGTTGCCCCCATGTGGCTTTACACGCTCATACAAAGGCGGGAGAGGTCATTACAGTCACCTCTATCACACTGTGCTCTACAGTGCACTCACTGACACATGCTCTCCCTGGCCCTGCCCTCATTTCATCGCACTCTCTCCACCACTCGGATATCTGCCTCTCTACAGCACTGCGCTAAGACTGAGCCAAAGATACAACACATGCCAGAGTAGAAAGCAGGCACCTCAGTGATTTGCTATCAGCTCTGTCAGCTGGACAATATGGAATGTGCAGTCTTATCAGTCAGCTAAGTGTTAGCTACTGCCTGCTGTATCATACTAACTGTGTATGTGTGTATATATCTCCCGCAACGAGTTTTTTTGACATGCTCTGTTTTTTTACAGTTTCGATACGAAACGTTGTTGACCCGCTTACAAATGCACTATTACCGGCCATACTCTGACCGCACTCATGACAGTATACACAGTGCATTATATTACGTCCTTTATCGTACCGTAACCAGGGAAACTGTTTCAACCAGTCCTGCCTGAAAGAATACGTTTTCAGCTTTTTACTTTGAGTCTCGGGGCCGGGCTCTTTCTCTGACTCTGTTGTCTCCTCTGGTTCCGAGTCTGATGCCGCCGAAGGGTCGCTCGCATTTTAATTTTTTTGTTTTGCCGCTCGCAAATTTGAAATACACACAACGGAGAGCAGTGACCACAGCCAATCGGAGGCAAATTTCCGCCCAAACTCTGTCTCTTATTGGTTTAGACCAAGATAATGATCTACCATGATTGTCAGTTCAGTCACAGGAGAACACAGAGAGACGATGTGCTTGCAAAGTACATTTATATTTTTTAGATGCACCGGTGCGACCTAGAAAAATCCTTAGGTGCACTCTTAAAATTTTTGGTCGCATATGCGACCAAAATGGTCTCACTCTGGAGCCCTGACATTACGTTAACATGATATATAACAGATGAACGTAGAAATTAGCTGTGGCTTACTGTATTCTGTTATTACATCCATGACTGTAACCATTCTAAACTCAGCTGACGCAGTGTGTCCTGTGTCATTAATCTTTTCCTGTTCATAAATGAAAATTGACTGACTGCTTGTCAAAGGGTGTTGTGCATACTAATTTAAGAACCAATTAAAGATAAGAAATGAAAGAAGTGGCTAATACTGCACTACGGAGGAAGACTTCACAAACGAGTGGCTACTGTTAGCTGTAGAATCTAGTCAGCATTAGGAAAAAACAGGTAACACTGTCACTGGAATCCACTTAGTTACATATTTTGTGCTCATGCATATCTTTGCCTTCTCACTGTGTTGACTTCTATGCTGCCAGCATCTTTAAGGATAAAACTGGACTATATCATATGTTTCTTATTGTTAACAAATCATGTAAAGAGACCAAAACCAACAGTCATTCCATCTCTTAACACCTTCAGATGTCCATATATTGTCTGGAGCTATATTCCCCCCACTGGTTCATAGTGACAAAGTAAATCTGTCAAATTCCCCAAAACAGGCCACCACTGTAGTGAAATTAACTCAAAGAGAAGAACAGAGAATTCATGGAGTTTTTTTTACCTGCAGATGAATCCACATTTGGTTTGCTGCTAGTATTCGCAGTTGCAGGAATGCAGCTGTGTATAGGGTCAAGTCACAATTAACTACAGTGTGTTTTCATGGTAAAGTGTCACAGAGTGGCTCATTGATGTGTTTTTAACAACACTTTTGGGCATCAGTGGAGCTCTATGGCACACAGAAAGAAGACAGACAGACACACAATACTGTTGGTAGGGTACCTTCCTGGTTACTTTGGGTCTTTCCATAAGATTTGGGGACAGTAACACAAGATAGAATATCAGCAGTAACCTGTAAAAGCCCACTAACCTGGTACTCTGACTGTAGCACCCCAGTGCCTGAGGAGGCCCCAGAGGGCCCAATACGAGGTTTCTTGTTGGGGGGCCCCTGGTCCTGGCCATGTTGTAAACCCCCACCGGTGGTGGCCCCCGTGGCTCCAGCCGTCCCATTGGTTTGGGCCGAGCTCTGCTGGGAGGGGGCCTGCTGGGCTGCTGTTTGCTGCTGGTTCTGGGCCTGAGTTTGGCCTGTCGTCTGCTGGTGCTGCTGGGTCTGGTTCTGCAGATGCACACAGATAAAGGCTTAGCAAAAGTGATTAAGTGGCTGGAGGGAATGGGGGAATGTAATCTGATTAAAAAAAACAACAACTGTGTGTGAAATCAGTTTGCTTACTTTATTGTAAGAGTTTTGCTGTCCTACCATTTTCATCTTTATCCCACTATTTTCTGCTTCTCTGACCCACTTTCCGACTGAGATGTAATCTAACTTGGCAAAAACATCATAACCTCAAAACATCAAAATAAAGAAAAACTTCTTCTGAACATGAGACATAGACAGAAACATTTAAAGCTCAGATGTCTCATTAGGGGGGTTCCTGAGTGTACTGTGATGGTCAACTACCATCTGTTACACAAATGTTATCATACTTTCAAAAGAGGCCGGTCATACTGAAGACTTTTTTGCCCAAAGATGTTTATTAGGAATGTGCACTGCTCGCTCAGCTTTCCATGTGACTGAGCCATGAGGGGAGAACACTCTCTCACCACATGTGGGTACAACTGGAACAACTGTGTGCCTAAATAGTAAACTTTCACAGACCAGATTTCTCATTGTCACCAGCAACAGAGCCAAGAGAAGTCACCATCTTAGGTGGTTTACTGGGTCGAGATTTACCTGGTAATCAAAACATTTTCTTCATGTTAGTTGCATGTAAATATTAGCTACATATCTCTGGTGCATTTGGCTCTAAATTTTGTCAATGTGTGACAGCCAAAATTTGGAACAACTAACCAGATGGTGTAAAAAATAGATACAAATGTTGATGAAATTGAAGAAGGAGAACTGGTGAAAGTTAATAATATTTTAAGGAGTCAATTTCCATTAAGATCGCACAACAGCAACTATGAAGCCAACATGTAGTGGTTTTGATAAAGGGCTCTTTCTACCATGCTGATCCCTGACTCTCTTAATGCAACGATGAGCCACGATCAGGAACTTTGTCAGTCATCAACCAGCTTTGTATCACTACTGTTCTGTTAGTATATGCAAATGAACAAGGTTTGTATGTTTTGTGTTTGTTTATGTGTAAACTACTCTCCATTTTGCCTGCACCCAGAGCTCCCCACTCATTTACCGGCAAAAACTTGTCCAATGATGCAAAATGTGTCACCTGGAAGAATTTAGGGGCGTCAAATCAACTACATATTGTACTTATGCATTTATGTTTGCCCACATCCAAGGACACGAAGAGTATAGTCGAACCAAGAGAGCGAGATACACTTCTCTGTCAGGCTTCCAGAGACTTGGATTTATCGGACAAGCTGTATGGAGCTAATATAAAAGTATCAAGTATAAAAGTATGGGTAAAAGTAAACTATACTTCTACTTCTACATATATACTGTATACTGTGGGTCAACTGATTATCAGTGTGGCCAATAATCAGATTAGATATTCACAATTTATTCATTTTCAAAATGAGTGTTTTTTTTTAGTTTTTTTTAATCTGATTTCTGATGATACTTCTGCAATCTGCAAAATAACTAATTACTCAATGTATCAAATAAAAGTAGTTGAGTAAAAGTACAATATTTTATCTCGAAGTGTAGTGTCTCTCTATAACTGACCCTACGCTGCTGTAAATGTCTTTCACTCTCTGAAATGTGGCCCTTTTTGTACACTGTTACTATATTCTTTTATTTGCTATGTTTTTTATTCTTTATTTCTATCTATTTCATTTTGTAGGAGGAAGGCAAGGAATGTCCTGCTTTGTGTAACAGGAAAAATAAATAAAAAGTTAAAATTCAAAATTCAAAATTGCACTTAGAGTACTTGAGTTAACGTACTAAGAGTTCATTTAGATCAGTGATGAAGCCTGAGTATTCTCTGTGGTCTGGGTATAACTCCAAACTATTTTTCACACACCACTACAGTATGTGTCTGTGTTCTGACGGCTTTTATGCAATACCAAAATGAATTGGCCACTGGACAACATGGTTATCATACTGTGGTTGTTTTCCGCAGAGCTAGATGATAATTACCTTCTCTGTTTTCTCCTCTGGTTCATCTTCATTTAAAAACTCTCGTTTTGGATAGGGGATCTGACACCCAGCAAACACACTAGATGCAAGCACAAACAATCAGTCATTTAGATGTTTCTGCATTAACAAACTGTGACACTCTTGATTCCACTATACCAATTCAAATCAAAGGACAAACACAGGAAGGTAGGTTAAAAGAGCAAATTCCCTGTACTAAGAGGATCTAAGTGCTGTATCGTAGTCAGCTGTACTTGTTTCAATTTTGTTGAAGACGTTTCACCTCTCATCTAAGAGGCTTCTACAGTTCTAACTAACTGGAGGGGAGCTGCGGGCCTTTAAACTCTGTGCAGGAGTGTGAGAGTTGTAAAGGACTGTGAGCTCTGAGTTTCAGAGTCAGAGCTTAACAACCATTCACACCCGGGCACACCTAGCCCTAGCAACCCACACGTGGCCTTAACAACTCTGTAAGGACACTCCCAGGCAGAGTTTAAAAGCCTGCAGCTCCCCCCGAGTTAGTTAGAACTGAAGAAGCCTCTTGGATGAGAGATGAAACTGGCTCAAGATACTGAAACACGTCCAGTTGGCAGCACTTAGATTTAGCATGACCTGGATGACTGAGAACCTTCATCAACATGCACTTCGAGGAGAAAATCACTTCGGCCTGTTTTTCTTTTGCTGAATCCAAAGTTTACAAAGGCTCACTCAGTGGTTGGTAAGGGGTCCTCTAGGAAGTACGGGTCCTGCAGTGCCTGTTCTGATGTGATTCTTTTGGTGGGGTCCATGGTGAGGAGTTTCTGGAGCTGAAGGCAGAACAGGATAACACAGTGTTACAAGGTAATGTTTTCATAGTTCAGCATTGTTAAGTTTAGGTAAAAGGGTTGTTTACAATTTAAATCAAGTCTCCAGCTACTTCAGTTGTTTAGCAGAATCCTGCAACACTGTTTTACTGAGAGCTCCAGAAATGTTCTGTGGACTACACTTCACCTGACCTTCCATCAGCATGAGGGATAGAGTAGTTAATGACCGAATTTTCATTTTTGAGTGAATAGTTCCATTAAGGGGCAGATCAGAAGTGATTTATATGTGAACTGACCTTACAACAACAACAGGACTTCATACTGTTGTACTTTTTTAGATGTGGCGGAACCTGCCACATTTCTAGCTTCAAACACTGGATCTTAATTTCTAAGTTTGTATTATTACCTTTAAGAGAATTTGTGTCCTTTTTTGACTTCAGAATTACAATGCCTGAATATATTCAGAATGTGATAAAGATAAGATACCAAAATCAACTATAACAAACCTTACAACTAAAATAGAATAGAAAAATAGGACTAAAAAAATGAATATTTTTCTCAGGTCACCATATCATCATTGTCATCGCTTGTCAAATTACTATGAGTCCTTTTTTAAATTGCATGTTTTTGTATCATTTTTCAGCTGCTGTTTAGTAGTTCTAACAGCTCCCAGGCTACACTCCCTCAGACTTTTCCAGCAGGTTTCTGTCCAGTATCATCCTGTGCTGCAGTTAACAGTGTCATATCACTTAATGCAGGCCATAATATTATAATATTCTCTCATTTATCTTCATGACTGTATTGTTCCTTAAACGCTTCCCATATAAGTCAGGGATCATTTACGTTATCATTCTTCATGGCATTCCCTCTGCATGTCTGTCATATTTCCTATTTATTTCAAATGTCCAAATGCCACCAACGATATAATGATAGTCAATTCATTATGTTTCTGGGACTTGAAGCTTTGTGTCATGACATTCTTCATTATTTTCTCTATCAATGCTTGTGTCAACTAAATAGAAAAAGAGGCACAGTTCAGGACAAGAGTTCATCTGATGAGGATGTTATCAGCCTCAAATTCAAGCTGACAGTCGTCACTTCCTTTCAAATCAAATGTGATTGAAGAGTGACACAAGAGAAGGTTTGTCACTGTCCTCATCCTATGACATCCTGTTTGTCATTCCATATTGGCTGTGTCCAAATTCAGGGGCAGCATCCTTCGGAGTGCGTATTTGAAGTGCAATTGCGTCACTAAGCCACGCGAAGCCTGTCCAAATTCAAAGTGTCTCCAAATGCTCCCCACAAATGCCTCCTTCTTTTGCCTGTTTCTGGAGGACACATCTCTACTATCCTTCGCGGCAACAAATTGCCCAAGATTCATTGCGCGCCCAATGAGAAGAAATAAATAAATAAATAATGGCGACCTCAAGTGGTGCAGATCTCTCATTTAAATGCAAGTATTGGGTCTATACTCGGTTTTACTCTTTTGCTTGTCAAACGCCAGATATGTTAAACTTCAAGGGACCTTAAAACCTCAAAATATCAGTTAAAATACGTTGGTAATGCTCAACTTAATGCCTTTTACTTTCAGCCATTAGACGTTCAGAGGTTGACTTATATCTTATATCGTACTGTGACTGTGGAGATGTTATAGACTCGTTTTACTTCATGTACATAAATGGACCAAGATGAACAGATTTAGATCAGGCTGTGATCCGTGTAAAGTCTAGTTGGAATAAAGAGCTAAGTTTATGATTATCCTTATGATATTATTTTTTGCTGTATTAGAACTGTTTTGTCTGTTGAAGTAACACAAACAGCTTTTACATTTCATTGTGTTTTAGGGAGCAAACAGAGAGCTTCATCACTGTCTGAGGTCAGAACCAACATTAGTTCACAGGGCGAAACATTCCCCCACCTGGATGGAAGTAAGGCTATAATATATAATAATAAATAATAAAAAGCCGATCTGTCAGTCCTGATGTCACTTTTTGTAAATCTTTGCATCCCTATGTTAATGTGATCTTGTGTTGACCTTTTCTATTGCTTCGCGGAGGATGAAGGAGGACATGAGGCTGCAGAGAGGATGGAGAGGCTCTTCTCTGCTCCAGAGGACAATCCTGACATTGTATCTGTTGTTATTTAGTTAATGTATGGGTTCTTTTTATATTATTTGTTCATAATTGTTCATTTTATATAATTCATGAAATAAAATATTGTTGTATTGTTGCACGTTGTCTATTCCATTCAGTATTTACAGCATAAGTACAATTTATAACAGCAAACGGCATCAAGTGCTACTTTTAAGGGACAACAAGGGATTGAATGTTTTCTTTTATTATTAAGGTCTTAACATTTACAACTATTTACAAAATTACAGCATAAATAACTATTTACAGATTATTATTAACTATTAACAAAAACAATTATTATTAAAAACAATATTTAAACAGTTACAGATGATGGACAGTAACAGGCTGAGCAGGAGTCCCTGCAGTGCTGCTGGGCTGGATGGTGTCAGTGGGACATCATCTGGGTCGATACTCAGGGTGTTTGGGGGTCCAGTCTCCTCTGTCCACCACATCGTTCATCAACTGGGTCTGCAGGTCTGACTCAATCGACGGCTGCCAGGTCACTAAGAATGTTTTAAGAAAGAGGCAAGAATTATAATTTCATACTCCAATTATAATAATAATAATCATAATAAATTACAACAAACAAAACTATCTACCAACATTTTAAATACAAAGCCTTTAAAATCATAATAAAACCATATGTGGCGATCAGCAGTTTACATGTCAGCATTAACGTAATGTATCAGTATGTTAATGACCCCAAACTGTCAGCTTGCTAATAATGATAATATTGATAACATTATGTGGGTTCAATAACAAGTTTACCTCTCTACGGTCCTCTCAGCCGGAGATAAACCAGCCGCTTCTCCTCTTCCTCCACAAGCAGGAGGATAAAAAGGAAATCAGGAATTCCTGCAGCTCAAACATATTTGACAGTCAAACTTTACTCTTCTTGTCACTTTCGCGGACCTGGGCTGCATAAATACTGACGTACGGGTAGGGGCGGGATCATCTGGTGATGCAACCAGGAAATGCTGCGTAGACTGTCCCATTTCACAACAGGCTGACGCTGCCTGCAGGTCTCTCTGAAGGACCCTGCCTTTGCTGGTGGCAAAGGATGGGTCCTTGAAGGATGCAGCCCCTGAATTTGGACACAGCCATTGTATTTCCTCTTTAATATGTTCGTGTTAAAACTTGCATGTCCTGTTGTTTCATTTCCCGTCCCTGCATGTCTCCTGCCGTGTTGATCATCAACACCTTCTTCCCATTACTCATCTGGTCTTGAAACATGCCAACCCCTGGATGTTTCATTTGTCTCAGACTGAGCTTTGATGTATGACAACCTGGTTTTCCACTTCACCTCATGTCCTCTTTTTTTTCTCTGAGTCTCTGTACTTCTGACTGCATTACACACCATTCAGTTCATTAATAATTATTCAACAACAACCAGTTACATCACATTTAAAACAAACACAAAAATGCCTAAATACGATGTATTACTTATTGGCTTTTATCTCTTTTTGAAATGATGTGGGCTTGTAGCCTAGTGTGAAGTACAGGTCATATCTTAATCCAGTTATACATAGGATTGCTTACAATATTGATACAATAAGCTGTACTGAACTGAGGTTTCTTTACGTCAATAAATTATGTCACTGTAATGTTTTAACATTCAGTACGTTTACGTGCACAGCTTAGTCAGATTACAGCCATAGTTCGACTATGCTACTCAATCAGACAACTGCAATTATCCGAGTATACATGCTGGTGAGAAAATAGAATTATTTGCCGAAGCATGTCATACCCTGGTACGATAGGTGGCGCTGTACCCATTTCAACTAGTGGCAATAGAGCCACCTCCGGCAGCCACCAGCAACAACGAACTCTGCCTTGGCATTAAGGTGGCGTACAAAGAGCAAGACGAAGCTACATCTTTGTACATTTCGTATATGGTGTACATGATAATTACACAAACTAGATGCACAATGGCGCTCTTGCTTGTGGCGATTTCGGAGGAAAGACGCCGCGTCCTTCTATTTCCGGCTCACAGCCCTGAGAAAAAAATCTCGAGCCTACGCAGAACGCAAAATCCGAATCCAATCTGATAGAACGTATACATGCACGAGTAATGCGACTATCAATCGAATAATCTAGGTGTTTTAATCCGACTATGAGAAATCCGATCCGGTCTGGATCTTAAAAATCTGATCATAGTCGGTCTAACCCAGTAATTTGGTTTTTTTGAGTGTCATGTAAATGCACTGAGTGTCTGATTGAGGCTTTATTCCCCCTTGTAAGAAATTAGTTGGTCCCGTAAAAAGTTGTTTTCAGGCAGAAAGTGTGTAAAAGAATGTCCTGAAACAAAAAAAAATCAACCAATCTGACTAGCCTGTCATTTGGCCAATACAGCTCAGTGTACAGTGTCTAGATCGGCTAGTAATAGATTATTTTGTTATCCTTTGTCATATACACCACCCTGACATCAGGGATCAATAATCAAATGATTTACCTTTAGTCTCATAGCCTGAAAGTTAGTCAATTTGTCAATATTATGAAAATATCAATAATTAGACAAGAGGGAAGGCGTGAGACTAAAGGTAAATCATTTGATTATTGATCCCTGATTTCAGGGTGGTGTTCATTAATGACTCATAGTTACCTCGGTTTCATTAATCAACTATAATAATTTTCAATTAATTAATAGTAACATGTTAATTAATAATCAATAATGTTGCCCTGTGTGAGGACATCATATTACCAGCTTTATTGTAATATTTGTGCAATAATCCAGTTATAAATAAAAATTTAAAAAAGGCATTTCAAAATGTATTTTTTCTTTTTCAAGCTGCCGGATAAAGCCAGGTGTGGTGTGTGAAGCACATTTTGTGTGTAGTAGTGTTGTTGTTGTTGTTGGTGAATTAGTTTGTGCAACAACCTAACTGACTGTTGCAAGATTTTTAAACACGTATAGCTATTGCCCCAGAGGTACAGAGATCACCTTAGCGACCATTTGACCTTTTGAGACTGTGGTGGAGAGGAGAACGCTGAATAAACTGTTTTGCATCATGGACAATGATCAGCCCCCTCTCCATCACACAGTAGACAGTCAGCGGAGCACCTTCTCTCACAGACTGCTCCAGCTCTGCTGTCGAAGGGACAGATACATGAAATCTTTCCTGCCACATGCCATCACACTGTACAATAACAGCTAACACTCTGGTCATAACATACAGTGTCTGCGCACTTTGGTTTTTACACACTCTGTTTACCGCACCTTATATTTTATCTTGCACTACAGTCACTTTGCTTATTTATACATTTGTAAATACATTTTGTACATTTTCTTACATTCTGTAAATTTTTTACTTTTTCTTGTATATTTTACTTTTTTCTATTGCTATTTAATATGGCTAGGTTGTGTGTTGTTATTGTCTCTGTGTAATGCTGCTGCTACACCGTAATTTCCCAGCTTGGGATCAATAAAGTATATCTATCTAACTTTCTATCTATCTATCTATCTATCTATCTATCTATCTATCTATCTATCTATCTATTCACAGGGTCAGTACTGTGTAGGAGCAATTGGCATAGATACCTATTGTCTGTAGGTCGTGAGTCACAGGTACACCTCTCACCTGTGCATTAGCATCAGTGTAACCAGTCACACATAAGCCAACTAACCCGGGGAGTTCATCTCTGCTACCACAACAAAGATGAGTAGAAATAGACCCTGTGAGACAGAAGCGGAAGCTTCTAATGAGTCAGCCCCAAAAGATGCGTTTGCTGGATTCATTTCTCTCCCCGGAGAGGAGAGAAACTATTTAGATAGTTATAGCATGGAGATGTGTGAGGAAAAAATTGACAAGCTCCTAAGCTACATCAGCGACCCTGCCGGTAAGCCGTTGCACACTATGGCGGACGTTTTGGGTCGAATAACGCTGCTGTATATGCGTAGAGGGGAATTGCAGGACAAGAAGATTTCCCACTTGCAGCAGGAGAAATCCCAATGGCAGCAGGAGAAATCCCATCCGGGAGATGCTAGCGTCTCCTCGGTCTCTGTAGCTGTCTTTGCTTGTTGTTGTAGCGCAAGCTAGGAACGGTCGCTACTTTCAAATTAAATGCTAAGAACCCAGTTCTAAACTCCAATGGGGTGCAATGTAAAGCTCTTATTTTGAAGACAAATTCTATGTCACAGCCCAACTTCGAGCTTCACGTCACGTTACATGTTTACGCCTACCCCAGAGGCGGCTTTTGGAAAAGGAGGAATATTACGCCTCAGTTTTAGAAAGACAGGCCGGCACATTGCCGCCCTTACCATGGAGCAAATGTGCCATCTTTTCTATCTAAAAAGGGCTACAGATACAAGCAGAGATTGATCAGTGTCACAACAAAGAGGCCGCCCTTCGGCAACGGATGAGGGCGATATAGTCTCACAGACAGCCACCCTCCGACACGAGCCTAACAAGGGTGGAGGGGAGCCAAGCCACCCACAGAACGACTGTTGATCCCGGTTCACCAGACCACTATGGGCCGCCCGCCAGAAACCGCCTCCCAGATAGACGGGCTCTGCCCCCGGGTATTGTCCCTCAGCCAGGTCTAAGTCACAGCCCGTTACGCTTTGACGACCCACTGGCACCAGCCTACAGGGATGGGGACAGGTATTACCAGTCACAACATAAAGCGGATTTGGACCTCCGCCTACTGGTTCAGCATGACACACACTATGGTGTCCCACGTTACGGTGGTCCATACTATGGCGACTACAGAGACACGATAGCAGACGTCTCCGATGACCCTTATTCCCCTCGGAAATACGACATGCGAACCCGTCGCCAGGGACATCGAACGCTTCGATCCTGGCAATAAGGACTCTAACGTTGACGATTACATAGAGAGCTCAAATGTGCCTCCTCCTCTGCCAAACCCAACCACACATGCAAAGCTGAAGTTCCTCTGGCAGACCACTTTCAGGAGCGTCCATGTTTTCATGGAACAACTCCCACCTGGTGTCAGAGACCGTTTCTCCGCATCTTGCATGGCTTTACAGGAAGAATATTCACTGTATACTAGCCCCACCTCTTCCAACATGAGTGCGTTTGCCGTTGTTCAGAAGAAGCAAGAAACTCCCAAGGAGTACTACTGGCGCCTGAGGGCGGCGTACTTTCAGGGCCGCAATACACCTGGGTTGGAGGAGGAACCTCACTTTAAGTCACTCTTCATCCACAACCTTAATGAAAGCATACACTCTCAAGTGGAGCTGTATTGTCGGACCAGGCACCTCAGTATGCACGAGCTCTAGAGATATTCGATGATGTGTGAGAGGTTCAGGCTTGCCCAAGCAGAAAGCCCGAGAGCCAGGACGTGAGAGTTCTGGGGATCCAAACCTCTGAGTAAGCGGATTTACAACTAGAAGGCAACGAGGTGCCTCGTCCTAGGTCTGCTCCTCGCATGTGACCCCCAGAACAATCACCTCCCCAACAAAGTAGACAACACCAGGGGTATGGAAATCAGTTCAGGCCAGCACACCGAGACTTTGCCCGTCCCAAGACCAGGATTGATCGGAGAAGCAAGAATGGTAAGTATCACGCGAAACCTTCATACCAAGCCCAAAAGGAGAGTCAGACAGACATGAAGGACATGGTCCAGCAATGTGTTAGAGAACGGCCTTTCTCCTGCATACCCCAAAAAGGGGCCAGAGCACGAACCTCCACCACTATGACTAGGTGTAACTGCTTCCTCCCCTACCACCAAGGTTTACCTTGTGGGTTGGGAGAGAGAAGCAGGTAAAACCACAGGTCTCTCCGAAAAGGCCACTCCAGCCGAGTCCCTTTTCCTCATGTTCTTGGGCGACCTTGCCCGCCAAGGCAACGCCAAACGGATGTACACTTCGCTTACGATAGGACAGTGTATGAACACTCTCGCCTTGCTCGATTCTGGGTCAGAAATCAATTTGATGAACTTGGACATGTTCGAAAAAGGATGCCAGTGCAATGCTATCTCTTGGGAAACCTCTCCAGACCGAAGTGTGCAATCTGAACATCACTTCCTACACGGGACGAGTCACCTGTCACCAGACGTGCTTGGGTTGACATAAACTTTCAAGAGATGTCACTGATATGCACTATCTATATCTATCTATATCTGCTCGTTAGATACCGAACGGCTGCTCATTGGCCAAGACCTTTTGGATCGCTTGGCCCTGCTCATTGACTGTCACCGGGGACACATTTGGGCTCAGGTGGAAACACCTAAACCACTCAGAGGTCAACCCATCAAGCCCTGATAGCAACATAGCTGCTATTGAATCCAGGGAAACCATGTTGACTCCCCAAGTAGAGTCCAGTCTTGAACCCGCTCCTTCAACACCAAGAGCAGACCCCATGCTGCCACAAATTGGTGAACAGGGCTCAACCTCCCTCAAGGAACACAGGTCGTTCCTCTGCGCACTAAAAAACACAGACTCTACTTTGTACGCTCCCAAAGTCATTGGGGGAGTACATCTTGACGGCACCCTGGTCCCGGATGTGCTTTTGGCACTGTGGTCTGAAAAGTCCGCTACTGACAAGGACCTTTTTGAGGACCTGCAGCAGGACAATTCCCATCTGCAGCGGGAGCGCTCCCACCTGCAACAGAAAAGCAAGGAACGAGCAAGTGCTTCGGTGGATGAGTGCTGCTACACCAGCACAGTTGGTGCAGGAAGAGTCCGCGGATGAGGACTGTGAGTGTCACTCAGAGCCAATAGAGGGTGTCGATGCCGCAAAGAATGGCCGACAGACTTAACAAGGGGGGACAATGACCCCCTCAGAGCAGGTAGTGATCTCTTTCAGCCAGACCAATATGCGCCACCCCCGGGGGTCGTCTACTAGATAGAGGGGCTCAGACAGATCCGAGTCCTGGGTTCGGACCTCCACCCACCGGGGAGCTTAACTTACAGAATGACCCACACTGTAGCGGCTACAGAGACATGTCATCAGATGTCTCCAATGGACCATATTCCCCTCAAGAATATGGCCTGCTCACCCGTCAAATACAGCCCTTAGCCAGGAACACCAAACACTCTGACCCTGGCAATAAGGACTCTAACATCTATAGGTATCTGAAAAAGATCTACCGCTGGCTCCTCAATCTTCCAAGTCCATTTACCCACAGAAAGCTTAGGCCCATTTGGAAGAGCCAAGATGCAAGAGTCCTGGGGATCCAAACATCTAAGGGAACAAACTTGAGACTCGGCAGCAAGGAGATGCTTCGTGCTAAGTTTGTTCCTCGCATGGGACCCCCAGGACGACCACCAGACCCGCAGGATAGGCAACAGAACCGGGGGGATGGTAACTACTTTGGGACAGACTAGACTTTGTTCTCTTAGTGCCACCACATTTCAGGACAGACCAACACATTGCGGATAGATGAACTCACGGAGGACTGAGAAGAGCTTACTCATCATTTGCTAACAACCACATGTCCCCGTTCTCACCTATCTTTCTTTTTCTTCTTTGTTCCATTTGTGTTTTAGTGCTTTAAGACAGTGGTTCCTAACCTGGGGTCCGAGATCGCAGGGGGTGCGCACAACTTTGTCTGCTCTGAGGTTTTAAGGTCAAAGTTATATTTGTGCAACCCTCAGAGGTCGATTGCACGTCAAAATCACGTGACCAATTTAAGATGACGTAGCAGTGAGATGGAGCCTCAGTGAGTGTCGGTCCGACGTATGTGTTGGAGCAGCCTTCAAACTATGCACAAGTTTTTAAATTGTGTTGATAGGCCAAGTAAAACCGGACTTATGATAAATAACGCTTTTTCGCTAACATTGCCGTCACGTTTGCTGCGTGTTTGGTGTAGGAAGAAATGGTAAAAACAGGCTTCTCTCACGAAAGTGTCCGCAAGCAGGAAGTGTTTGCGAGCGAAAAACACGTTCCTATTGGTGGAAAAAGGCACCACAACAGCCAATCAAAAAAAATATGCCAAACTACGTGATTTGGTTGCTGAGGAACAGGGGGAAGTTGTGGGAGGGACCGACAGTGACGGTGAAAGAGATAGCGAGTTTTGAGAGTTGAGAGATTTGTGACATTTAGGTTGTTTGGAGTGTATAATTAGTGTGTTATGTAGTGTTTGGTGTAGTGTGTATAGTGTGTAGTGAAGTCGATTATTTTTGTTTAATGAGTCAAAACAATGAGGAGACTGCTGAATGTGGAGCAGGCAGGAGAGCTGAGAGAGCCCTGAGCCTGAGGCATTGCCTGCATTTAAATGTAAATAGTTACATAACTTTGTAAATTTCGAAAAGTTATGTACAAATTTAGCAAACAACAATTTATATTTGCATTATAAGTAATAAAATGGTTCGTTAAACATATTTGTGGTTTTTACAGTAAAAAAATCTAACTTTTTCCTACTCGGATTTTATGTTTTTTGTGATTTTAGGTCCATTGTGTTGATACAGTGTGTCAAAATGAAATAAATAACTGTACAGTCACACATGTGAGGTTGTGCTGAAAATAATGACACCAAACAAGGCAAGATAAATAGTTTTTAGGGTGAAATATAATAGTAAAATCAAAAATAGTCAAAAACTGTCAATCATACCCTGGACTCCATAAAATACCAATAACACACCCAATCAAAACTCTCTATAATCCAAATTGAAATATATTTTTTGGTCCACATTTAAATTCATTAAGCTATTTATTACCAACACCGCTATGAGGTAGGCCTATTCTGTTCTCTTATAGCCTATTCTGGTCGTTGTGTGTGTGTGTGTGTTTGTGTGTTATACACCTGATGACACAAAAAGGAAGAAATGTATCTATATACATTGTAAAACAAGGAGAATATAACTGTTGTTTATTTTTGCAAATAAAAGTTTGTAATTAATCACTTTATTCTATATAGTGTATGCGGGTTGGGGTTGGGGGGGCCTTGCTTGTCTAGGACACAGGCAAGGGGGGCTTCAAGGAAAAAAGGTTGGGAACCACTGCTCTAAGAGCAGTGATGGGAATAAGGGCATTAGAATAAACAGCGTTACTTTTTTTCAGTAACGGGTAATCTAACTAATTACTATTTCCATCGTTACAACTAGTGACCGACCGATTATTGGCCACCGATATATCGGGGCCCGATAGAACGGCCTAATTTCTATTGGGGGTTCTATCGTATCGGTGAAATGTTGCGCCGATAGAAAAAAAAAAGTGTGACAATGACAAAAGCACGCGCTGAGCTCAGCCAGAGACTTTGGCTCAGCTCACATTTCAGTGAAGTCCCTCCCCACTCTGCTTCCTGTATTACAACCTGCCACTCAGTAGCCCCATTCACACTGCCGTTTGCATGCGGGATCCTGCGCCAATTCTCCGCAGCCTCCTCTGTGTGAAAGTTTACGATGCGGAGAGGGGGGAAATTTCGCTGCGGCGCTGATCCGCCTCTGGAGATAGCATCAGGGCCGCATTATTGGTGAGCCGTCCCAGTGTGAACGGATAATCCGAAGGCACGGAGCGAGGGCGTGTCGGTCTGACAGTCTGATAACTACACAGGTCCTTCACCCAACTAAATACAGAGAAATGTCCCACAAAGCAACGTTACAGGACCGAACAAAAGTAACGTAGTAACTGTAACTGTCTTTGGCAACTTATATGAGGAAAACAAATACCGCAGCTGTACGTGGAGAAGCGTCTGTCCTCCTGTCCGTCCTCCTGACTCTTCCTCACATTTCTGCTCAAAAAACAGCGTCTGTCACCGGCGAAAAACTTTAACCCACTGAGTGTTTGTGAAATCACTGTGACCGTCAGCCCTCCCGACCGAGACTTCAGGGAACTTTCCCCCAGAAAACATCCTCCATCCCCGCGAGTAACAGAGTGAGACAGCGTCCAGTTTACTGATGGTGATTATGTATAATTATGTAATTTAGCGCGAATAACTTCACTCCGTCACTTTCCAGGATGTTTGGTGGGTCAGGATCTCAATCACTACACATTATAACAGCATCCATATGATTATAAACTGTCCGCGATTTAGATAGACAAGGGGAACACCGACGTCATCAACATGACGTGTACCGTCAATCCTCTTTAGGAGCCGCAGCGCCGACTTTCTGTGTGAATTACACACGTGAAGGCGGAGATGCTTCACTCTGTGTGAATCACCATCGGCGTAGAATTGGGGAAACACGGCTCCGGATTAACTGACAGCATGTTGTTTATTTAGATTTGTTTATTTATTGAAAGTTCTGCTACATTATTTATTTTATTTTTGTTTGTGTGCCACTCTGCACTTTTTCTCAGCTTGACTGAACAAGTTCAAATGTTAAATGTCATTTAAAAAAAAGTCTGTTAAATGTTAAGTCTTGAATAAAGACATTGGTTTAAGAAAGCATCTATCTGTACTACTGTCACTGTGACTGTACAATTGAATAATCATATCGGTGCAAAATCGATGCACAATCCAAGGCCTGTTTTCATTCCAGCTCAAAAACTCACTATATCGGTTGCATATCGGCTATCGGTGATTGCACCCCCTGTAATATCGGCTATCGTTATCGGGCCAAAAAAGCCACAGAAGCTGCAGCTTTGGTGAGGGAGGAGGGAGGGGCGAGACAACCGCATAAGTGATGATGATTGGCTCTCTAAGGTAGAGTGAGAGTTCGTAAGCCAATCAGAGGCAGTGTTCAGTTTATACACAAACAACACACGCACACAGCAGCCTCTCACACACAAACTAGCAGAGGTGAGCTGCAGCAAGGCGAGTCCGGAGGGAACGTTAAAGGGATAGTTCGGGTTTTTTGATATGAATCTGTATGGTATCCCCGTCAGCAGTGTAGTGCATCAACACTGACTTACCCCCGACAGTGTCCTGTGCGCCGAGTTCTTGCCCGGCTTTGGTGCTGACGAAAGTAGTCCTGCAGGTTGTCTGGGGTCACGAAAATAAAGCCTTTTTTCTTCTCAAAACAAATGTGTTCAAAAGAGTGATTAATTTGCATCACAAAACCGTTGTCCACGAAAAAATCAGACCTCATAATCGCTTGGTGCTATTTTCTCTGGATTCGTATCACTGCGCGCTGCTGCTGCTGTCAGCCTGTTTCACTGTGTTTACTGCTCAGAAAGTTAACAACATGTCTGACTATGACACCGACGATCATGAAGACTTTAGCACAGAGCCAAGGTGGTATCTTTATGAACCCGAATACACTGACACCGAAATTCGCCAGATGGAGTTAGAACGGGCGGAGAGAGACAGGAGGGACAGGGAAGTGGTACAGGTTGAAGCTGGAGCCACAGCTGGAGCCGTGAGAGACCGGTTGACAGACAGGTGGTGCACTTGTTTTAAGTGTCAAATAATGCCCACAGAGGTGGAGTGCTACTGCTGCGAAGAATGGGATCGCATCATGCCACAGCTTATAAACTTATCGCTAGCTAGCTCTCACGTTAGCTCTCTCGTGTCGCTGTGGTCATTGGTCCGAGCACGTAAAACACTGCCAAACAACTGAAAAAAGTGTTGGATTCGTGCGCGGCTGTCAGCTGTGGGCAGCGCGCAGTGATACGAATCGAGAGAAAATAGCACCAAGCGATTATGAGGTCTGACTTTTTCGTGGACAACGGTTTTGTGATGCAAATTAATCACTCTTTTGAACACATTTGTTTTGAGAAGAAAAAAGGCTTTTATTTTCGTGACCCCAGACAACTTGCCGGACTACTTTCGTCAGCACCAAAGCCGGGCAAGAACTCGGCGCACAGGACACTGTCGGGGGTAAGTCAGTGTGGATGCATGACACTGCTGACAGGGATGCCATACAGATTCATATAAAAAACCCGAACTATCCCTTTAACGTTTTCAAAGTGGAAGTACAGACACCACTTTAATCTCCACGTCCGTTGTAAGAAACTCTGATCTAATGAAGCATCTCTCAGCGGCACACGCTTCTACAACAC
The DNA here is from genome assembly GCA_903131615.1 of Diplodus sargus. Lineage (NCBI taxonomy): Eukaryota > Metazoa > Chordata > Actinopteri > Spariformes > Sparidae > Diplodus > Diplodus sargus. The sequence continues at coordinate 388,058 of CAEMYA010000698.1, read as the reverse complement.
TAGTGGCCAAAAACACCGTTGTTGACTGTTGATGATGATAGCAGGCCAGGTGAGGCTAACGTGAGCTCTGCTAGCAAAGAAGGACACGGAGCCGTCCAAGCAGCTAAAGCTGGACTTTTCTGCTCCAGCTTCACAAAAACTTGTGACACAGACTGAGCTGAATTCAATGATAGGCAGGTATGTTGTTGAGAACATGCTCCCGCTATCAACAGTCTAACCAGACTCCTTCAAAGCCCTCATTGGCGAAATACCGGGGAGAGCAGGTGCCAGTCCGCCATGCAAGAAAGACATTTTCTAAATACATAGATGCCGAGTACGCTAAAATGAATGCTGAGCTCAAAAGGGGGATAATTAAAAGTAACGCAATAGTTACTTTTCCTGGTAACTAGTTACTTTTATAGTGGAGTAATTCTGTTACTAACTCAGTTTTTTGGGAGAAGTGCCTAGTAACTATAACTAATTACTTTTTTAAAGTAACGTGCCCAACACTGTTTAAGAGAAAATCTGATGTGTTGTTTGTTAAAATGTTTTAGATAAGCTCGGGACAGTTAATCTTCTGCCCAAACTTTGTCTCTCTGTCAATGTCATTAGCTCTGAACTGCTTTGCTCTGAACTGAACTCCTCTGAACTGCTTTGAACTGAACTGAACTGCACTGAATTGTAAAATCATTATTACTCTCTCGTCTCAAGGACATGTGGACTATACAACCGCCCGTGTTTTCTAGACTCAAGGACGGTTAGGCCTTTGGGTTGCTCTGAAGGCCGTGGCCAGCACCCCGCCCTTCGGACCAAAGGGGGGACTGTTGGGCCTCATGCCCTCATGCACATGTCTCAAAGAGACCAAGAGAGGCCTGTAGTTGAAGCCAGAAGCCTAACTACTAGAACCTCTGCCACAAGGAACGACAGAACAAAGCCTGACCCCGCTCTCGCGCCCCCGAACGAGTTGGAGCTTCGAGTCAGATGGGCACCCACGCTACCGCAACAAGTGGCAATCAAGTAAGAGATTTTTGTTTGGGCAGAAACAGATAGTATATAGCGTGGTTTTCTTTGTTGTGCATTCATTTTGTTGTGAAAGGACCGCCGAGTCGTATTTATGGTTGCCTGTACTGTGTGCTAACTGTGTTTGCTACGCTCGCTAGGAGTTTCCTGTACAGTCTTGCCGCTGTGTGTGACCACAATACGTCGTATTACGGCTCGATCAGCGGATGATAAACGAACCTCGATTCCTTTTCTCGGCCACTGTTCGAGGGAGAGACGACTGCTGTGTACCACATGGTCGTTGTGTTTGTTTCTTTGTTGTCTGCTAAGTTTAGCTTCTTCCCTCTTTAACTAACACACACGCACACACACACACGCGCACACACACACCTCGGGACACATGTACTCTTTTGGGCCATCTGTTGTTAACTTATAGTTAATAACGCCGCTATAACATAAGACGTGTGCCCAGCAAGTCCCCTATATTGATTTTAAAGACGGACTTCTCCCAGTAGCACGGCTACCTTTTTGGGACTGTGGGTATTATCTCTCTATAAAAGCAAGGAATCTCTGTCTGTCTGTCTGTCTGTCTGTGTGTGTGCCAAATATCTCTGCGGATCAGGATCAGCATGACCTGAGAGCTTCAACATGGCTGCCGTTTGGTTCAGTGGTGTGCGACTTTGCATTTGTTTGGACTGCAATGATACCGTGAATAAATTATTTCATAAATGCTTTACACATTCTGGAGCATAGTCTATCGGAGCCCCCACAGTGACATGCGCATTAGAGCCAGTCACTGCAGAGCTCAAGCCACGACACACATTAAGAAACAAGCGAATGTATACCTGTGGCGGCACGAGCTGGTCGGGAGTTAGCCGGCGGTTCGGTCCCATTCTGTTCTGTGCATCTAAACTGACTGTTGTGGATTAATGAGACCAAACGAGACCGGACCGTGTCTGTTCGGGTCTGAGGAGAGCGGATTTATACCTGCAGCGGCGCGAGCTGGGCCGGGATTTTGCCGGCGGTTCGGTCCCGTTCTGGTTTGTGCATGTTCTAAACTGACTGTTGTGGATTAATGTGACTAAACAAGACCGGACCGGTCTGTTCGGGTCTGAGGAGATGCGGAGACGCGCGGACAACAAAGTGGAATTGTAATCTGTGGATGTTCGTGTGTAGCTAGCTGCTAGCCGCTAGCCGCTAGCTAACCTACACAGCCCAACTCCCGAGCTGACGGACTGGACGCACCGACCTGTCCAAAACCGGACTTGGGGTAAATAATGTCCGCCACGTTTTTTCGCGAACATTGCCGTCACGTTTGCTTTGTGTCTGGTGCAGAAGAAACGGTAAAAACAGGCTTTTGTCACGAAAGTGTCCAAGCAGCAAGTTTGGTTGTAGAGGAACAGGAAGTTGTGGGAGGGACTTTGGCGGATGAGTGACAGGCAACGACGGTCGGTGTACAGACAGCGATATTGAGAATTGAGAGATTTGTGACATTGAGCGTGTTTGTGTTATGTAGTGTTTGGTTAAGTGTGTAGTGGAGTCGGTTTTTTGTTTAATGAGTCAAAACAATGAGAAGAAGCTGAACGTGGAGCAGGCAGTGCAGCTCTTCATTCAGCTGGAAGGAGCTCAGGCAGACCTGAGCATTGCCTGCATTTAAATGTAAATAGTTACACAGAACTTTGTACATTTTTATAATGTATGCACTTATTCAGCAAACAACAATTTATATTTGCATTATAAGTAATAAAAAATGGTTTGTTAAACATATTTGTGGTTTTCACGGTAAAAAAATCTAACTTTTTCTACTCGGATTTTATGTTTTTTTGTGATTTTAGGTCCATTGTGTTAGTACAATATGTCAAAATGAAAAAATAACTGTACAGTCACACATGTGAGGTTGTGCTGAAAATAATCACACCAAGTAAATAGTTTTTAAGGTGAAATATAATGGCAAAATCAAAAATAGTCACAAACGGCCAATTATTCCCTGGAATATCGGATTTCACAACAAACCTAAATATCCCTGACGTTCCACCTTCAAACAGCCTCATTAAGCCATCCATGAAAGTGCTTCTTAACCTCCCACTTTTCTATAGGAACACATATTTCTTACAGGCACTGCACTAGTCCCTGTAAATTCACCTCTCGTGTGACCAAACCGTACACGAGATCAAAGACGGTGCAACCACTGCCTTTGTTCAAACCTTGCGCGCACGTGTAGTGATCACCTTTGGTCAATACAGTCACTGCCGCCATTTTTGAATTCCAGGTATATGAATCAGTGAATCTGAATTCATCGCCTCGGAATTCGCGTTCTCGCGTGACACAAAGTCACGTCCTGTGTTTCCAGTAGTCTCCCCGAAGAGACTTCCTAAATCACACCCACTAATTTGTAGTCCGGCAAACTTGACTTCCCAAGCCACGTTCGGCCATCTTTGTAGTCTTTATTGGGGACTTCCTGCCACACGCACACACACACACGCCTCCACCCAATTACAGGTTTGGCTTGCTTATGTTTTGATGTTGCTAGTTGTTGAAGGAAACTGTTGTTTGTTAAAGTAGGTGGTTTGTTCTGTGGAGAAAAGCTTTAATAAACACTGTAATAGACAATTTTAACTGAGCAGCATCTGTGATTATTTTGCACAATCCCATATTGTAATAACTGCTGGTTGAGATGGTCAGTGCTCAGACTCAAGCCTTCCCTCTTATCTAATTATTGTAAATCATTTGATTATTGATCCCTGATTTCAGGGTGGTGCACCGTGTTCATTAATGACCTAGTAGTTACATAAGTTTCATTAATCAACTTTAATAATTGTAATTAATTAATAATAACACATTAATTAATAATCAATAATCAATATTGATTCCCAACAGTGTGTATACCTACCAACAGAAAGACTTTGCTGTCAGGTTTCACTTTATGCTTCTCCATGTATTTGATTAAACTACTGTTTGCATACCTGTAAAACACAAAAATATAAAAGTCACTCGAACAGGTTTGAACAAGTCAAATTTAAGACTTTTTAAGACCATGTTGAACTAAATTTAAGACCTACAACAAAGTACGATAAAGTAAGGAAAAATGCAGTCTCAGAATTACTTTCAAAAATAACCAAATGTATTGCCATTCACAGAGCAATTCAAACAATGAAGAATGGAGTGAGTAAGTGTGTGTGTGTGTCAGGGTTATTATAGTTTTTACATTTTCATTAGCTTTATTAGGGCCCGAGCAGGTATCGACCTGCGAGGTTCCCATTGTTTTTGTAGTGGCCATTTTTTGTCCCAAATGATCGCATTTTTGCCAAAACTCACCAAACATGGAATATACGTCACACCTGCCGAAAAATGTCATAATCTCTTGTCCTCCTCAATTTCCACCACTAGGTGGCACTATAATCAAGGAAAGTGCATTTTGGCTTATAACGCACATATACTTTGTCGCACATTCGAAAACGTTATATCCACATGTTCACTGAATTGTGCTGAATCTCGTGATATAGGCCACACCCATTTCCGCAAATTTGCAAAATGTCGCAAAAGGAACTTTTTCGAACTCCTCACAGACGATTTCACCGATTTGCACCAAACTTGGTTTTCCAAACAATACTCAAGTTATTAACCCTCTGGGGTCGATTGACGCGCCGGCGCATCAAAATCACGTGACCAATTTAAGTTGACGTAGCAGCGAAACGGCGCATCTGTGAGTCTCGGTTCCAACTTTATGTGTTTGAGCAGCCTTCAAACTATATACCAGTTTTTAAATTGTGTTAATAGGCCAATTAAAACCGGATTTACAATATATTATGTACGGCACGCTTTTTCGTGTTTGGTGTGTAGTGGAGTCATTTTTTATTTAATGAGTCAAAACAATGAGGAAACTGCTGAATGTGGAGCAGGCAGTGCAGCTCTCCATTGCGCTAAAGAGCCCTGAGCCTGAGGCATTGCCTGCATTTAAATGTAAATAGTTACACATGACTTTGTAAATTTAAAAACTTGTGCACAAATTTAGCAAACAACAATTTATATTTGCATTATAAGTAATAAAAATGGTTCATTAAACATATTTGTGGTTTTCACAGTAAAAAACTAACTTTTTCCTACTCGAACTTTTGATGTTTTTTCATTACATGTCGATTGTGTATACAGTATGTCAAAATGAAACAATAACTGTACAGTCCCACATGTGAAGGTGTGCTGAAAAATAATGACACCAAACAAGGCAAGGTAAATAGTTTTTAAGGTGAAATATAATGGTAGAATCAAAAATAGTCAATTATACCCCAGACCCCAGAGGGTTAAATAACAACTTCCTGTACATTTTCCTCAAAACAGTGTTGCATATCTCCACATTGGTCTGTCCGAATGACATGAAACTCAGGTGCCTACTTCCCCATGAGCCCCTGAGGCTCTGTGCAAAATGTTGGCCGATGACCACTAGGTGGCGCTCTTTAAATTGAAGTATTTTATATGTCAACATAAGATGAAACTTGCTACAACTGACAAAACTGTTACCAATCCGCCACTAGGTGGCGCTTCGGTGGCAGTCTAATTAAATATTTGGCACTTTTTCCGATTTTGTATGTGACACCAGTGCTTTCACACTAAATGTGCCCAAGTTGAGGGTCTTCTTACAGAGCGCACACTGCGCTTCAAATTTAATATGAAGTACGGCTTTTAACCAACTGAATTCTGGTTGTTCAAGCTAACACTTGTTAAATTTAGTCTTTCCCTCAGTTGTAGCTGTAGTATAAATAACCATAGTAAGTAGATAGTGACCAATGATAACTGAATATGAACTTCTGTTATAATGATAAAAGTAAGAAATGAAGCGTAATCAAGTGTTAAAGAGTTGCTGAATTGTACTACTTGGCATCAGCTGATTGAAGTGTGCATCTACTGATTAAAGCTACTGTAGTGTGATGATTTGAAGTGTGAACCAAATACATAACACTTTTATTGTTCGTTAAAAATGCAGTGCCAAGAGTGATCAGATATAATGGGATATATCAAGAAGAGGACTTAGTTATCAAAAAGCCTGAAGGCCACAGTCTCTAAGAGCCGATGATATAGATAGAGGAAAAGCACCTGTTTAAAAAAACCAAAGCGAGGCGAAGAGCAACTGGTCTACGTGCAGTTTTGCACAGAGGCGAATTTACTGGAGTCACTCGCGCGGAAGCTCCGCGCAGGTGCAGAAGGAAGAAAGGGGATTTCCCATAGAAAAATAGCAGTGTCAGCAGAAATAAAGAAGAATAGGGATTGGTTGAGGCCATGGAGCCTGAGAAGACACTCCCAGGTTTGTGTTTAAAAGAGGATGCTCAATGGTTTGAACCTTGGGTCAGTTCGTTTTTTTCACAGATTTTGTCTGTGTCTGATCTCGTGCTTTGTTTGCCAGCAAGTTCTACTGCACTCAGCCTTGAAGACTCCTGGTGACTTTTTTGATCTTTGAAATCTTTTGTACCAACCAAGAAAAGTGAAGTTGATTTACAACATAGCCATGGACATATATACATAGACGCCTCACTGAGCTGCTATACATGTCAGGATCTCGTTATCATAGACACAGATTCAATATTTAACTGTCATTTATTATCACAGTAACAGCGTTACATACATTGGCAGCTGTAAACACTCATAAAAACATTAGAAAACTAGAACTGCAAGCAGTTATGAAAAGAGGCCAAGCCCCACAGCGTGACTCGGACCCCGCGCACCGCAGAGCCTACGGAAGTTGGCCCCAAAGGATGACAGGCTTGGGGCAAAAGTGAGGACACAGGCCAACGTCTGAGCCGTGGTATTCGCTGTAATGGGAAGTGCACTGGAAGTGCAAAAGGCTGAATGTGTGCTGATTTGGATTTGTTGTATTAAATCACGCCCACTTTGAACAATCGTTACTTAACTATATGGCTGGCCTCAGAAGTGACCCCACATCAGTACTGTTTCATTACATTTCTTTTATTGCAACAAAAAATGAGAGTGACAATGCATTTATGTTGATGAGTGTGTAGGCCTACATTTTCTAAACGCACTGTTATCCATTTGTCTTGCATATGTGAGAAGTGAACTGATGTTACAGAACCTGTGGAGCAGAAATAACTTTTTGTGAGGAGCTACAGAGGTGACGTGTTAGCATGTTGGACATAGCACAGTAACATTGAGTTTTTTTTAAATATCCCCTGTTTAAAAGGCAAAAACGCATTCACATCCGTTAGAGTGCAAACTATTGGCCGAATTGCACCAGATTTGGCAGAGAGCCTCTGGATGACTTCAGGAACAACTGACTTAAGTTTGATGTTGAAAGCATTTAGTTTGACTGAAATATGAAACAACATGTGCTTTTCAGCTAGCAAAACAGATTGTTTGGTTATAATTAGCAGATTTTTTGGAGTGCCAAAATTCTTTTGACAACTTTTCATCAGACACATCTGGAGATTCTATGTGCAAAGTTTCAGGCAGATGGCGCTTAAATTGTATGAGGAGTTCGAAAAAGTAGGTTTTGCATATGTGGCGTTTTAACAAACGAAATGTGCAGCAGAAGTGGGCGTGTCCTATGTCAGAAAACCCAGCTCTATTCAGGGAACATATGGATATAGGGTTTGCGAATATGTTATTTAAAATGTGGAAGTTACAGGCAAAAACATGATTGCATCCATTATAGCGCCACATAGTGGGCAAAATTCGGCAAATTTGGCTCATCCCTTCCCAGTCTCATGGCAACCAAGGATCTCAAATTTGGTGTTAATAGCATTTAGTTTGACCGAGATATCAAACAGCTTACATTTTTATAGCCAGCTACAGAAATTTGTTTGTTAATAAAATGCCAGCACCGCTGATCCTAGGGAACGCGTCTGCTTGCATACGCGTTCCCTCGGCCCAGCGGGCTTGGCCCCCTAAAAAAACACTACAACAAGCTTGGTAAATGAACGTACATATTTAAGACCTTACTAAATGGAATTTGAGACCTATATGCAATATATGGAGGTATTTTAGACTTTTTAAGGCCTAAAATTGAGGTTGTCAAATTTGAGACTTTTTAAGACCCTGCGGAAACCCTGTATGTAGTGTGTTGGTCTGTGAGTGTGTAATCAGGGTCAGACCATCACAGCATCTACTAACGTTGTCCTTCTGAAGTCTTTCTGCAGTGTTGGGTACTCTGGCATCTTCCTGATGTCTTCCCAGTCCTTATCTGTGGGGAAAGCACACACGCAAGCAAATTGTTTCATAAACATACAACAACTTTATAAAGTACATGTGACATATTGTTTTCTGTTTTTTTTTAAATCTTTTTAATCAAGATTTTACAGCAAGTCAGTTTTACAACCACAATTCTTTAATATATCTGGTGTTTTACCTCATCACCTCCATTGACTTTTGTAAATATATTTTTATTCTGAATTTGATGGCAGTTTAAAATAGTTATTGCTATTATTAAGAGAATCACTTTTTTTACAAAGAATTTACAAAAAAGGTCACTTTGACATGAAAGAGTTTATTTTTTGTACTTTCTCTTGTCAAAAAAGCTAAATTATACCAACCATGATTCCATTTGGTAAAGCTATAAAAGGGGAAAACATCCAAGGGCGTGATTACCTTTTATAGGCACTGTAGTGTATTGTATGAGGGATATTAGACTAATTGGGGTCATATATACTTTGGAAAACTGTTGCCACTAAACACAGTTTCTTTGATTGCATTCTGGTTTTATTTACGTTTTACACACCATCTCAATTTTTTGGGAATCTGAGTCTTAAAGTGAAACTCTCGCCAAAATGCAACCTAGGCTTTTTTTGTGAATGTATATAAGTCAAAAGACGAAAGAGGCACTTTTAAGATTGACCGTATTTTTCGTTTTCGGCTCAAACTCATTTTCAATGGGAGTGCATGGGGCACTTTTACGATAGCATTCAAATCGCTATTTTCAAAACACTAAGAAGGCTCGACACAACATGAAACTTTGCTCACAGTATCACCAGGGTCTCTACACATGAACTCGAGCATTGAGAACATTGTTTGTGTACACAGAGTTTACTAAAAAGAACGTTTTTGAACAACTCACGTTAGCAGCAGCTTCTTCCTCTAGCCGTCGTCATGGTAGCCCAGACGTACTCGGGGATCGACACGTCTGGGTAGAATCTATGTGGTTCAGTTGAGCTATGTGTAGAAACCCTGGTGATACTACAAGCAAAGTTTCATGTTGTGTCGAGCCTTCTCAGTGTTTTAAAAATAACGATAGCCGAAAGCAAAAATATGGTCAATCTTAAAAGTGCCTCTTTTGTCGTAATTGTGCTTTTACACGAAGGTTTGACTCATATACATTCACAAACAAAGCCTAGGTTGCATTTTGGAGAGAGTTTCACTTTAAAGAGAGGCATTTTAAATCCATTTTGTCTAATACACTCACAGAGGAGAGTGGCTGTTGTGATTAGTGGATGTCAACCAAAACCACAAACCACAAAGCCAATTCAGAAGGCTATTGCAGGCTGCGTTGTCTGTGTGTAGTTGTAGTGGTGTGTAGTGTGTGCAGACCTGCAGGGAATCCCATGACACTGAATATCCTGTCGAGCTGGTCGTGATGGAAGGGGTTACTGGTCTTGATGTCTTCCTGGCGACAGTGAAAGATGGGCTCGGACGTTAACAGCTCTGCAAAGATGCAGCCAATCGCCCAAATATCTGGTGCATGTACACACACACACACACACACACACACACACACACACACACAAACACACACACACACACACATCAGTTAGTTTAAGCGTTCTTGAAGTTGTAGGTTTCTTTCTTGTGACAAATGTATTTATTGCACATCACTTTGGACAGAAGCGTCTGATAAATGCCCTAATGTAAATGTAAGTACATTAGTGCACTGTCAAGATTTAGGACCGGTTTTCACCCTTCGATATTCCCCCCCAGTTTTTTGAAAAACAGGTATGTTGAGATTATTTGAAATAAAATGATTCATTGGAATTGGATTAGACGTCAACTGACATGACAATTTGGGAAATATTCTTAATTGCTGTTTGGTGGAGAGCTAGATAAAAAGATTAGTAATATGTGTCCTTTTTATTTGGATAAAACAAACATTTCAATTCAATGTGATAATTGGTCACCTTTATTGATGTTGGAAGCCACATTTTGTTTTCAGGTTAGTTTTTCCCCCCTGTCTCCAAGGACTATGGCTGTAGCCTAATTTTTACCATGACTTGAAATTGATTAGATCTTCTCATTTATTAACGCTAGAAAATAAATAGAAAAGTGTATTTCCCAAGATATCAAACAATTCCTTTGAACACAAGGGGAGTTTTAATATCTGACTGTCTGTCTCTTTCACACCTCAAACACATTTACATATAATAGAAAACAGGGTGGAGACCTGAGTCACTGACACTGATGTTCCAGGAATGAAAATGATAAGACTGACTACTTGTGTTGAGTGTGCTGTTAAAAAGTACTCATCTGAACAAACCTGTTTTGAGTCAAGCAGCAATCAGGGATCAGTCAGTCATGAGTTAGCGCAGACACACATACACATACATACTCACAAACAAACACACACCCACAAACACACACACTCACCGATAGCTTTGGTGTAGTGCCGGGCCCCCAGCAGCAGCTCAGGGGCCCTGTACCAGAATGTCACCACCACGGGGTCAAGGTCCGCCAGCGGCTTCAGTGGAGAGTTAAAGAGTCGGGCAAAACCCATGTCAGCTACAGGAAGTGTGGGGAGAAGACAGAGAGGAAAAACAAAGACATTATCAGAGAGAGGAGTACAGGATGACCTTAAGCCAAAAGCTGCTGTCATGGCCACACATGGCTGCTCAACAAAGTTTCTTCTGTTGTCAGTCAGGCTTCAGGGTTGAATAATTTGACCTGATCTGCCCAAGGTAATATTTAATGTAAAAACACATCTGTCCTAGCTTAACTCAACAGAACTGAGAAATGGAGAAACATATTTATTGGACTAATAATCACACATCCTCTGACGACCCAAGTCAAAAACACTAGTTCTTTAAAAAATAGTAAAGAATAAGGCACATTATACATAAAGTATATTCACTTCTATTTACAATAGTAGTAGTGAACTTTACTGCAGGTGGGCCGTGGCAGGTTACAATAAATAAAAAAAGATAAAGATTTACATTGTAAAAAAGTAATAAGAGTAAATGATATTTAAATTGATGTTTAACTTTATTTATCAATCATTTCCTGTTAACATGTGTGCCATCTGCCAACCTTAACCTGCACAGCTTGGTGACATTACAAGAACACAGGCTTAACAGGAGTCCAGCAGTATTTGACAGTAGATCAGACTTTGACAAAACACTGGAAAGTAGCTTATATTGTGTCACTGACAAACTGTTACACATATGTGATGGATTATTTATTTAGGCTGCATTGACGGAAATACTTAATCTATAGTTCTTGTTGAAACTCTGAAGCCTCTGGCCAGCACGTCTTCCTGTTGCTCAGTAAACAGAAGCTGTCAATCTGGAGGTCTGTATGGGTGTGGTTGTTTAAAAGTGACCAATCATCAGAAGGCTAGTGCCTTGCTTGGTTTCCACCCCCAAATTGTGAAAAGTCAGGTTTATTCACTGAGCAGTATGCGTGTATGCCCCGCAGCGCTCACACGGCAGAATCTCTCTCACATGTGGCAGCTGCTTTGTGCTCTTACTGCTCAGTTCTGTACTAGGGCACCCTCCTTAGACTCTCCCTATGTTTTATTTCCTGCTGCCTGTACGATTCTTGGTTGTTAAATTTGTTCATGAGGATTTATATTGTGTGCAGTGGCAGTTGATATCTGTACGTGTGTGTTTGTGTCACCCTCATGTTTACAATTTCAGGCAAAGATCTCTCTTCACAGCATCCTCTGTCTATCCAGTTGCCAAAATCAAGATGAGCAAAGAGAGGAGATGATAAAAATGTTGATTCAATCGTCTGAGTGGGTTTATGTTATCATCTTTGACTCAGAGCAATCGGATGCATTGAGTGATGCACTTGTGTTGCCTTAGGTGTCGCCTCTCAGGTTATGTACAGGTTGTCTCACCTTGTTTGCTGCTCAGCTTGTTAGGGTTGTCAGGGCTGAAAGAAATACCTTCAGACACTATTTAAAGCTGAAAAGTACTTCCACCTCATCCATGTCTTTTTCTACAATAAAAGTTCATGCAACCAGTGTTTTTATCTTTAGTTCATAGATATTCTTAAATATAACAATATCGATCAATCGATCAATTGATCAATCAATCAAACCTTATTTGTATACTGCAAATTCACAACAGTTATCTAATGACACTTTCCAATTGCAACAGGTCTGGACCAGATTATTTAATTAATTTCAAGGGAGCTAAACATAATTCTAAAGAAAAATCACCCAGAAATGGAATTTCAGTCTCTATCCACTCCCCCCATATGGATGTAAAGTCAGAGGAAGTTTCGTAGTCAACAAAACATTTCTGGAGCTTCACAGCAGCATTGCAGCATTTTCCTCAACAACTAAAGGAGATGGGGATTTTTACAGCTTGTTTACTATAATCCAAATCTCTGGAAGCCCTGAGATTCCAAATTGATTCGGAAAAACTTTACTTACACTCTTTTTGAAGCCAGCATCTTCACTGCAGCTACAAAGCTATAGGCAATAGTATGCACCTGTTTGATATGAGAGCAGGAGTAATAAATAACTTTTATCCTTATGATTGTGAGGAATTTTTGAATTTCTTTAACTTTCTTTAATGTCTTGAACTGAGTCAACATTTTTGTATAATCTCTGGCCTCATGTTTGGGAATGTGCCCTTCTCTCCAAGAAACAGCTCAAAACTTCAACATAAAGTGAAAGCATGAAAAAGGGTTCTGTATAAACAAAACTCATAAATTGATATGAAGTTTCCTTTGTGAATAGAGGTCAAATCTGTTTGGCTGGTGAATGTGAGCATCCATATCTAATCTAATGGGCTCCATATAACAATACAGATATAAAACAATAAAACACCACAACAGTTTTGTTGTTTCATGGAGTTCTGTTTACTGACTTAAACATCTCTTACAGCCCTATGCAGTAACAATGCGATGAATATTCATGAGCACCAGTTACACTGTAAAAGATTTAGTTGCACTGAAACAATAACCTAGAACTATTGCTGTGCTCACATGGTTTGAAAATAGACTCCAGCATTGCAGCACTACCCCTCAGCAGTCCCCGGGCCAGCTGACTTATGTAAGAGCACCAGTCTGAGCTCCCTGTCAACCTCTCAGAGGGAAGGTTAAACACTGCAGCTACTGGTCAAGTCAACAGCCTCATTGATTCATTATCATGATGATGGCAGGATCTATCATTTGGATCAATTACAAATCAGTCAAGTAGTTTACAGAAATATTCTTTTAATCTACCTTACCGATTTTAACTCTTCCTCGTTCAGGACCTTCCCCCATCACCAGGATGTTAGCTGGTTTCTGAAGGAGATAGAGAAACATATGATATACAAACCATTTGAAACAATTTCCCCCCGGGGATTAATAAAGTATTCTGAATCTGAATTCAGTGCTCACTTTAATTTATCAGTCACACGGGATAATACTTTTAAAATACACACTATGTTATCAGTGATTCTGTTTTCCAAATGAACAAGTTGCACATTTTCGAATACATACATAATTTTCGAGTGCAGTGGCCTGTACTGGCTGCCCTGTTGGTTACTGAAACACACAACCACATGAGCATGTCGGTCAGCCATTTTGTGAATGGGCCCTTAAAACTCTGTGTGAGAGCTAACATAGGAATGGGGTCAAAGACACTCCGGCACCTGGTCCAGTACATCTGCTTTTGGGTGAGGAACTTGTGAGAGTAAAAGCTGAGTTAGCCGTTAGCAGCAGCATCTGTTTTTTTATTTACACTTTTATCAAGTAGACACACAAAATAAGCATTTAGTGTCTTGCTTATGGTCTCCTAACAAATGTAGGCCCAAATGCACTCTCTATTTAACTTAATCAAACTAGTCGCCAGCATTTTGTGCTGGGTATAGTGACAAATAAGAGCATAGTTATGTGATCCATATGTATTAGGTACACCTATGATTACCTAGGACTACAGCCCTAGTTGACTATCAGGGCAGATATACATTTTCTGATTATCTGTGTATTTTAAAAAACTCAAAACTCATTTAAAATGTGCTACTTTGGCTCTGATACAACATCTGCTCACACAATGTACTCATGCAAAGTACAGAAATTGTGGTCTCTGACGTTTCCCTACTTCTGTTTCCAAACTTCATATAAGTACTAGTTGATCAGTGCTATGTGAAAATATAATGGAGGGATGTAGCCAGCCAATGAGATGATATGCTGATTAGAAGAATTACTTAATGTGGCTGTTATAGTTGAGTTATAATTATATACTTCATGATATTACATTTTGGCTAGACCCCTACAGCAAACATGTTACACATTTTTGAATGTTTACACATAAGGGTGGCACGACTGAAATTAAGTCACAATCTTGAACTTCGAATTAAAATCTGGAATCGTAGATGCTGCACGCCCCCATGTCACGTCCGGTCGGCTTACCTAGCAGAAAAAAACACACGTTTTGAAGTGCTGCGACTCAACCTCCTCTAACTTAGTTAATAGCTAAGCCAGTAGCTACTAGCTACAGCCAGCCAAACGATAGCATGGTGTTACACCATTCCTGTTCAGCTCCCGGACCGTGGTCAGGAAGCACAGGGGAGGCGATTTCCTCCAGGGCCGAAGTTTATGTTCACCTTCGGAGTGAACCCCTTTCATGTGTTAAGCTGGTCGGGAAATAATACCAGGTAGCTTTGCTGTATCTAGCCGTCGCCTTTATTCACAGCCAAACTGCAGACTATATTGTACACTTTATTGCTGTCGCTACTACTGCTACTCCTTTCGCTTCTCCTTCCTCTCCCATTCATTCACTAGTAGGGGTGGGCGGATCGATCCAAATATCGATAGTATCGATACCAAGGTGAGTATTGGTATGGGATCGATACTAGCGCGATGAGATCGATATTTTTGTTGTAGTTTCTCATCTATAAGTTCAGCAAATCACTTGTATTTCTTCACAGAGCTTGTGTGATCGCAGCGTCTCTCTCAGTCCTTATGTGCAGCGCTCCTCTTCACCTCTCTCACTCCGCTCACTCAGGTTCATTCTGAAGTAAGAATATGGCAGAATATAATAACCCTTTTGTGTATCTGTTGGAGGGACATTAGTATTCCTATTTAGGCTACATGCAGATAGGTTATAGATTTAATTATGTTAAATATTATTTTCTTATTTGGCTAAAATCTTTGTCCTGTGTTTTATTATTATCATAATCATGATCAGCTAATTAAAGGCAAAAGTACAAAATCATTCAATGATCAGGAATTTTCAAGTAAAAGTATCTGTATCAGCAATACATAATACTGTAATTAATTGGTATTGGATTGATACCAAAATTTGCAGTATTGCCCATCCCTATTCACTAGAATTCGCACGTACGCACACTCCCTCATTCTCGCTTGCACACTCACACCTTACGCACCTTACGCACACACACACCTCACGCACCGCCCTATTCCTGAAAGGGGCTACGCCACTCTTACAACAATGGCAGCTGCAGATGCAGGAGACCCATCAACAGAACTTGAACCCCCTCCTCTTTCACTGAAGTCGCAGGTGTGGAAGTATTTTGAATTTCCAGTGAGTTATTTTGACAACGTTTGTGTTGTCGACAAAAAAAAACAACAACACAGTTTGCAAGCTCTGCAGAAACTAGATGGCAGGTTATTTTGTTTAAGTTTCCAATTGACTGATGATTTAAGTTATCATTACATTACATTTGTTAATAAATGTTTGAAATGTAAAATGTAGTGTGGTACATTGTGAACAAAGGTCAGACATTATATTGCATAAAAGTCTAGTCTAAAAATGGAATAGCAACTTGTGCTTTAAAAAAAAAAAATTTTAAATCAAGAATCGACTCGAACCGTGACCTTAGAATCGAAAATGTAATCGAATCAAGGATTTGGAGAATAAAGCCTCTATTTACACATTTAGTAAACATGACACAACATGTTAGCATTAATTTGGTGTTGTGCATCTGGACACTTGACGAATACAAAACATCACTGAACTGTGTTTCTGTTTGATTTCTACCACGTTTGTCTCTTTAGCTATTAGCCATTAGCTTCACAATGTTAACCAGCTAGTCGCTGACTTGACTCTGTCTGTCGTGCTGCTAGGTGCTAGTCAGGTAGCAAATAGTGGATTTATCAAAATTACTTCTACAGAAAACAGCTGTCTGCTGTGGCCAATTTCAGGATGATAAGAACGCTGAACCATAAAGTAGCTGCTGGCTGCAGAACAGAAACAATAAGCTAAAAGATGCAAAAATGCTATGTAGAGCTGCAGGGCTCTAAAGAGCTTGTGAAAATTCTCTTCGTATTTAGTCATTAAGTGTGACCCCTTCACATTACATAGTCATTGGATCCACGTTCATATATAAGCATTAATTAGTGCAGCTTTAAAGCTAGAACAATTCATTTTGTCAGTGCACAGCAACATTGAAATACTATTGCCTTTTTAAATAGTTTTTGCAAACAAGTAAGCAAAGATTCTCCTATTTACTCATCCATCAGACGTGGAACCACAATAGGTGTCATAGTCAACATGTAATAAATCTAATTAGGGATGCACCGATTGTGAAATTCTGGGCCGATACCGATGTTTAACATAACAACTTGGCCGATGGCCGATGCCGATGTTCTTTCTTTTTGTTATTTATTCCTTTTTTTTGTGCCACAGAAACATACAAGTCTTTCAGCTCTTCATAACACTATCCTTGAATGAGCACAAATCCAATGAGACCAATTTATGAAACAAAAACAACCTTTAATGTCACTTTCTGGTTAACATTTAAGATAACCTTAGTTCACATGACAAGATTTCGGGGAGACAGACCTTGGCAAAGTGACGTCGACTCGGCGGCGTGTAGCGTGGCTCCATAAACTTTATTAGACTCTGAAACCCCACATCCTCCACTACAGAGAAAGGCTGGTCATCTAAAGCAATGAACTCCATCAACTTGTTTGTTATTTGTTTTGCTTTGGCGCTGTCTGGAGGCAGCTGTTTGGCTGTCCTTAAATGCTGTGTCAATTGAAGTCTGAGGAGCCGTCCAGACTGGTGAAAACAATCTTTTTTATCTCCGTCTTCCTCGTCATCGTTTTAAGAATATTTGCGTCCACACAGACCCACTGAAAATGAGCGAAAACGCTGTAGTTCATATTCCAGGCCTCTAGGTGGCGCTTGACATTCACAAAACACGGAGAAGAAGACACGGAGCATGCACAGTAAACTTGCGCGCTGTAAACAAACAGACAGTAGACGGAGAAACCGAACACAAGAAGAAGAAGAAGAAGAAGAAAATGGCGAGTGCAAGGAAACCAGAATCGTTTGTGTGGACCGGTAATGAGGTCGAACTGCTGCTGAGACTCACAATCAACTACAAGGCGGGTAAGTTGCGAGAAAGGCTCGATATCTTCTGCGGCACGAACACGAGCATGTAGTCCGCCATTGTTGTTGTTGTTGTTATGAGACGTCGCGGGGTGGGGCGATGGCGTCATTGTTTTGGAAAGTATGCCCACATGAAAACGGGAGGGCTGCTTTTCCGGATTTCTCCAAAAAAAGTTTCTCCATGAGCACAGCGTTCATGCCGCAAATCAAGATATAATCATCGGCGAATGTCATTTTTATTTGCCGATGGCCGATGGCAGTTAACGAGGCAAACATCGGCCGATACCGATGTTCAGCCGATGCATCGGTGCATCCCTAAATCTAATATTTACTTTTATTTTAGCCCTGGGTTGCTGTCAGGGAAATATCCTGATCTTTAGCTGCTAAAATTCTTCATTATGTTCACTAGCTAGTTCACTTACTCTGTCTGCCTGCTTAGCACATGTTGGGTTTATCCAAGCATTTTGTCTGACAACAGCTGTCTGCTGCTCCTGGCAATTAGGTTGAATTTATTGGCCTTAGGGTTTTTTATTGGGAAAAAAGTGAGCAGCATGAGGAAGTCTATATTACGGAAGCCCTAAAGGGCCATGCATTCATACATGCGTGCATTCATACATTTTATTTCCTCCGTTTTCCTGTGATAACGAGTTAACTTCATTTGTTTTCTCGAGATCTCGAGTTATTATCTCGAAATAACAACTGTTGTTTTCCCGAGATAACGGGATAATTTTCTTGAGATCTTGAGATAACGAAACTTTGTTTTCTGAGATAACGATATAATGAATAGCTATGTCGTTAACGACGACATCAGGCTCACTTAGATTGCGCTGCCAATATAGCTGAAGTCTTGCTAAGTGTCTTTTTACATTACACACACACTAATGTGTATATTATCTG
Source organism: Diplodus sargus (assembly GCA_903131615.1). Taxonomy (NCBI): domain Eukaryota; kingdom Metazoa; phylum Chordata; class Actinopteri; order Spariformes; family Sparidae; genus Diplodus; species Diplodus sargus. Next base: position 369,682 of record CAEMYA010000698.1, on the reverse strand, counting down.
TAATAGCAAGGCATATTGCTATTTCATCCTGTGTCAGGCCTTGAATGAAAAAGTGATACGGTGATTGAATCACTGCAGAGCCCACTTCCACGACACAGCTTAAGAAACGAGTGGATTTATACCTGCAGCGGTGCGAGCTGGACCGGGATTTTGCCGGCGGTTCAGTCCCGTTCTGTGCATCTAAACTGACTGTTGTGGATTAATGAGACTGAACGAGTCTGGACCAAGTCTGTTTGGGTCTGAGGAGATCCGGATACGCGAGGACAACAAACTGGAATCGGAATCTGTGGATGTTCGTGTGTAGCTGGCTGCTAGCTCACCCCCACGCCCCATCTCCTGAGTCGAAGGACGCGCCGGTGCATCCAAAACCGGATTTACAATAAATGTCCGCCATGCTTTTTCACGAACATTGCTGTCACGTTTGCTTTGTGTCTGGTGCAGGAAGAAACGGTAAAAACGGGCGTTTGTCACGGAAGTGTCCACAAGCAGGAAGTTTTTGCAAACAAGAAAACACGTTCCTATTGGTGGAAAAAGGCACCACACCAACCAATCACAAAATTATATGCAAACCACGTAATTGGGTTGCATAGGAACAGGAGGAAGTTGTGGGAGGGACGGCAACGAAAGAGTGACAGCAGCAGTGACGGTGATAAAGACAGCGAGTTTTGAGAGTTGAGAGATTTGTGACTTCAAGAGTGTAAAGCTAGTGTGCTATGTAGTGTTTGGTGTAGGGTGTTTAGTGTGTAGTGGAGTTGTTTTTTTGTTAAATGAGTCAAAACAATGAGGAGACTGCTGAATGTATAGCAGGCAGGAAGGAACTGAGGGAGCCCTAAGCCTGAGGCATTGCCTGCATTTAAATGTAAATAACTACATATAACTGTCAGGCTTGGCAGAAAAAGAATGACAAATAATCAGACTATGAAACTCTAAAGGTGTCCAGGGGACAAGACACAAATCAACAGACAACACAGAAACTAAAGGCGCTCCCGAAGGAGGGAAAAGGACAAACTACACTGAACTCAAAAAATCTATTTCTATGAAAATTTATCAAACAGAAAATCACTCCACGAGGAAAGCTCACAGGCTATAAAAATTAAACTACTCTGAGATACAAACTTTATGAAAGAAAAGCGCTCCAAACGGAGGGAGAAACAAACGCTATGAAAATTACTGACAAACAAAAGACTGACCAAAAATATTATTAACAAAAAATCACTCTTCTTCAGAGGAATACTAAACAAAAAACAAAGCTTGGCAATACTTAGCTTGGCAAAGATCAACAAGGCAGTGATCAAGGCTGTGAATAAGGCTGGATGTATTCGACAAGACGCACGAAATACTCTGGCAACGCAGACAGGGGAAGACAAAGACTATATACACATGAGGAGGGATGACACAGGTGGAAACAATCAGGGAGCAGGGGAGACGCCAGACCGGTGACACAAGAGGAAGGGCAAGTGACCTGAAACGAGAGGAGAGTTACTTTTCAAAATAAAACATGAATTTCACAAGACAAAAAACCCAAGACAGGACACTCGTCACCGCGATGTGACAATAACTTTGTAAATTTCAAAACCTCATGCACCAATTTAGCAAACAACAATTTATATATGCATTATAAGTAAGAAATATGGTTCGTTAAACATAATTGTGGCTTTCACAGTAAAAAATCACGTTTGCTTTGTGTCAGGTGCAGAAGAAACGGTAAAACAGGCTTTTGTCACGAAAGTGTTCAAGCAGCAAGTTTGGTTGTAGAGGAACAGGAAGTTGTGGGAGGGACTTCGGCGGATGAGTGACAGGCAACGACGGTCGGCGTACAGACAGCAATATTGAGAATTGAGAGATTTGTGACATTGAGCGTGTTTGTGTTATGTAGTGTTTGGTTTAGTGTGTAGTGGAGTCGGTTTTTTGTTTAATGAGTCAAAACAGAAGAAGCTGAATGTGCAGCAGGCAGTGCAGCTCTTCATTCAGCTGGAAGGAGCTCAGGCAGACCTGAGCATTGCCTGCATTTAAATGTAAATAGTTACACAGAACTTTGTACATTTTTATAATGTATGCACTTATTCAGCAAACAACAATTTATATTTGCATTATAAGTAATAAAAAATGGTTTGTTAAACATATTTGTGGTTTTCACAGTAAAAAAATCGAACTTTTTCTTCTTGGATTTTATGTTTTTTTGTGATTTTAGGTCCATTGTGTTAATTCAGTAGGTCAAAATGAAAAAATAACACAACCACATGTACAGTCACACATGTGAGGTTGTGATGAAACTAATCAAGTAATCAAAAATAATTTACAATAAGTAAATAGTTTTTAGGTGAAATATAATGGCAAAATCAAAAATAGTCACAAACGGCCAATTATACCCTGAAATATCGGATTTCACAACAAACCTAAATATCCCTGACTTTCCACCTTCAAACACAGCCTCATTTGGCCATCCATGAAAAAGCTACTTGACCTCCCACTTTTCTATAGGAACACATATTTCCTACGGGCACTGCACTAGTTGTGTTAATACAGTATGTCAAAATGAAAAAATAACTGAACAGTCACACATGTGAGGTTGTGCTGAAAGGCAAGGTAAATAGTTTTTAAGGTGAAATATAATGGTAAAATCAAAAGTAGTCAAAAACGGCCAATTACATCTGTTACACCGCGGTGAGGGATGTCCTGTCTTGGGGTTTTGTCTGGCAAACTTCCTGTTTTATGTTGAAAATTAACTCTCCTCTCGTTTCAGGTCACTTGCCATTCCTCCTGTGTCACCAGTCTGACGTCTCCCCTGATTCCCTGATTGTTTCCACCTGTGTCATCCCTCCTCATGTGTATATAGTCCTCGTCTTCCCCTGTCTTGTTGCCAGAGTATTTTGTCGTGTCGAGTACCTCCAGCCTAATTCAAAGCCTTTGTCAAGAACCACGAATCTGTTGCCAAGTTTGTATTTTCATGTTTTTTTGGAATTCCTCTGAAGAAGAGTGACCTTATTTTGATAACGTCTTTGGTTAGTTTTGAAGATAGTTTTGTTTCATAGCTTTTTGTTTCCTCCTTTTGGAGCGTTTTCTTTTGTTCTTTAAAGTTTTCCTCAGCTCAGTGTAGCATAGTTTAAGTTTACAGCCTTTTTGTTTTTCCTCCTTGTGAGCGATCTCTTGCTTGTGTTAATTTTCATAGCATATTTATTGTTCTTAGATCAGTGTAGAATTTGTTGTGTTTTTCCCCTTTCGGGAGCGATTTTCTGTTCTTTGATTTCCCAGTGCTTTGTCCTCGTCTGTTCAGGTGAGTCTAGATTTTCACAGCCAGTTGTTTTGTCACCCATTCTGAAGAGAATTCTTAAAACTATCAAAATAAAAGCCTGTCAACACCGTTCTCTGACTGCATCTGAGTCCTCCATTTTACCCAGGCCTGACAATATCCCTGACGTCCCACCTTCAAACACAGCCTCATTTGGCCATCCATGAAAACGCTATTCCTCCCACTTTTCTATTGGAATACATGCTTTCTACGGGCAATGCACTAGTATCACAAAAGATATGATCATGTTTCAAAGTATTGTGATGTCATTCACTGAATGGCCCAGGGGTACCAAACAAACATGCATAATGCTGCACATTAATGACAAGGCCTGTATTTTTTTATTTTACAGTTGTCCTCTCATGCAGCAGGATGCAGAATCTGCTTGTCGTCAAACAGTCTGTCTGGTCTCCCTGGGTGTCTGCGCAAAAGTAAACCCTCTGGCACGGCTGACTCAGATCTGCCTGGCAAACACATCTTGTTGCTATAGAAACAGCACTAATAATGAGGTCTATTATTCACGCCCATAACACGACACGCCACGATCGGCAAACACAAAGACAAACGTCTCTTAAAAGGCCAGAGGAGTTGAGGCTCAACAGCTCCTCTTTCAAATTCTAAACAGGCCTCGCTGAATTAATATGCCCATCCTGAACACATTTTAGTTCTCCTTGTCTACTAAAAGATCTGAGTGAGTGTCAGTGCCTTTTCAAAACGCAAAATGAGCATGCAGCATATGAGGAATAGAAGATAATGTTTCTAATTAAAAACAAAAATCTAGTACATGGTATATATATATATATATATATATATATATATATATATATATATGACTGATGAAGTGAAGACTGCATGAATGCATGAAGATTTAGCACATTAACCAATAAAAAGACACTTTTTATTATATAAATTGAACATTCCAACAGTATGTATAAGTAAATTGTTAAAATTCTTTGATAATTATTGTTCCTTTTTCTGTTTTTGAAGACAGAACCTTATAATTCCAAGGCGGCTGTTAGTACTTAGAACTATAAGGTTCTATCTACAATTGACCTGTTCAAAAACCCTAATTTACACTTCATGTAGAATTTTGATATCTCAGACGTAGAATACATTTATGGTGTATGTAACTCTGGTGTTATTAAGAAATGTGCTCCATTTGTCATTTTTGCTATTTGCAATTCTAAAACTTTGAACCTCAATATCTCAAAACTGATCTGAAGGCAGATAGAACCTTATTATTCTGAGGTAGCGATTGCTACTCTAGAATAATAAGGTTCTATCTGACATTTCTGTCAAAATTAAGTTGTTTACATATTCTTACTCTGGTATAACTTGTGAACATTATTTAGGTGTTTCTTTTTTTAATAAAATTAATTTTGGGTGTTTTATTCAGAAAACAAAAAGGTTCTATCTACAAAGTTACACTCAGACTTTGAGTTATTAGGTTCTATCTGTGGCCCAATCATTTTTCGGAATATTTACAGAAGGACCAATCAAATACTGTCGCTTTATGGCGCTAGGTTGTCTTTTTCACCCCAGTATTTAGAAGATGAAAAAATGTAATGGTTCTTGATTTCATCGATGAACTAACAAAGAACAGGTGAGTTCTGGTGAACTGATAATGGAGAAATACATGGGCCTAAAAGGATTTTAGTTTTAGACTTGATTCTCATTTATTACCTGTTGTGCTATATGATTACAGCAATGGTATAATATCAGTAATTTTCCCACAGGCTGGTGATGTTGAGCCAGCTAAAAATAGAGTAAGGGCAAAATTTGCAACAACGGACTATGGACCTACATCTGAAGAGCTGGGGACTGCGGAGGACATTTCTGGGATGATGGATGTTAGTTTGCTAACATGAGCTTGTTGTGTGTTGATGACTAAGTGAATAGTATGTGATGTATGTGCATAGTAAGTGATACTATTTTTATAGCATTTCATTGCAGTGACAGCATCTCAAATGAGATCCATTTTAAGTAACCATTCTTGGGTTTAGAAATACCTTGTTCATAAGCTAAACATTTCTGATCAGTTTTATCTGAATGAGTACTCGTGTCCTTCGGGCAGTATTGCTATGTGCAATGTTGTATGACGCGTTTTACATTTAAATTGTTTAAAAATTATTTGATAAACTATCAAAATAAAGACTGATATTAAATACTCATTCAACTTGTTTTGTTTTTCTACTGAAAAGACTTTGATAAACTGAAGGACCTGACCTGCATCAGACCATGCATTTTTAGAATCATTCATTTACATTTAACTTACTGTAATCTTGAATAAGAAAGATGAAAGGAAAAATGACTCACTGAAAAAATATTGTGTTATAGCAGTACACAGTGGAGTAAAGTGGCATTAAACATGGTAGAATATTGCTGTTGTTATGGTGAAATACAGATGTGAACTAGTGTTTTTCTGAAATGTTGTTTTTTCACACCCCAGAAATTTTAGCTTTCTCTTCATTTCATCTAGTAAAATCAATCAGTTACAGTTGGCTAGTTGCATAAATGGATCAGGAGCAAGATAAACTACACAGTCTCAATCCCACTGAGGACTGCTAAAGTCAATCCTTACGGACCAGCCCCCTTCTAAAAAAACATTTACATCTTTGTGTTAAAATCTAGGCCAGTGCAGGAGCCTGAAGCAAACTTATACAACAGGATGGGCAAGTAGATAAACAGACTGTCCTGAAGCCAAAAGGTCACAGCCGACAGAACCATTTAAAACCACTAGTTTAGTTCAAGTACCAACATAATGCAGTGTTTCCTCTACATTCATTTAGGAGTGGCAGCCCGCCATTCCTAAATCCTAGCTGCCGCTCCCTCAAATTTCTCTTTTTGAATTTACACCACCGTGGCATGTCTCCACCTTCACAGCAGAGTCCTGCACTGGGTCGGATACTCTCGAGTAAGGTAAACTACAGATAACTATCTTGCTCAGTATCTACTCTTTGCACCTCGTCTGCACCTCGATGACGGCCCACAGCGTGTTTTAAATCAGGTGACAGAAGTCTCAGTAGGCTTCAGATCAGTGGTCGCTGTTGCCGGTGTGTTTTTAAAATGAGCGGGTTTGATTCTCGTGTCGTACGTCCCGCTCGAGTGCTAGTGGAAAAGAAAAAAAACTGAGTGTCTCAGTCTATGGGGCCAGAACAGTGACATTAAAATTTGGCATTCCAAAAAAAAAATTGGCTTTGAAAACAAAACCAGCACTGAAATAGAAAACATTGGCATTGAAACATTTGTATTGAAAAAAGTTATATTGGCATTGAAACAAGTTTTGGCACTGAAAAAAAAAACTAATTAAAATAATTAAACTCTGAAAATCTTATTGTTTTACTTAATTGGGATTGTTTTGTATTTTTCAATGACAATCTTCAGATTTTTTCTTCATGTCACTTTTTTTTTAATGACAGATTTTTCAGGAGAGAGCTTGAAGAAAAGTCCGTGAGGTAGTTGGACTCCGTGTTGCCCAGAGGCGGCCGGCACACTGGTCCTACATTCTACAGTGGCTCGACAGTCCAGCTCCGCCTTCCCGCAGGATGCTGCCATTACCTTCTCTAATGATATGCAAACCACGCTCTACTTGCCCCTCCCCTCAGGCTCCGCCCCCTCGACGCCAAAACAGTGACAGAAAGTTGAAACTGAAAATCAGTGACATTGAAAAAAAACTGACATTGTAAAAAAAATCTGTCATTGAAAAAAAAATCTGTCATTGAAAAAAAAGTGACATGAAAAAAATTCTGAAGATTGTCATTGAAAAATACAAAACAATCCCAATAAAGTAAAACAATAAGATTTTCAGAGCTTAATTATTTTAATTAGTTTTTTTTTTCAGTGCCAAAACTTGTTTCAATGCCAATATAACTTTTTTCAATACAAATGTTTCAATGCCAATGTTTTCTATTTCAGTACTGGTTTTGTTTTCAAAGCCAACTTTTTTTTTTGGATGCCAAATTTTAATGTCACTGTTCTGGCCCCATATCAGTCCGCTGCGCTTATAAATAATCAACACTGATGATCATTCAGGACATCTGCGCCGTAACGTGCGGGGCCCTGTGTTGCGGGTGGCGGGGGGTGACGGCGGCGACGAGGACACAGCAGAACGATCCTGTGTAGGAGCTGTCCATGGTTACTGAACCAAAAGTCTCTTGAAGTAGGCTATCAAACCAAGACAACTATGGACTGAGGAAGTTTGAATAGGTGGTTAGATACAGAAGTTATCATGACGTGAACCGTAGCCTACGTTGCGGGGGGAAAAAAGCCACTCCGCCACTCCTTAAAAAAATCCTAGAGGAAGCACTGTAATGAGCCCCTACCTGTGAACTAATAATGGATAAATTCACATCACTTTAATGAAAATTCAGTCCATATATAATGGGTGAAGTTTCATAGTCCACAAAACATCACAGGAGCTTCAAAGCAAATGTATCATTCTCCTTAACAACTGTAGTAGATTGGAACTTGTTTTAAAAAGTCTCCAGAAGCTCCCAAATTGATTTGAAAAGATGTAATTTACACCTTTATAAGCTGAAATCTTCCCTGTAGCTGCTAAGCTTAAAGAGAAAAAAATATGTTTCTTAATAACGTATTGAATTTAATAAAACACCTAATGTGAATTTTTTCAGGAAAATGCATGATAGTGGGTGTGGAGCGACCCTATTAAAATTGAGTTTTTTTAAATTTGAATGGATATAGTTTTATTTCAAATACCAGATTTCTTTTTGTGAATGTGCTCCTTAGTCTTGACATTAACTATATGCAACAAAAATATCTGGGGTCACCAAGTGATCTGTCTATCACCATTTATTAATGGTGATGTTAATGATTATGGAATATGGAGCTTTGAGGTAGAGTGGGTCGTCCAGTAAATGTAAGGTTGCTGGTTTGATATAATTAGTAATCAAGAAGACTGATATCCATCCATTGTCTGTAACCACTTTATCCCTATTATGGGGTTGCAGGGGTTTTTGCTGGAGCCACTCCCAGCTGTCTCTGGGCAAGGGCAGGGTACTCCCTGGACAAGTCACCAGCTTATCGCAGGGCCCTCACTGATGGCAGAGGCTGCCATGCAAGGTGCCAACCGCACATCAGGAGCAATTTGGGGTTCAGTATCTTGCTCAAGGGGCAACCTGCTTTACCCACTGAGCTACAGCTGCCCCATCCTGATAACTGATATTTGGAATTGATATCGATTAAAAAATCACATTGTCAAAATTGAGAATAACCCATGGTGGAAGGTAACTAACAACAATTCTCTCAAGTACAGAATGCTGTAAAAATGATGAGGTACCTGCTGTTAGCGCTGTCGTCGTTTTAACTAGCTTCCTGTCAGTTTTGCATTTAGCACCCTTCCTCCTCTCTAGGTCACCACGTGAGTAATAGTTATAGCCAGACATAGCAACAAATAGGAGGATCCTGCTCTCACGTTCACAAGCAGATAGGACCGCCTCTTTATGGAGTTCTCTGTCCTGATTGGATAAAGCTGTCAAGGATACTACAAAATGTCTTTTCTCTTTTACTGAATGAGCAGGGGAGGAAAGACAGGAAATGACAGAGCCATTTAACACTTACAGCAGCTTTAAGAAACATGGAGTATTCCATATTCTGCTGCTTCATACTTCCACTCGACTACATCTCTACAACTTTATTTACTAGTTACTTTGCAGATTCATCACTCAGATTGTGTTGTAGGTGGGACATTAGGTGAGACTACAGAGTGGTGACACAGACAAAGTTGCCCATTTGAATCTGAATTTAATCTGACTGAAAAAACAATGAAACTCATAATTGGAACAATGTTGAATACACACCCTGATAATCCAAGTCAATAATCGACCAAATATCTGACTAGTTATGAATATTTCAAGTTTGGCCCTCTGAATTTAATTTCATGATTTTTGTGATTATTTGTATGAATATTCTAAGACTCCAGCTTATTTTTCACAGGATTGAGTTGAAATTTGTCCTGATAAGAGACAAGAAGGAAAATTTGCAATATGAATTGATTTAAATAGTTGTTGCAGAATGTTTACAGCAATCAAATTAATAACAATAAATATTTTTAATTGTACTAAAACAAAGAATCTTTCATTTTCAATAATTACTATCTTCAACAGTTTTCACTTAATTGCAACCACATGTTTATTCAGTCTAGAATTAATGTAGTTCTATCACATCTAGATGTTATTTTAGGTTAAGATGATTAAGTTTGGTGGTTTTATTTAATGGGCAGATATTTGTAGTGTTGACTTCAAGGCCCCCCCCCACAGATCGTTATGAGTCAGTCCTGACAACTGCAGCATCAGCATCTGTGCAGCGTTGCTGCAGTGTGATTGCAGCCAGTAACACTGTACATACAGTACATGTAGGTTGGTCTGGATTTACTGCAGCAACCTTCAGTAATGCTCCCCCTCCCGGCAGAGACCGTTGGTACAGTCCTCCGCTGAGTGAGATGCCTTTTGCTTTGGCCTGCAGAGCTGCTAAGTCAGCACCTTGACTCAGCTAACCATGCAGGCTGGTGGGCTCGGTACTAGCTTCAGGCTGTTACATAATACTTGTAGGGGCGTGGGGGTGGGTGGGGCAATGGAGAAGGGAGTGGAGGACTGGCAGGACAAGTGGGGGATGGGAGTTATGCTATGGTGCAATGCAAAGCACATGCCTCATACCTATGGTGCAGAGCACGCTACACACCAGCACAAACACACAGTTATGTAAGGGCAGAAGCACTGGAGCCATAATGGTAGAAGCCCCTCCCCAACAGCTAAACAGACCACAGCACACTACATGTCTGTATGGTGCTCATGGTAAGACTTACAGCTTTCATATAATCTCTGAAAGCAGTACGAAGCATTGAATAGATTTTCCATTAAGCATCAGCATGCTCACTGTGAGCTGTATTTTGGTTTAATGCTCACACACACAGAGGGAAGTGACAAAGAGCCAAGCACCTGCACAAAGCTGATAATCTGACCAACAACAAGAATAAAAAACAACCAGTTGTAGGGGGAGGATTTAGGCCACAATGGCAGGAAACCCTGGCACTGAGACAGCAAAATAACAGCACCAACTGCAATACATCAGTACAGAGTCACATAGAGTTTGACAATGGAGAATTCCATCGGCTGTAATGAAAATAGTTATAAAGGGGCGGAAGTGTTGGTGTACAGATAAGACTGGTGTGACCTTCAGGAGCAAAACAAGCATACAGCTCCCCATGTTGCTGTAAGGAGGCTTCCTCTTATTACTGAGGTCCTTCTTCCTCTTCTTAACATTCTTCCAACATCAAGTTCATCAAAAGCCTGTACAATAACATTTTATTTTTCCATTAAATTTGTTAAAAAAAGAAAGAAAGAAAGTAATTTTAAAGTCCTTTTTCACAGAAGACATTTCTCAGACTTGAAGACCTTACTCATTTATGCAATCTAATATATTTTTCATGGATAAGGGACAATGGGGCCTGCAGTTACTTATTCTTATTGTTTATTGGTATTAGAAATTAAAATGTGCACTAAAACATGTGGGTGAAAACATAATAAGTGAGACCATTTAGATAGAGTGAAGACTGAGAGGGATAACATCTGGTAAAATCCAATCTTTAGATTTAGATTGTAAATTCAGCGATTAGCCAATCGACAAATAATACTTCAAATACAAATCATACTTTAAATCTTGAATATTTCATTTAATTCAGATTTCAAACAGAATGACTCACTGAAGTCCCACTTTTTCCAGCTTCTCACATGGGGACATTTTCATGTCCTCTTGTTAGATGAAAATGTTGGGACTTCATGCTTATTAACACTGTATGCTTGGGCTCTAGAAAGTAGTGAAATGCATTTTTCACTGTTCACATAAAATAAGATGACCATTGCATGTAACATAGGTACCTTGAACAGATAAAGCTGACTGAACCTAATTCTATCAATGTCTTGTTTTTTTGGCTGATTTGTTGGCTAAATTATATACATCAAGTTTTATGTGTGGCAGTAAACGGAAATGTTGTTTGTTTGACTTTGTTTTATTGTTAACAAAAAACATTAACCTTGAAGCCTGGATAAGTCAGTCATAGAGAGTTATGTTTGTCAGGGTGTAACACCGATCCTGCATCAATTCTCCGCATCCTCCTCTGTGTGAAAGTCTCAGAGGCGGCGAGGGGTGAAATTTCTCATTCTTTGCTTGGTTATTGTTAAGTCTCTTAGTTATTGTTAAGTGTCCTTGGATACCCTGAAAGGCGCTATATAAATCAAATGTATTATTAGGGGGCCATGCCCGAGGGGCTTTCCTAGGACCAGCACTGCTAGGAACCCTATTGTAATTGTAAGGATTTTTTTTCTCCCGCTAAAAGTGGTGCTGCAGGCTAAACCGTGCAAGGGAGGGCGGTGCAATTTGGAGGGTTGGTCCACAGACCTGCAAGTACCTCAAACACAAAAAACTACATATATCTGCCTGCAGGGGCCGCTATAACCTAGGCCGACGCGTTTTTGCCTATAACCCATACACCGTATGTCGCACATTCAAAAACCTTGTATCCCCAGATTCCATGAATGGAGCTGAATCACTTTCCGATTCTGCGTGAAACTTGGCATGTTCACTCTTCAGCTGGACCTGATCTAAAATTATTAAAGAATTTTGCTTGGTCAAAAAATTCGCGAATTATTAACAAACAAATTTCTGTAGCTAGCTATAAAAATTTTAAACTGTTTGATATCTCGGTCAAACTAAATGCTATTAACACCAAATTTGAGATCCTTGGTTGCCATGAGACTGGGAAGGGATGAGCCGAATTAGGTGAATTTTGGCCACTAGGGGGCGCTAAAAATATGGGAAGTTTATATCTCTTGAATGGCTACACCTATTTTTACGAAATTTGGTAGGTATGATGTAGGGCCAATCCTGAGGCCATACCTTGAAGGTGGTCTTGGCTGGTCAATGTTTGTGTGGCTTATTACATGATAAAAAACAAACATTAATTTCAGCCAAACTGCTATGCTGAGAGCTTTGAAATGTATATGGTCCATATAGAATAGGAGACAGTTCTTCCATACCAAAAATTGCACATGTACTCCACGAGGTGACGCTATAATGGACGCATCGCATTTTTGCCTGTAACTTCCACATTTTAAATAACACATTCGCAAACCTTATATCCATATGTTCCCTGAATAGAGCTGGGTTTTTTGACATAGGACACACCCACTTCTACTGCACATTTCGTTTGCTAAATGGCCACATATGCAAAAACCTACTTTTTCGAACTCCTCCTACAATTTAAGCACCATCTGCCTGAGATTTTGCACATAGAATCTCCAGATGTCTGTGATGAAAAGCTGTCAAAAGAATTTTGGCATTCCAAAAAATCTGCTAGTTATAACCAAACAATCTCTTTTGCTAGCTAGAAAACACATATTGTTTAATATTTCGGTCAAGCTACATGCTTTCAACATCAAACTTCTGTCAATTGTTCCTGAAGTCATCCAGAGGCTATCTGCCAAATGTAGTGCAAATTGGCCAATAGCTGGTACTATAACGGACGTAAATGCGTTTTTGCCTTTTAAATAGGTGATATTTAAAAAAACCTCAATGTTACTGTGCTACGTCCAGCATGATAGCACATCACCTCTGTAGCTCCTCACAAAAAGTTCTTTCTGCTCCACAGGTTCTGTAACATTAGTTCACTTCTCACATATGCAAGACAAATGGTCTTGTGCGTTTAGAAAATGTAGGCCGACAGTGCCCGTAGGAAGAATGTATTCCTATAGAAAAGTCGGAGGTTAAGTAGCTTTTTCATGGATGCCATATGAGGCTGTGTTTGAAGGTGGGACGTCAGGGATATTTAGGTTTGTTGTGAAATTCGAAATTCCAGGGTGTAATTGGCCATGTTTGACTATTTTTGATTTAGCCATTATATTTTACCTTAAAAACTATTTATCTTGCCTTGCTTGGTGTCATTATTTTCAACACAACCTCACATGTGTGACTGTACAATTATTTTTTTCATTTTGACCTACTGTATTAACAATGGACCTAAAATCACAAAAAAACATTAAATCCGAGTAGGAAAAAGTTAGATTTTTTATGTTTTATGTTTAACGAACCATTTTTATTACTTAAAATGCAAATATAAATTGTTGTTTGCTAAATTTGTGCATAAGTGTTTGAAATTTACAAAGTTATATGTAACTATTTACATTTAAATGCAGGAAATGCCTCAGGCTCAGACCTCCCTCAGCTTCCTGCCTGCTCCACATTCAGCTGTCTCCTCATTGTTTTGACTCATTAAACAAAAAAATGACTCCACTACACACTAAACACACGACACCAAACACTACATAACACACTAACTATACACTCCAAACACGCTAAATGTCACAAATCTCTAAACTCTCAAAACTTGCTGTCTCTATTGTTGTCTCTGTCACCGTCACTGTCGCTGTCACTAGCCCTTTTTAGATAGAAAAGGCGGCACATTTGCTCCAAGGTAAGCAATGTGCCGCCCTGTCTTTCTAAAAGGGAGGCGTAATATTCCTCCTTTTCCAAAAGCCGCCACTTGGCCGCCACTGGGGTAGGCGTAAACATGTGACGTGACGTGAAGCACGAAGTTGGGCAGTGAACAGTGACAACGAATTTGTCTTCAAAATAAGAGCTTTACATTGCACCCCATTGGGTTTACAACTGGGTTCTATTTGAAAGTAGCGACCGTTAGTAGCTTGCCGCTACAGCGACAAGCGGACACAACCAGACAGCTACAGAGACCGAGGATATTCTAGCATCTCCGTGATCTCTGCGACTGTCCAGTTGCTCACCTTGACATCCGCAGATGAAGTGATAGACTGACTGCTGTGATCAGCTGTTTCCTGGTTTTAAAACTCCCCGGCAGCTTCCTAAAATAGTGTCTGTAGCCCCGTAAGAATTAGGCAATTCACCTCACTAAAAGACCTTCTTGTTGACCCTGTTTTCTGACACACAATCCACAATCCTATCATTTCATATTTTCCGCTTATACACAGCACAATTGCAATTCAACACATTGTCATTTCAGCTCAACAACAGCTCTTCTTGGCACATTACACAGCAACAACAATCAAAAAAGCTATGAGTTCAGTGATTGATAAAGTGACACAGACCATTCAAAGCCTACAGAGCTGCTCTGTGGATTGTTCCAAATCACCAGAAAGAGCCTGAGTGTCATATACTGAGCAGACTCCCTGCTTCCTGCAGGTTTACATAATGTGATGTCCAGCCACCACATGACCACCAAGGATTGCTGGGGATTACATAAGAGTGGATGACTGAATTCAAACTAGATAGAGCCCTGTGGATAGATGGATGCATGAACTTTGAGACTGCTCTGCCCTCTGACTTCTGAACCCAATTTATCCTCTAAGAGATGTATATAGAGGTATCAACCACCATCTTAGCTACATTTCAGTCAGACTGTATAATCTCCGTCATTCATTCTCTTATGAGCACTGTCTGAAAACAGCCTCCCTCCAGATTGTCTGACGTCAAAGCAGTGATGTTGGTAATCAAATTAAAGTTTTGCCACATAATGTGATGTTTTTGATTAATTATGCTTCTTTCTCCAAAAGCAAAGGCACAAATGTTCTTTGTGAGGGAGTGACAGATGCAGGGACAGATAAGAGACACACATGCAGATGGGCCGTGGGTGTTTACAGCACACAGTCAGATATGAGACATTGACAAAGAAGATTGTTCCAATTGTTAATTAATCTCACGTGTGTCAGATCTGATGTTTTCTAAGAAGCTGCCTAAAGTCACATTGATTCAGATCTGATCTAGACCACATTGACATAAATGTGTTTCCAGGTGTAAGGACATACAACTGCATAAGTGAAAAAAGATGTTTAAAGCCTTTAGTGTCTCCAGAGAGAGCTGTTGGCATTTTTCCACCAGCACTTTTGGCTGCACCGAGTCAAACCAAGTCAGTTACAGGAAATTAAGCGTGTTTGTACCCGAATTAGCGAGCCACTTTGTTAGAGCTGATTCTTTGATAGTATGGCAGGGCCTCGTCTGCTTGAGGCTAAGGTTGTCCCATTGCATGGGGGAGATTTCAACCACACTCTGAGCCTTAAGGTTCCTTAAAGGATTGTCATACTAAATCGCCCGCTTAAAGGCTCATTCAACATTCAAAGTAAGGCAATAGCTTTTATAATAATCATTTATCATAACAACAGTAAAAGAAACAAGGGTATATCAGCATTAGCTGAGTAATGACCATACAAACTGTAGCTGATAATACTGACCAGATATGAGTTCATTGTTAGTGAGCTACCTCTTGTAGTGAGCTAAATCTCAACTAGCTTAGCACATTTTTCCTGTAAACACACAACAATTTTGATTAAATTCCTGCCATTCAGCCATCTTAACTGAGATTTTAAGACACAATGAGAAGCCCTGTGTTGTGGCTCCAGTTTGACTCTGAGCTACAGAGAATGAAATCTCCCTCTAACCAAAGCACTGTGGGAAAACCAAGGTGGAGAGAATCTCACAGGAACCACCAGTGTGTTGCAGCCAGGTTAAAGGGTAGACGAGAGTCAGACAACATTCAGAGTGCAGGACGTTCTGCTCTTCAGGCATTACAATCAAACCCCCAGACAATCAGAGCCATAATAACACACCACACCCAGACATAACAGGACCTGCACTGCCAGAAACATAAAACTGCGACTTGGAATGGATCACTGTAACAAATGTGGCACAGGTTAACAGCTAATGTCAAGGTGTGAGTTAATGCAATGAACTTCAATGTTAACATTTTTAGTTCTGATGAATTCTGTGTTAAGAGAAAGCAAAAAAATATATATTTCTCTGGCCTCCCATCACTACTTTTAAAAATCTGAGCTGTTTTATATTACAATTTGATATTATCATTTTTATGCTTTAGTGAACAATGGATTTATAGACAACAGGACAATATAACAGACAGCAGTCATCCTCCTATGAACAAGAACATGAACAAAAAACAAAATTAAGGAGAGCATACATGAAAATCTTTGCACGAAAATTGCAAACAAATAAACTTGTAGTAATTAGCAAACTTCTAAAGAGCTTATTAGCGGGAGGGCTACTAAAGCTAACTGCCCAGAAACACACACAAACCGACATCACACTTGAACTTGCGGCGTTGTGGCTCGACTGTCACGACACCTCTGGTCACCTGGGTCTCAGCTGCACTCGAACACACCACACAGACTACAGCCAATGACCAAAGAGTTAATTCATTCTGCACGAGAGAAAATAATTTTCCATGCCAGTGGGTTGCAGTTGTCTGTATTTGTTATTCAAAAAGGGAACCTGTAAGACTCCAGACTACAGATATACAAACGTTGTTGTGATAAAGCAGTGTTTTGACACCACTCTTGCTAGTATAGCCACTTCTAACAGAGACATGTCTGATAATATGTGGGAATGTGAAATCATTGATACTACAGCAACAGGCTTTCCTTTTCTTTTGCACTACTTTACGTAGCTTAACAGCCAATCAGTGCCATGTCTGTAAAATCTGTAGTGTCACAAACTGTTTTCTGAAGGGAGGTCTTTAATTTGCATGTAACACATCTAAGACATTCTACGTATAAAGCTTATGGATTAAAACAGAAATAATCTACACACACATTTTCCTTCCTTCCTTTCCATGTTTTCCTGGTTGTTGTATTTTTAAGTGATTTTTTAGCTTTTTATCACCTGATCTAATTCCTGCTACAAGAAAACTACCCCTGCTGGGTAACAGTGTTTCTGTGACGTTAACAGTGTTGCCTTCGGAAAACGGCTCCAGGATGAAGTGTGTGCTGGAGCCAGTGTGTGTCTGTAAGGGGAAACTGGAGCAGTGAAGCTAATATAGCTGCTCACCAGATCCCTGTGGAGCACCCAGTTGGCATGGAGGTAATGGATCCCATCCAGAATCTGATACAGGAGAGACTTCACCATCCCACGGGGCAGCTGCATGGGCTTCTTGTTGGCCTTGGAGGCGCGGTGGAACTTGATGATGTGCTATGAGGCAGAGAGAGGTTTCACCTCAGTTGTGCTTGTGGACTGGAGCATGTCTTGTCAGTTCTGACGGTATAGCTACAACATTACAAGAAACCAATAACTGCTGCCAACTGTAGCTGCTGTTAGCTCGTTAGCTCTGTTAGCCATGCAGCTAGTGGTCCAGATTGGGTGCTTGTCATCGTTGTTTACATATCTAGCACAGGAAATTCAGACTAGGACGGAACATGGCTAGCTAGTTAGCATGCTAACTTCAGTAAATATCTCTGCAACACATTGTATACACATCATAACATAAAAAACTGTTGTTTCTGCACATTCAGAATTTTTGAATGTTTTCAACTAAAATTCCCATGCATTGCACCTTTAATGATTGCTTCATTTGTTGAATGCATGCATTAACTGACAATCACAGATGGACAAAAATACATCTTACAAATTACTAATCGTTACTGAAAAATATAATTGTTTAGCCGTGTAGCAGCCTGAACACGGTTGGATGTTGTTTGGCCAGTTGTTTTATAGCTACAGATGGGAGCTCTGCACTAGTCATTATTTTGAGCTATATAGTTAGTTAGATAGATAGTTTACATTTAGGTCATTTATCAAACGCTTTTGTCAAAAGCAACTTACAGTAATTCCTACTCATACACTGATGGTGGCGGCTGCCATGCAAGGTACCGACTAGCACATCAGGAGCAGTTTGGGGTTCAGGATCTTGCCCAAGGACACTTCCACATGCAGACCGGGGGAATTGAACCAGCGACCTTCCAATAACAAGGCACTGGCTCGACCCCCTGAGCCACAGTCTTCATTATCAAGTTACTTGGTGTGAACTTCATCTTTTATAACCGGCTATACATTTTTTTGTTGCATTGAATATAGATGATGTATCTGGTTAAAACAGTTTTCTAATGGAAATAAATCCAACATATTTCAAATATCATAGTATTATATATTTAATTTCACATACAGTATAATTGTATAAAACAGCATAGAATTAAGTGGATCACCTACAAGTACAGTGGTATCAGGATTTTCTTTTTCAATGCGAGGGTTGTAAAGTTTATTGTGAAAGGACCATTTTGAAAAAGATATCAGGTGACACCATGTACACACATGTGCTGTTGCATGTAGGAGGACTCACCCAAAGGTCATGTTCAGCATAGTCGAAGAGGAGCCAAACCTTTCTGTCACTGTGAGACAGGAACACTTTCTGCAGGGCGATCACATTCGGGTGTTTCAGTTCTCGTAACAGCTGAAAGACACAACACGAAAGTGAGAAACACTTGGAGGGGGGTCATTCTCAAATGTATGACATTAATTGAATACGATTTTTAATTAATGCCAGTTTTCTTGAAATTCATGCTCGTGTGATTTTGATGTAATAAAAAGCCAGAGTAGCAGTATGGTGGTCAGTAAATCGCAGCTGTTTGCTATTTGCTTTCCAATATTTCTTTACGTCATGTGAATTTTTTTTAGAATAGATAAAAATGTGGACAACCACAAACTGTGTCCAATTAAGGAACTCCATTCCCTCGAAAATCAGCCTGTGTTGCAGTCATAACAACAACAAATATTGAGATTAGTATGAAACAGCATTTGGAGGCTATTATTCAAAACTCATGAGACTATTGTTCATCCACAGCATGGATACACATTATACATAAAGGACAGAGAGAAAGAGACAGATGATAATTAATACCTAAAATGAGACATCCAACAACTGATCAATTGTATGTTTCCTTGTTTAGGCCAGTACTGCTGGGATTTAAGTAAAACATATTAACGTATCTATATAGTTAGTGTATCTCTCAATGCAAAATTATTTTTAAGACTAAAACAACCCTCTATGTTTCTCAGGAAAAATATTTTATGACTCTGCACAGTCTGAATATGAGTCAGCAGCGATGTGCATACAGTATAAAATACTGTGATTTTTAAATGTAGGTGATTGGTATCCAGGCTGCGTGTAATCCTCGTAACAAGCTGAGCTGAATAGCTCTCATTCTGATTCTTCAAAAATTCTAAATGTTTCTCAAGACATCCTGAATAAACAAATCAAAGTGATGAAACTACAATAACAAATGTTAAGAATTAGATTTTAAAGGAATAGGGATGTCATGGCTACAACTTGTGCTCCGCTTTTCAGCCTTTATCTGTTTTCATTTTGGCAAATTGGCACCATTATGCTGAATGAGCTATGAGCAATGATAGTACAGACAATGATCACTTGATTACTATGATACTAAAGAAAACTTGATTTAACATGATTCTCAGGCAAGTTCTAGAGTAAGAAGGCATCTCTTTTTCTATGAATTCTGAGTAGATTTATGGATGTTCATTCACAACGTACTGTGGATATAATGATAAAGTCAGAAAGTGTAAATCACCCTGAATCTAAGAATATGTGTATTACAACTGTGGTCAGATTTGACAAAGTTATTACTCCTAAAATGAGTATGTTTTGAGACAAATTGCAGAAATCAGTCGTGGTTAAAGGGTTCAACAGGTTTTAAAGGAGCTTAACAGCCTCCAGGTGCTATGTGTCACAGCAATTGCTGCAGCTCTAACTGCTGACCACGTTCATAAGCCGGCTAAATCAATAGGTCAAACTACAATGACTAGTGCACCTATCCCTTTCACCTCATGCAGTATGTTTGATTCATGTCATCTTCAGTGCTTACCCTTCAACCCTCCCATACTTCAGGGTGGCAGACCTCATAGATTGAAAACTTTTAATCTAGTATCACAGATGGAATTAAGGAATTTGCATTTTCCTCAAAAACCAAATGGCCTGTTAGCTGCTAAGATGTTGTTAGCTCTGTAGTCAGCATTACCTTAACTACCTTGCTAATGTCAATTATCCCAAGTGAAACGTGTTTGCACTTTTCTGCCAAGAAACAAATGCTGTTTTGACACAGGGCTTTATCTGCCTGTGCTGCCTTCAAATGCTATTCTAGAATTTGAATGTCAATGTTAACAAAATTACCAGCTTCAAACTATACAGTACAGCCCTAGCTAAGACATTCAAAAACCAGATCAGATTAAATACGATTTGTGATGATACATTTCACCCACACTTCCACCTAAAATGCATGGAAGGCAGAGCTTTAGGCTTCAACAAAGTCCTGCAAGGGAAGTTTCTCCACTCAGCAACCATTTTGGCAACATCCCTGGGCAATTATATTAGGCTAGCAAGACCTGGCTATATATAACCTAACCCTATATAACTGAATGGGAACAGGAAGGCCATAATTTCCATTTCAATTGTCACTGTTTGGTGACTTTTGCGACCAAAATAAGATTTTAAACACTTTTTTCCCAAGGAGAACATTCTTCTACACTTTCTTCTGCACAGTTTCACGAAAGAAACTTATTTTTAAGGCTCAATCCAGAGTGCCGTGATGTGATGCCCCACCACAGAGTTTAATGTCTTTTTAAAATGTAATCCTTCCTGCCACCAGATCTGCCAGGTAGCCACATATAGAATATATTAAAAAGAAATTAGCTAAATCTATTGGTATTATTTACAAAGTAGGGGATTTGTTGAACAATAAATGTCTGCGTATATTATACTTCTCACTTATAATGCCATATATGTCATATTGTGTTGAGGTTTGGGGAAATGCATGCAGGACATACATAGACCCTATAATTAAACTCCAGAAAAGAGTTATTAGAATAATTAATAAAGCTTCCTATCGCGAAACCACTAATAAATTATTTACAAAGTCTGGTATCTTAAAATTCTTAGACATTGTACATATAAAAACATTAGAAATATTATTTCGAGCAAGGAATAAAAGTCTTCCCACCTGTATTCAACATTTTTTTTAATTGAGAGAAAAAAAACTTTAATTTAAGAGGGTTGTGTGTCTTTGAAATATGTAAAGTGAGAACTAATGTTAAATATAGATGTGTTTCATTTTTGGGAGTTAAATTATGGAATGGACTTAGTGATGAACTGAAATTGTGTAGATTACTGTTGAGTTTCAAAAAAACATTGAAAGGTAAAATAATTAAGGATTACAATGTAAAATAACTGAAATGTGAAATGATTACGAAGTAAGAATTTAGTAAATTTAGTAAATTTTGTTATGTTTTGTTTTTTGTTTGTTTGTTTGTTTTTTCTTCCTCTTTGTATTATTGATATTTTGGATTATTTCATGGATTGAACAGGATAGGCAAAAATAAGCCTTGGCTTCAGCCTATTCCTTTTTCGGTTACAGAGCTTGTTTACATTTTTTTTGTGAGAAATTGTTGAGTGCAAGTCTGTATGATAATATTTGCCAGTTGATTGCACATAATTTAAGTATTTTATATTGTAACCGAAATTAATCTATTCATTCATTCATCTGTTAAGACGGCTCTGAATCTCAACTGTGCACATGCATCAGTGCAACAACGCAATTGGGCGAAAGGGTTCCTGTTTCGACTGTGATAGAGCAGAAGACTGGCTTTTGGCGATAAGATATGGGGTATCTGTCACACAAAGTAAAATCATTACATTTAGCGATGTACAACATCACTCTGGTGAAACATACAGTTTAGAACTGCAACAATTAGATGTCCCAGTTTAAAATGAGTTTAATCCATTGCACCAGCTTCAAAGGTACAGCATGGAAACTTCTGCTGTTTTCTTTTCATTTGTCAGTGAGTTCCTGGCTGCAAGAGCAGCTGAAGGCCTAATGGAAGTTAGCAGAGAGACAGCTGCATAATGGAGGACTTCACCCTGGCTGGTGTGTGCTACAGTCAAGCAGCATGTCTTTCTCTGTCTTTGTAACTGGTTCACTGGCTTCACCCACTCCCATTTGCACTGTGCCATTTGCTGACCACAGACGATCTATAATCAATCATGTCCTTTAGACAGGCCTGCATGTCTGCAGGGTGTTTCAGTCGGGAGGGAGGAAGAACTGAAACAATCTACAGTGAAACCCACCCACTGAATGAATTATTCAGTTGTACAGGCTGTCATGACCCTTAGTGTACTTCATCTACAGCGCAGAGAAAACAGCACAGATGCTCAGATCTTGTCTGTCTCTGAGTAACACAGGGAGAACTCAATGATAGATATATAAATGCTACAAATGCTTTTGTTGTCAACAAATTCTAATGTGAGCCAAAGTCACACATGATGAGTAACTTAAGCTTTGTAAATACCTCCAGTCTTCAAACCAGGTCAGCAACTCACAGGGAAAGGCTCTGGTTTCAGAGAATCTTGACTGACATGCTCTCTCACACACAAACAAAAAGGACTGTTCTAGGAACAGCTAATTTATCATTAGCCGTTAGACCACACGGTAAGAACACCTTCTGATTTCCACTAAGAATTGAGAATGCAGCTTCAAATCTGGAACAATGGCAAACTGGGGCAGCCGAAGGACGCCGGTAATCGAGGGTTCAAAGGGCCATTGGCCCCCTACTTCATGACTGTTCCACATTCTTTTTAACTTGCGAATCATTGTATCTCCGCAAATGCCCCAATAGTGCAACATTTACAGTAAAAAGACATTTCAATGATTCCTATCCACTGTATGGTCCTATGTGCACGGTATTACCAGGGAGGGGACTGCACGTGATTTAGAAATTGTCACCCCATGCTTGTGTTTTGTGTGCCACATTTGCATGGGATAAACAAAAGTTCAAAGGTTCAAAAAGTTCAACGTATAATTGAATTGTCATTTTACGACACAGGGTTGTTCAACAAAATGTAAAATGTAGATGATGGAGTGTTGAGGATTAGTAAAAACGCTGCTCTGTAGTCTGGTGGTACACCAGTGGATATTCTGTGTCTTTTGTCAGATGGAAGCAGGGTGAACAGACCGTGGCTGGGTGTGTGTTCCTTTCGGCTCTATGCAGACGTGTCATTTCAACATTAAAGCTCAGTAGCCTGCATTTCATTCTTACATACTGACATTATCTCCTCGATATGATGTAAGGCTTTCAGCAGTCATATTATTGATACAGTTTAAAGTTGATTTGTCCATTGTTTTGCATTTGCTGTAGGCATAAACAGACACTTGAAACTCTTTAAGATCAACTAACAGACGTTTTGGGGCTGTGCTTGTATATGAGAATATTTTCTTGCTCCTTCTCTGTTATCACTTTTAAATGTCAATACAGCTGATCACACAGTAGTAAATGATCTGCTGCCGATGTGTTTTGACTGTTATGGTCTTGGTAGACTGATGTGGTTGTTCTCTGTGTCATGTTTGCTGGTTGTTATACTGGTCTTTTAACCTACTAGCCCCTTTCACACATAGAAGCTGCATTATCGTTGCAGCGGCAGTTCACCAATTCTCCGCCGCTGGTCTTTCACACAGAGCCAAGCAGCGCTCGCCTGTATACAAACCGCTGTGTAATTCACACAGAAAGCTGGCATTGCTGCTCCTAAAGAGGCGTGACCATATACTTCATGATGATGACGTCTGTGTGTTTTCGAGGTGTTTCCCCGTTGTCCCCCTGTCAATCTAAACCCGCAGATAGTTTATAATCATATGGATGCTGTTATGATGTGTTGTGATTGAGATCCTGACCCACCAAACATCCTGGAAAGTGACTAAGTTCGGATTTTCGCTCTTAATTACATAATTACATATTCGCCGTTAGTAAACTGTACGCTGTCTGACTCTTGTCACTTGCAGGGTGGTAGGCTGTTTTCTGGAGGAAAATTGGGTGGACTGACCATTGCGGAGATTTTTTTTTTTCAACACAAACACTTGGTGAGTTAAAGTTTTTTGCTAGGGAGGGACAGACGCTGTTTTTCGGGCCGAAATGTGATGAAGAGTCGGTAGGACAGACAGGAAGACAGACACTTCTCCACTTATATATACTGTATTTTTTTCCTCATACAAGTTGCCAAAGACAGCTACAGTTACATCCAAATGGCAGTGTGAATGGGGCTACTGATTCTGTTGTATTTTCACTCGAACCAATCTGTTGTGCTCTGATAACTCGCTCTCTCTCTCCCTTGTGTGTGTATTAATATACAATGTATGGGATTTGTAGTAGATGCCTTACAATGGGGACAAGTTAAAATAAACATAGTATTGCCTAATGTCATGACTGCCCCTATCTGAGTCCGTTTAATCATCTAACATATAGATGCCGAATGCATGCTACTTCTAGCTGTTGGGAGGAGGGGTTATTAATAATACAAAAATTTGGCTTTGGCCACTTTGGCTCTTGCAATTCTTAAATTAATCCAGCTCCCTTGGGCCAACCATAAAGAAACTACACAGAACCCTAAGGGGCTCCATTTCAGGCAGTCCGCATGGCTGCTCTTGAGGGTGAAAAACCAGCCATAATAAAAAGGAAGATATGATGGGTTGTACAAACAGGCAACTTCTTTTGGACAGTCTGCGCTTGAACACAATTTCGCACACAGAAGATAGTGGATATGATTATGGGATGAATAAAAAAGGAGGGCCTGAGAAGGGTTTAAGGTTTGCTTAGATCTCTCACACACACCTGGCCAATAGTTGAGTAAAGTATGAGTGCTTGTCAGGTTGTGAGTTCCGAAAATTTCATAAACTGTTGAATGCAACCTCCCGATTGTGATGTCAGAAAGTCAAAGAAGGGAGGGTTTCCCGACACTGTTCCATGTCCCAACACTCTCTCCAACGGATGCTGAGACTTTTAGACTTGTTTCTGAAACACTTTTTCTGTCATGCCACATTTGACATGAAGATCAAATGGTTGAACTATCAGTCCCAAACAAAGCAAACACATCGGATGAGAGCAAATCGCCAAGTTCACATGTCACTTTTGATGGTACCTTACATGCGAAATAAACACATCATGTACCAAAGCAGCTGCAGAGAGAAGAAACATTTGTCCATAAGGAAATGGTTGGTCCACTTGGTCACACAGTCCCAGGCTGCACATCTGAAACCACAAAAAGCTTTTCTGTGTTCTTGTTGTACTTTACCAAGACGACTCTAAGGACACAAGAATCCACTTGTGTTACTGAATTTGCCACTGACCTTTTGTCTACCAGTAGGCAGGGGGAGACCAAATGCCTCAACAGAATAATGGAAAATACCAAGCAACTTACTGTGTATGAATATGTCTAGAAAAAGGAAGCAGATCCCTAATGTGGCTAATCATTGCCCAGAGCTACTAATTCTGATTATCCAAAATAGACAACCAAAATCAAAATACAGTACCAACTGTGATAAGTGCCTCAACTGTGCAGCTAAAGTACAATATTTCAAATAGTGGTGTACCCTCAAGGCCTCAGTGAGGAAAGTGACAAAGGAAGGGACAAACTGAGGCGAACAATGCAGGAACTTTTGCAGGCTGTTTGATTTGGCCTTTAGATGGGGAAATGAGGTTTGTGTTTAATCACAACCTTAATCCACAGGCTATAATGGGGCATTGTGGTAATGAGCCCTGGGCTTAGGGCTTGTACACCCCCAGCTCTATGGCACCACGACTCAGCTATGAGGGCCGGGTGCTGGACAAGACCCACTGAGACCTCAGATGATCGCTGGCACAAATACCACATTCACACACGAGGCCAGCCTTTGGCATGGGATCATAAACACACGTTTAACCCATTAACTGTATACTAGTCTGCTTGCACAGGTTAATTCCTAGTGGGTGCCATTCACACAAGACTTAGGTTGCCATAGATGTTTGTAACATTTGCCCTTCAAAGTGCGGTGCTGCAAGCAAAATGAGTTCTGTGAGTAAGTTTTAAGGGAATTATTTATTTCTAGATTTCTGTAAGTTGCTGTAGCACTACTGTTTTAAACTGTTCTGTTGAAGAAGTGACTTCCCTTTAACAATTTTTAAAGGAATCGTTATTTATTCCTAGATTTCTAAATATTGCAAAACATGCAAATAACGAAGGAAGACAGGAAAACAATGTAAGCCATGAACTACCAAGAAAAATCAGCTCTGCAAACTTTTGAAGAAGAAAGGAGCTACACTCAAACAATTTAAGCAATGCATTTCTGCTGGGGGACAGAGTGTGCACAGAAACTGAACATGCAAATACCACAGTGACACCAACAAAAAAAAAAAGGAAAATAACCATAGAGGTGCACTGGATCGTTTACAATACGCTGCACATCTTCTCTAATACAATTACAATGAGATTCCATGTATGATGCCTGTAAAAATGACTGTGAATGCTGCATTATAAGAACTCCACAAACATCTTACAGACATTTGTTGTGTTTATGTGGCAGTGTGCAGCCAAATGGTCCAACTGAGGAAGTTGAACATTTTAAGAGTGCACCTAAGGATTTTTCTAGGTCGCACCGGTGCATCTAAAAAATATAAATGTACTTTGCAAGCACATCGTCTCTCTGTGTTCTCCTGTGACTGAACTGACAGTCATGGTAGATCATTATCTTGGTCTAAACCGATAAGAGACAGAGTTTGGGCGGAACTTTGACTCCGATTGGCTGTGGTCACTGCTCTCCGTTGTGTGTATTTAAAATTTGCGAGCGGCAAAACAACAAAAAAATGCGAGCGGTGCGAGCGACCTGAGCGCCACAGCATTGGAAGGGGAAAAGAAAAGAAAAGAAACGAGACAAAACGAGGCAAAATGAAGAGGGGCAGAAGTATTGAAAGTTTTTTCACTAAACAATCTAAGCCGACAACCACCCCTGCTGCCATTCCCTCGGTTCCTGCTGAGATGCCAAGCCCCGGTCCTTCGGCGGCATCAGACTCGGAACCAGAGGAGACAACAGAGTCAGAAGCCCTTTTTAGATAGAAAAGGCGGCACATTTGCTCCAAGGCAAGGGCGGCAATTTGCCAGCCTGTCTTTCCAAAACCGAGGCGTAATATTCCTCCTTTTCCAAAAGCCGCCTCTGAGGTAGGCGTAAACATGTGACGTGACGTGAAGCTGGAAGTTGGGCTGTGAACGGTGACATAGAATTTGTCTTCAAAATAAGAGCTTTACATTGCACCCCACTGGAGTTTAGAACTGGGTTCTTAGCGGGGGGCTTTTAATTTGAAAGTAGCGACCATCCTTAGCTTTCCGACATAACATCCAGCTAACATAACAAAACAAAGACTGAGGCTCCTGGATCTCAGCGGCTGCTCAGTTGTTCATCTTAATGTCTGTGGATGAAGTAATGGACTGACTGCTGTAACCAGCTGTTTCCTGGTTTTAAAACTCCTCGGTTGTCGGTCGCACAACAGTACAGGTCATTGACACCTCCGCCCAGCTCACCCACGGGCCGGCACATTTCCGCCTCGGTTTTAGATAGCAGTCGAGGTAGAAATAAGTGTACCCTCAGAGGCGGAAAATCGGCGACCACAACAGACCCCCAATTTGCCGGCCTCTGTCTAAAACCGCGGACCGAGCCGCCAAAAGGACGGGTTGGCGGCTTGGTGCTGTGTCTAAAAACGGCTAGAGAAAGAGCTGGCCCCGAGACTCAAAGTAAAAACCTGAAAACGTATTCTTTTAGGCAGGACTGGTTGAAACAGTTTCCCTGGTTACGGTACGATAAAGGACGTAATATAATGCACTGTGTATACTGTCATGAGTGCGGTCAGAGTATGGCCGGTAATAGTGCATTTGTAAGCGGGTCAACAACGTTTTGTGTCGAAACTTAAAAAAAAACACGGCATGTCAAAAAAACACACTACATGCCGGGACCGGTGTGTGGAGAAAGTTGCCCCTCTCCCAGCTGCATTTCAGCGGCAGGCAGCAGCAATCAGGTCCTCTGAGGAATCAGAAATTATTATAAAATTGAATGTTGCATACAATATTGCCAAAGAGGAGTTGCCTAATAGTGAAACACCTTATTTTTCTTATGTCAATGTCCTTCAGATAAAGACAAGGATTTCTCAATATCTTAGTCTTGTTTGGAAATCATTCACGTTATATTAAAGTTGTGGAGCCGGAAAGGTCTCCTTATGGCATTAAAATTCGAGTGCACCTAAATTTTGTGCCAGTGCACCTAAAAAAAAAAAGTTAGGCGCACCAGTGCAACCAATGCAAAAAGTTAGTCTGGAGCCCTGTTATCAATACTAGGTTACTGCTGACATGGTTACATACATGACAAAATCCAGGGCTCTAGATCTGCATATCCACTGGCAGCACTACTGCTCCCAAACAAAATTTTAGGAGCACCAGCATTACATTTAGAAGTACCGTTTAAATTGTCATGCAACAAATGACACTCATATTCATTTCCATTTCATTTTCATTCCCTGGGCCATCAGGACCCTGAACTCATAAAGAGTATGCTTGAGTGTAAATGATGTATATATTGTATATTCCCTTTTAATCCTTTTATTCTTTTATGCTATTATTTTTTCCTGTTTTGATATTTAATACTGCACTGACCGGAGAAGCACTGCAATTTCATTGTATACCTGATGTGCAATGACAGTAACGTTTCTTTTCTATTCCATTTCAACTACATTACTGGTTAATTCTTTGGTAAAAAAAAAAAAAGACAACTTATAGAAAAAACAAAGCATTTCTTTTGTCTTAAAGGAAAAAGTCATTTAAGAGATATTTTTCCACGGGCTGCAGCACCTCCTAAAACCAGATATCATTGCTGTCCAGTCCAAATCACACATCTCCATCTTTTTTTGATTTAACTGTAGTAGGGAATTCTCACTTATGAATTGAGAGACACTCCTCCATTTTCTCAAGCCAAAACACAATTGACAAAGTCATTGGACCATCTGAAGAAAATATTGCCACAAAGCTGAACACATGGCTGTCCTTTTGGAGATAAGTGGTTTTGTACAGTGATGATATCTTAAAAATCATCAATTGATAACAAATAGTTTAAACTGTGTTTAAGTGTTAAAACAATGTTTCCACTTTTTGTACTGTTTTTAGGTCATTTTTCAAGTGAATCCAAGAATTAGACATCAGGGTCGGACTGAGCCCTTGAGAGAGTTCATCAGGTAACTGCTATAACAGCTAGGGGTGTCCCGAGAAGGTTTTTTTTTTACTCCGAGTCCGATCCCGATCCAAGTCCTTTAATAGAGGTTAGGGCACACCGGGGATTCAAAAACTCCAGGTGATTAAGAACACCCTGATCCTGGACAACGGAGATGAGCTGCTTATCCAGAGCGATCAATTTAGTTATCTTCTCTTTAATATTTTATCGTACCAAATGTGTAGTATTAAATGCAGCTCTTTTTTTACCCCCTGCGTCATACTGAAGATGTTACATGGCGCCGTTGGGCTGCTTTCGCTTTCTAATTTAAAATATTTCCACACTGCAGACATTTTATCCACAGGTTTGCCACAGATATGTTACGCGTGCGTCTGAGTTCTGCCACAAATTGTGCTCTGACGTAAAAACAAAAAAATCGGGCTTGTGTCCACGTGCCAATCCCCGATCAGTTGAAAAATTTTCATATCGGCTCGATCCTGCAGATCAGATTGGGCATTCCTTAAAACAACTGTGTGTAGTGATGCACTTTAGATAATACGCTTTGGAGCTACTGATTATAGCTCTCTATTATAAAATAGATCTGACAACTAGTGCTTGCTAAATAATGATAATCTGGTCATCCAGGAACTGTCTCGGGCAGCTGTGTCTCAGGGGGTACAGCCAGCGTCTTGTTATCGGAAGGTTGCTGTTTCGATTCCCCTGCTCTGCATGTCGAAGTGTCCTTGGGCAAAATACTGCTCCTGGTGTGCTGGTCGGCACCTTGCATGGCAGCCACCGCCATCAGGGCATGTGTGTATGAATTACTGTACATCCTTTCTGACAAACGCAGCTGCTAAAATGGAAATGTCTCATGCTCTCTTCCTCTCCTTGGGGAGACGATGATGCCTTTTAAAACAAAGTCACAGGGCACATATTTG
This sequence comes from Diplodus sargus, assembly GCA_903131615.1. Lineage (NCBI taxonomy): Eukaryota > Metazoa > Chordata > Actinopteri > Spariformes > Sparidae > Diplodus > Diplodus sargus. Next base: position 339,578 of record CAEMYA010000698.1, on the reverse strand, counting down.
CAAGTTCCACAGGTGCTTACAGCAATGAATATAATTTAACTGGACTGTCTCCAAAAATCATTGACGACATCACTGCAGTCTGGAGCCCTGAAACCACAATCGTTGTGTCACTCTACTTTTGTTGGTACAAGAGTAAAGAAGTAGCTGCAATGTAAGCAGTACCAGCTCAAACACCATGACAGTGAGTCAGTGACCCATCACAAAACTGTTTCGTTAATTCTGAGACACAACTTCACTGCATGGTCTCACATGACAGTGACAAGCAGGTCTAAAGCCATCTGACGCATTATGGTATGTACAACATATACTTATGTTAGCTGTAAATAAATACATTTTCGTAAGGACACACATTCATAATTTTGAATGTTTGCCAGCTGCTGGTGTATTCACATCAAACAATTAAACCACGTCCTGGGAAAACAGCACTACAGGCCATAATCACACATCTGTAATCCAGCCTCAGCCGCAGAGAGCCAGCCGGCTGCCCTGTGAGAACATTTTCCATGTACACAAAATCTTGTGACTCACTTTTATGCGCAATTAGTCAAAGTCCATTTAGGCCATTCTTCAATATGTTCAGGAATGGAGGGAACACTGTGAGCAGACGGCTGAAAGCTGTCATCATATTGAATTGCTTTTTGCTGCTAAATGATGCTGATCATATTTGACACAGAAGAGACACACGGACTGATAAGGTTGACCCAAATCTAATACTGTAAACTGTGGAAGCGAATCTGTTTCATAATTCAAATTAAAATGGATTAACAGAAACGCTTTTTCATTTTCAGAATATAGCTGCATTTTTTGACTAATAAATAAGATGCGTAATAAATCATCCAAATTGCATTTTCATTTTCTTCTTCAAGACTGCTCATTTTGTAACTTAATTAAAATGATAAAGGAAATTACATTGAAGATTTAATTAGAGCGGCTTCAGAGCGGCTTCATTACGGTCACCGTAAATGTTAGAGCATTTGCGCACTGGAAAAAAATGTGTGACTAATTTGACCAAGCAAACGCGAACCATGGCTGGCTTGACCGCAGTACAGAACTGGACATGGTGGTGATTTCCCCGCTGTTTCTGAAAACATGTACCACAGTCTATGCTACCAACACAGCCTTCACACTTTGCTCTTGTCTCTCTTCTTGCTCCGGCGCCGAATATGCACACCGCCCCCTAACGTATTAGACGTGTAGCACGGTCGGTCAGACTGGGGGCTGAAGAAAAACAGAGGCCGCTGACGTCACTCTCCTGCGCCGCTTGGGATTGTGAATTCAAATTGGATTTTGGCAGTGTTGGGAATGTTCACTTTCTACATGAACTAGTTCAGTTCACAAATTTTGAAATGAACTAGTTCAGTTCATAGTTCATAATTCAAAATTTTGAACTAAGTTCACAGTTCCAAAGATGAACTAGTTCATAGTTCTTTTTTTTTCAATATTTTGATGCGAGCTATTATTTTTCTAAATGACTGTCACAGCCCATATAGAACCACAGCTCTCCCACAATATACTGCAACACCAGGCTGTCCAGCTGCGGCTGGGAGATGAAGACAGCGGAGCCGCTACTGTACACTGTTAATGTGATCTGGGTGGTAGATTTTGTATTCACTTGCACAGACCTTGAAAGGCTCGCCGGGTGCTTTAGTTCAGTGTGCCGTTTCAGGTTTGTGGTACACAAGGACAAAATTTTGATTTCAGAGGTGGGGGCGACAGAAGTATTTTCAGTAAAACTCTTTCAGTTCACTGTGTTTTCTAGTAGTTCTTCTAGTTTTCTATTGCTACTTTGAAGTTTACTGTTCCCTTTTTTGGTTTGACTGGTTGTGAAGCATGTAGCAAAACATTATCACCCGATTCTGTGTTTCACCTTGTTAGTCAACTTCATTCAAACGTAGTTTCACAATTCTCATGAGTTTGGATGTATAAAATCACATTTGTAATGCGAGGTTTTATTGTATTTTTCCCTAAATCTTTCACTGTTGGTGTTTTTTTAAGCAGTTGCTGCCTTTCAACATAAAAATAATACATAAAGATAAGTGTATCTCTTTGGCATTAAATATAAGTTTTTAAAAAATCTTTGCATTGTTGAAGCTCTACAGATATAATAATAATATATTTTATTTATCAGCACTTTCAATAAAACTCAGAGACACTTTACAAGATTATTGAGAGCTTTGTAATTGATGAGGAGGATCTTGAAGTGGATATGCTGCTTTATTGGGAGCCAGTGACGGTGTCACAGGATGGGTGTAACGCATTTCTGTGAGTACAGTAAATTACCAAATAATAGTCGGGTTATAATTAGCCGCAGGGTCCCTTTAAACGCTGGATGCAGGTGTATATTTTGATAAATAACCGCTTGTTCCAAATAAATGCAGAGTCTAATTTATTTTATTTTTTTAAATCAAGGAAGAAGATGGACCACTGACACTGCACGTTTTATCTTATTCGCCTTATTCACGTATTGTGCTGCTTTCAGTCAGTCAGTATCACATTGATCGCCATGGCTCCGATGCAGCAAAACAATAAAAAGTACGACTTGTAATTTAAAATTTCTGTCGTGAAATATGCAGAGGAAAACCGGGGAGAAGCAGCAGCAACAGGACCAGGCTGCCTGCTGGAGGGAGGAAGAAGGCTAGCAAGGAGCCTGAGATAAACATGCGGGGATGAGTTATCAGCAAACGGGCACGCCACGAGAGAGGGTCCCGCAAAATGATCAGGGCGATGGCGAAACAAATGTCCGCCACCGTGAGTGACAGCAGAGATGAGGAGTTTGCAGCGAGTGCTGTTGGCTGAATTGGTCGCAAATCACACGCAATCACGCACGCACATACGCACATGGACACCGATTCAAACGTTAATATAAATGAAACCTACTTGCTGACGTGACCCAGGCAGAACAAACGCCTCATTTACAGTGGCAGATTTATAAGGACTCCTGGGAAACTAGCAGAGCGGTGTCCAAGCAAGGTGGAGTGACAGCGGGGACGGCCAATCACACAAGAAACGGCAGAGCCAATCGAGGAGCTTGTGGGCGGGTCTAAACTCAGGGAAACAGGCTTCAGCTTGAGCGGCCGTTTTCCGCTTGGTCCTAGTGCTTGACGTGTTTCTGTTAAATATAGCGTAACGTGGTTTTTGGACGGTAAAAACTGCAGGGGACCAAAACAGCTTTCTGAAAAAGTGCAGGGGACATGTCCCCTGTGTCCCCCCCACTAAATTACCTCTGTGGTGGTACAGGATATAGTACAAATTAAAAATAAAAAATAAAAAAATACATAAATACGTAAATAAATAATAAATAATTTAAAAAAAGAAGAAGAAGAAATGGAAAAATAAAATAATAAATGAATAGATAGCTCATACAGTGGCATCAGGGAAAAACGTTTCATAATGACTCAGTAAGGTATTACTTTTTTTTGTTATTTAACAAAATCAGAGATTTAAGCAAAGAGCTCAGTTCCAGGAGAAAAGGAGCAAATTTAGGTAGTGATTTTGCAAATTTTTGTTTGAGAATAGAACATTTTGCATAGGATAACAAAGTTCATCATGTGTTCAAGAGCAAAATCTTCTAGGTTAATATAGTAGCAAATAACATGTTTCAGGGTAAGAGAATGGACAGAGTTAGCAGCATCAAAAAATGCGATTCAACAACATTCCAAAACTTTTTAGATATATCACAATAAAAAAATAGATGTGAAGCCTTCATTTCTTTTTGTCTCCAAGCTGAGCACATTGATGACGCGTGCGACTTTGTGGTGGCTGGTGTTGCCGGTAACCCTTTGTAGATAGAAAAGGCGGCACATTTGCTCCAAGGTAAGGCCGGCAATGTGTCGTAATATTCCTCCTTTTCCAAAAGCCGCCTCTGAGGTAGGCGTAAACATGTGACGTGACGTGAAGCTCGAAGTTTGGCTGTGAACAGTTGACAACGAATTTGACTTCAAAATAGGAGCTTTACATTGCACCCCATTGGAGTTTAGAACTGGGTTCTTAGTGGGGGGCTTTTAATTTGAAAGTAGCGAACGTTCTTGCTTGTCAACACAACATCAAGCTAACACAACCAAACAGCTACAGCGACTGAAGAGACGCTGCATCTCCTGGATCTCAGCGGCTGTCCAGTTGTTCATCTTAATGTCCACGGATGAAGTGATGGACTGACTGCTGTGATCAGCTGTTTCTTGGTTTTAAAACTGTTATGTCTGTTCAGGACGAATTAATCTGTGTTCGTTTGGTAATGCCTCACTGCGTGTTTGGTATGCAGCCGTTTCTGTCTGTCCTTTAAGGCTCGATGGGAATCTGGCACTGTCTTGAACGAAGTTAAACTGAGAGAACACGCCGTTCACAAACGCCAGAATGAACGCGTTCACAATAACGTTCATCAGGCAGAATACAGTACGTTCAGTAGACGTCCGCCGAAAATATTTGAATTATGGAACAGATTTGCTTCCATAGTAAACCTCTTATTACAAGACCACAATAAATAAAAATACTGATCAATGTGTTTAAATGGGGGGTTAAATGAGAACATAAAGGCAAGAATAGGATTGTGGCAGGAATAAAAGAACAGGCTGTGTGTCACCCTTACTTCTCTGTAAAATAGGTCATGTTTTTGTGAAGGCCTCAGAGAGAAAGCTCTCTCTGGACAGGCTTCGAATATTCTCAGCTAAGCCAGTCTCAGGCCAGTGCTGCAAGGCCACCTTTAAGAGGCTTCTCAAGACCCAAATGTGTTTTCAGGTCACTGACCATCAAGTAACAGGCAGTTTCGGGGCCTGTGTCTGAGATCAGAAAAAAGACAGATAGCAACCCTTGTTTTCAGCTCAGAGTTAACTGAAACTATCTTGTGTTATCTCTGGTTTTTGAGAGCTGAATCTAAAGTGGCTGTTACTTTGTAGCAGAGGCCACATTTCAAGCATGTCTCGCTCAGCCCTGTGAACTAAACCACTGTTACCAAATGTCTCAGTTTATTTTCTTCAGCATGTCTTGAGTGTGCTACCCAGAATGTTTTTTTTTCTCATTTAATTTCCTAGAACCTGAACTAAACTTTTATATGATTATTACATCAAAACAAAGATTCAAGATTCAAAGTGACAGGATGCTGTAACTTTGACCTTTTCGTTAGGGTTAGGGTTAGTAATTGGGTAATACAGGTAATTTAGCTGCTTTTGACTAAAACTACCCTAAAACTTTATGCCAATGACTAAAATGCAACTAAACTAAATCGGAATCCGCTCCCAAAATTATCACTAGCCCTTTTTACACAGCGTCTCCGCATTATCTCCAGAGCGGTGGTTCGCCAATTCTCTGCCAATGGTGATTCACACAGAGTGAAGCATCTCCGCCATACTGCTGTTATTCACACAGAAAGCCGGCGCTGCGGCTCCTAAAGAGGCGTGACGGTCATGTTGGTGACGTCGGTGTCTCCCAGGTGTTCCCCCTCTCAATCTAATCCCGCGGACAGTTTATAATCATATGGGTGCTGTTATAATGTGTTGTGATTGAGATACCTACCCAACGAACATCCGTTTTTCGCGCTAAATTACATAACTACATAATCACCATCAGCAAACAGGTCGCTGTCTGACTCCCTCACTCGGGACTGAGGGGAGCGAAATTTCCCCTCTCCGCATCTGAAACTTTCACACAGAGGAGGGTGCGGAGAATTGGCGCAGGATCCCTGCAAGCAAACAGCTGTGTGAATGGGGCTACTGGTTTAAAAGGGATTTCAGCTATGACAAACAACACTAAATAAATAACCTGTGTGTGTGTGTTATTGTCTTGTATCTTCACAACATAATCACCTTTGTGGGGAAGAAGAGCCCAAAAGAAAAACAGTGCTGCTCTGGATCATCCTGCTCCTGAAGACTGATTAATGGCTACTCTCATGTGGCTGCTGGTGAGCAGCGGGTCAATAAATCCACTGTACGCTGCTCTGTGCGGGGCTCTGCCTGCCACTGGTTAGAGACAAACACTGTAGCTCTGTCTGCTGGGGAATATGTACGCCAAGCCTCCTGAATGCACAAAGTGAAGGCCATGGAGACAACAGTACATCACAGCAGCAGCAGCAGCCATTACGTGTTATTTATGTTGCATCTCTGATGGACTGCAAGCTGCAGCTACAGGGATGACGGTTTTTAGGAACCAGCAGAATTAATATCATGAAGCATAAGACTGGAAGTTAGACACACACTTTTTGTCGCTATATCTGCTGCATCAAATTAACAAGTGCATACATCCTCTTCTACACAATATATTGAGATGTTAGTTTGTCTTTGAGAGTCGTAATCAAACAGTGGCTGAAGAAATGATTTCTTCCATTTACTGACAGCGAGACATCAGTGCTTATGTGAATCCTAGCAACCACGTGTTCCAGTTTTTCAACCCACGCCCTCTACAAATACAACTAAGATATGTTCCTGTTTGCACAGTGATCAGCAGTGTGGAGAAGAATGGCTACAAGAAAACACAGGCTGCCTTATGGAGGCTGTGGCAGAAAAGACGATGCCTTGTTTCAAAGAAGGACTGTAATTACATTTTTCTACCTTTGAGGTGAAGGGGCCATTCAGACCATCTATGACTGTAATTTTCTGGCACTGGGACATTATCACTGAGGGAGTGATTGCACACTTATCTTCACATGGCTATCATAAAAAAACTAAATAACATCCTTCAGTTCATACTGTAGCTGCCCACACGTGCTGCTGTGGCAGAGAGGGAAAAAAGGGGGGAATATTTAGGTCAGGACATTTAGCTGAACAAATGCTATTATGACCAACAGGGAAAACAATACTCATTTCATGGGAATAATGAAATTTATGAACAATGTTTCCATTCACAAAGGTCAAACTTAATGGAGGGAACAGACGTGAAACAGGAGCAGGTTGGTGAATGGACAGCCACAATAGTAATTAAACCAACAGGGAGTTTCTATGCCCTGTGATGAAAAGTGGAGGCACCTGAACTAAGTAAAACGACTTCATGAATCATACTGTGGTAAAACAAAGACATCAAGCTTCTGATTTCATTTTCATAGTTCTGGCGTCATTGCCTCCATTAATAATAATAGTTTACTCGCTGAGGGCAACTGCTGATGACTGTTGGCAGTTTTTAAAACAAGTCCAGTGAAGTTTACTAAACTTATTTGGAAGAGAAGACAAAGACCAACAATACAATACAATACAATTATTATCCAATCTGTAAATATCCATCACAGCATAAGGGAGACTTTCAAGAGACCACCAAGACCAGCAGTAAGGTTACATGAGCCGATAGCAAGCTAATCTGCCGCCATGTTTAGTTCTCGCTCCTACTTCTGTTGTTTCATAATGCAACACTGAGACCTGGTAAGAAGAAGAAGAAGAATCTTTATTTTTATCACATTTGACGCAATGAACAACATAGCATGCCTTGGTCAAGGGAACAAACTGGTGCAAAACATGTACATTCTTACATTTTTTGATGGTGGGGGAAAGCAAGGCACTAACCCATGCAAACCTCAAAGAATATGGGTAATACATAGTTAATAAAGCATTTCACTGTTTATTAACAGCAGGCGCATCACAATTCTCCAAATCCTCGATTCGATTACATGTTCGATTCTAAGGTCACGGTTCGATTCGATTCTCGATTTTTACATTTATTTTTTTTAAAGCACAGGTTGGTATTCCATTTTTAGAATAGACTTTCATACAATATAATATCTGACCTTTGTTCGCAATGTACCACGCTACATTGACAAATTTAAAACATTTATTAACAACATAATTTAACAATAACTCATATCTTCAGTCATTTGGAAACTTAAAAACAATAACCTGCCATCTAGTTTCTGCAGAACTTGCAAACTGTGGCTTTTTTGTCGACAACGCGAAAGTTGTCAACATAACTCAAAATGCTTCCACACCTGCGATTCAGTGAAAGAGGAGGGGGTTCAAGTTCTGTTGATGGGTCTCCTGCATCTGCAATTGCCATTGTTGTAAGACTGGCATAGCTCCTTTCAGGAATAGGGCGGTGTGTGAGGTGTGTGTGCGTAAGGTGTGAGTGGGCGAGCGAGAGTGAGGGAGTGTGCGTACGTACGGATACTAGTGAATGAATGGGAGAGGAAGGAGAAGTGACAGCAATAAAGTGTGCAATATAGTCTGCAGTTTGGCTGTGAATAAAGGCAACGGCTCCTCAAGATACAGCAAAGCTCCCTGGTATTATTTCCCAACCAGCTTAACACATGAAAGGGGTTCACTCTGAAGGTAAACGGTCCGGGAGCTGAACAGGAATGGTGTAACACCATGCTATCGTTTGGCTGGCTGTAGCTAATAGCTACTGGCTTAGCTAGTAGCTAAGTTAGAGGAGGTTGAGTCGCAGCACTTCAACAGGTGTTTGTAATATTTCCACTTGGCAAGCCAACCGGATGTGACATGGGGGCGTGGCAGCATCTACGATTCCATTTTTTTATTCGCAGTTCGAGATTGTGACTTAATTTCGGTCGATTCTGATTTAAAATCGAAATCGTGACACCCTTAATTAGCAGTGAAATAGGTTTTTGCTAATGTGTAATTAACTGTATATTTACATGTATCAATGATGGCTATTATAAAGTGTTGTTACATGTGTCAATGGGAACATTTCAGTTGGAATTCAATGCTGAAAATGATATTTAATGTCTTTTTTGCTTCATATAATGGACTGACATTATCCATTAAGCAAACACTCCACAAACTCTACAATCTATCACAAATTTAGGTAAGAAACAAATGTAGGTACAGTAGCTAATGTCAAAGTCAGTTTCATACTTTTATTCTGATGAGTAGTTAAATCAGTCGTATACTGTCAATATTAGGTACATCTCACTATAATCAGAGAAGACATTAGAACCTACATGGAGGCATTTTTTACCGACCTTTTGTATTCCAGGTGATCAAACTGAAATGTTTCTAAATCAAATAAATACTGACTTTTAAAACTGAAGTTCTGACTAAAATGATTCAAAACCAAAATTGAAAGTTATCAAATGCACAACCATTGTCTTTTACTCAAGCATTCACAAGAAATACTAAAAACACTAACTACAGGCAATAGCTGACAACTTGGAGCCCACTCTTCAGTGGGCTGTGTTACGCAACCAGCTGCCCTTGTTGAGCTGACTGAGAGACTGCATGGAATGTCCAGAGAAGAAGCAGCATGGCAAGATAAGTAGGAATAAAGAAAAAAGGTATTCAAGGCCCAGCCATCCTGATGAGGTGCCCTGACTTCTGATTTCCATGTTAAGAAGGATCGGCAAAAAAACAAACAAATTCAATATCATCAGCTGGAGCAGGGTCTGGTCAGTGTTATTGCTGTACTTCAGCTCAACCTGCCTTGTTGTTGATATTTCTGAGATGTGAAATTATACCTCTGTTTGATCCTCATCTCAGCTGATGTGTTACTTTCAGCTCAATGCCCAAAATAGCAACAGAAAGTACACTATCCACTGCTCTAAGAAGCTGTGCAGGCATCTGGATGTTTGGCAACAGCAAAGTCAGAAAACTGGGATTCAAATGATGAAATATGACAGAAAATGAAAAAGCTGTCATGTCATCATCCATTTTATCTTACACTGCTGTCACTCTGCACCCTGCATCACACTGTACTTCGTGGCAATATGCTTGACTGGATAATCAACTTCTTGAACTCTCTGAGTTCATTTAACAGAAGAACCAATCTTGTCCATAAAGGTGACCTGCATTGATTTGATCAAACATACTTTATACTTCTCAATTCCTAAAAGGGGCACATCAACATGGACGAGGAAAAAGCACAAAAGACCCTGGCCATTTTATGCTGCAAACCCAAAAGCACATTGCAGCCAAACCTCTCTCCACCCTTCCCGCCTCAGCTCAACTGCATGTGGCATGCCAGTTGCTGAACTGCACAGTTTGCTAAACGAAGCGAGGTGGTGGTTTGGGAAGCACAAAGACTCCTTTGTTCTGCCGGGCAAGTAGAGAAGACTTTTTTGGGAAAAACATATTTCTAGTAGTTGTAATGTTCAGGAAACAAGCAAGGTGAGGCTTGCTCTGCAGGGATATAATGGTGGAAGGACACGCTCTTACCTGCAGTCCTCTTCTCAACATATGCGAGGATTCTACCTACACGAAGGTGTATGTCCTGCACAGTTTTCACATTTCTGACATGTTCGTGAGCCTTAACAAACATAAAGATGAGCACTTCCACAGTCAGCATTGTCTTTATTAAAAACAAAACACAAAGAAAGAGTGTTGTGACATCTGAAGCAGACCTGGAAATATATACGAAGATTAAGACATGATATTCAGGCTGATTAGCACTGCTTAGTAAAATGCAGTTTATTCATTTCAACAAGGTCACAGTTTTAATGCCACACCATGGGCCTCCATAAATGAAGGGTTTTCTAAAAGAGATGTTGAACCTGGCAGGAACATATTGTGTTGGCCAATCGAATACAAACAAGCGCACATACCTGGTAGATTACTGTATAACTTGAACACTGTATTTCCACTTTATATCTCGCAATCTGGACAATTTCCAGGGAGTCCTTCCTCCTAGCATTACCAAATGCTGTTCAGTGTTATGCTGTAAAATAAGTCTTCATGCTCATAGATTTTTAAACAGCGACGCAATCCTTTGGATCAGCAATGGTGCAGATACTGACCTTATTAAGTCATTCAAGAACAAACTAAATGTCAATCATCCACATAGGAGCTGCAGTCTGGAGTTTTTAAAACAATCGGATATAGCCAGAATACAAACTATTCCTCACATCGCTGTAGACGAAGTTACCAGCTAATCATTAAGGTAATCATCATCACCATGCTGCCTTTCTGAAGCATGAGTAACGTTATGTCTCTAAACCAATTCAACCACTTCAGAGCGTCCTGAACATTATAACTGGTCACCTGAAAGACACAAGCTACGTAGCTCAACTGCAACATCGTACGGCCATATGCGCTATTGTGAGTATTACTGTAACCGCTGCCACCATAGCCTTGTGGTTAAAACATAGAATACAACATATATCAAGCAGGGGTCCTTACTCGTCCAGCAGGAAAGCAGCTAACTCTGCGTCGCTCTTGAGTCCTTACAAATCCTGCAGCTCCCTCCACCTCTGAAATGACGCTCCAATATATATCCTTGTTTTCTCTCTGGCTCTGTCCAATTCTTTGTTTTTACACTGCTGTTCTTTGTCAGTCTTCTTATGACTTCTCTTTGACGTTGGCAATGGTGGGGCATTCTTTGGCTCTGTTGTTGCTGTCTGTTCTCCACCATTGTTTACAGTTTAGGCATGAAAGTATCTGGCCAGGTAAGAGCAGGCACTGCGCCTGTACGGGGGAGGGGCACTGCCCAGTATGCGCTGCGTGAGGGAGGGGGGGCTGCCAACAGTATATACACAAGAGTGACTGACACTTCTCAGACACTCTCCTTGGCTCTGATTGGTTGTATTTAGCCGGGAGCGGTCGATTCTTGCAAATCAAATTACAGACACTGGGGGATTCCACAGACAGTGGATTTTTACACAGCTGACCTGTATCTTATTCTACTGTCAGATCATAATGACAATTTAAGCAAATATAACCAATATTGCAGACTCTAGCTTTAAATACAGTTTTATGTTCAGCCTCATTCTCTTACAGTAGCAACCTAATGTGCATAAAGCTACCACTGATAATATGCCACTTCCTCCTGTGGTTTCAGGTTGTTTTGATAGCGATAACAGTATTGTAGGGATGCACCGATTGTGAAATTCTGGGCCGATACCGATGTTTAACATAACAACTTGGCCGATGGCCGATGCCGATGTTCTTTCTTTTTGTTATTTATTCCTTTTTTTTGTGCCACAGAAACATACAAGTCTTTCAGCTCTTCATAACACTATCCTTGAATGAGCACAAATCCAATGAGACCAATTTATGAAACAAAAACAACCTTTAATGTCACTTTCTGGTTAACATTTAAGATAACCTTAGTTCACATGACAAGATTTCGGGGAGACAGACCTTGGCAAAGTGACGTCGACTCGGCGGCGTGTAGCGTGGCTCCATAAACTTTATTAGACTCTGAAACCCCACATCCTCCACTACAGAGAAAGGCTGGTCATCTAAAGCAATGAACTCCATCAACTTGTTTGTTATTTGTTTTGCTTTGGCGCTGTCTGGAGGCAGCTGTTTGGCTGTCCTTAAATGCTGTGTCAATTGAAGTCTGAGGAGCCGTCCAGACGGGCGAAAACAATCTTTTTTATCTCCGTCTTCCTCGTCATCGTTTTAAGAATATTTGCGTCCACACGGACCCACTGAAAATGAGCGAAAACGCTGTAGTTCATATTCCAGGCCTCTAGGTGGCGCTTGACATTCACAAAACACGGAGAAGAAGACACGGAGCATGCACAGTAAACTTGCGCGCTGTAAAACAAACAGACAGTAGACGGAGAAACCGAACACAAGAAGAAGAAGAAGAAGAAGAAAATGGCGAGTGCAAGGAAACCGGAATCGTTTGTGTGGACCGGTAAAGAGGTCGAACTGCTGCTGAGACTCACACTCAACTACAAGGCATGTAAGTTGCGAGAAAGGCTCGATATCTTCTGCGGCACGAACACGAGCATGTAGTCCGCCATTGTTGTTGTTATGAGACGTCGCGGGGTGGGGCGATGGCGTCATTGTTTTGGAAAGTATGCGGATTCGCTGTCCACATGAAAACGGGAGGGCTGCTTTTCCGGATTTCTCCAAAAAAAGTTTCTCCATGAGCACAGCGTTCATGCCGCAAATCAAGATATAATCATCGGCCACGGCCATCGGCGAATGTCATTTTTATTTGCCGAATGGCCGATGGCAGTTGACGAGGCAAACATCGGCTGATACCGATGTTCAGCCGATGCATCGGTGCATCCCTACAGTATTGGAAATGCTTCTGCTACTGCCTAAAATGAATCGAGTGTCAGTGAGTCCATAACTCTGTCACTGACCTGATAACACATCATTCAAGGCCCTAATTTTGGATCAGTAATCTGTATTGATACACAAAAAAGTTGTTGTATAGGAATTGGTATTAGGAAGGAAAAAATTGTATGCTATTCTCTAATTTGCTTCATAATTCATGAATTTGAATGGGAAGGATTATTCTGTATAACTGGAGGTGTTGACAATGGCATGCTGAGTTAACAAGTGATTTTGAGATTATCACTGCCCATTGCAACTTTTAACCATCCAGTCTGACCAGTCCAGAGATCCTGGATAGGCTTGGACTTAAGGCTGCTCCTGTCCGGTCGCAGGAAAAGCTAAGTTGTGTAGTGGACCAGTTTCGGTCTGGGAAAAAAGTCTGGAGCCATACACTGGTGGAGTGGTTTGTTGTAGAAAGATATAATTATGTTGACAAAAGCCTTTTCCATGTACATAGTGTGCAATCCTACAGCAGGAAGTGACTGTGTTACAACTATTACACAAGAATGTCATGTTAGCCTACAGAACATGCTGGTATGAATGTCTCCACTGGGTATTGGCTGGGAAAAGTTAAATGTGTGTTTCCCTATCTATTAAAGTGAAACTCTGGCCAAAAAAGTAACCTAGTCTTTATTTGTGAATGTATATGTGTCAAACCCGATTGCGACCTAACAGTAAAGGAGAGTAATGTTGGGCCGCTCCTCAAGCCTTCCTGTTAGGTTGCACTCAGGGATCGACACTTTTAGTCTGCCATGACGGCGGCGCGCCGAAGATACAGCTGCTAAAGTGAGTTGTTCAAAAACCTTCTTTTTAGTAAACTCTGTGTACACAAACAATGTTCTCAATGCTCGTGTTCATGTATAGAGACCCTGGTGATACTACAAGCAATGTTTCATGTTGTGTCGAGCCTTCTTAGTGTTTAAAAAAAAGCGATTTTGATGCTAGTGTAAGAGTGCCCCATGCACTCCATTGAAAATGAGCTTGCCCAAAAACGAAACTACGGTAAATCTTTAAAGTGCCTCTTTCATCGTAATCATGCTTTTACATGAAGGTTTGACTCATATACATTCACAAATAAAGCCTTGGTTGCTTTTTGGCAAGAGTTTCACTTTAACTCGACTTTCTGTATTTCAAACATGCATTAGCATTGTCCAATGCTGACACATCAGCAAAGTCCCACACATTTCAAACATTTTCAGAACAATACATGCTCCTGATACACAAAGCCAGATGTTCTGTCTACTACTGTACAGAGGAATAGAAAACCTCAGTAGATAATAATAATTATTTGCTAGCATTCATATTCACAATTATGCCCCAGCAATGCTTCTGTTGGCTCGCCTCAGGAGACACTGTCATGGTCTGATTCGATTACTCTGGAAAAGAATGAGGCTAACACCATGACAAAACATATCTTATTTTCTCTTGCCCTTTAGAGCAGACGAGTGCATTGCCCGTACGAAGAATGTATTCCTATAGAAAAGTGGGAGTACTTTGTTCATGGATGGCCAAATGAGGTTGTGTTTGAAGGTGGGACGTCAGGGATATAATTGGCTGTTTTTCACTACTTTTGATTTTACCATTATATTTCACCTTAGAAACTATTTACCTTGCCTTGTTTGGTGTCGTTATTTTCAGCACAAACTCACATGTGTGACTGTACAGTTATTTTTTCATTTTTACATACTATACGAACACTATGAACCTAAAATCACAAAATAACATAAAATCAGAGTAGGAAAGGTTAGATTTTTTACTGTGAAAACCAAAAATATGTTTAACAAACCAATTCTATTAGTTATAAAGCATATATAAATTGTTGTTTGCTAACCTTGTGCATAAGTTTTTGAAATGTACAAAGTTATACATAACTATTTACATTTAAATGCAGGCAATGCCTCAGGCTCAGGGCTCAGCTCATTCCTGCCTGTTCCACATTCAGCAGTCTCCTCCTTGTTTTGACTCACAACACAAAAAAACGACTACACACTAAACACACTACACCAAACACTACATAACACACTAACTATACAATCCAAATATGCTATATGACACAAATCTCTCGACTCTCAAAACTCGTTATCTCTGTCGCTGTCTGTATCACCGCCGGCGTCCCGCACACAACTTCCCGTGTTCCTCAGCAACCAAACTTGCTGTTTGCGGACACTTTCATGACAAAAGCCCGTTTTTACCGTTTCTTCCTGCACCAGACACAAAGCAAATGTGACGGCAATGTTCGCGAAAAAGTGAGGTGGACATTATTTACCGTAAGTCCGGTTTTGGACGTGCCAGCGCGTCCATCAACTCAGGAGGTGGGCCGTGGGGGTGAGCTAGCAGCTAGCTACACACGAACATCCACAGATTTCAATTCCAGTTTGTTGTCCTCGTGTATCCGGATCTCCTCAGACCCGAACAAACAGACTCGGTCTGGACTCGTTTAGTCTCATTAATCCACAACAGTCAGTTTAGATGCACAGAACGGGACCGAACCGCTGGGAAAATCCCGGTCCAGCTCGCGCCGCTGCAGGTATAAATCCACTTGTTTCTTCAGGTATGTGTCGTGGGCTTGAGCTATGCAGTGATTGGCTCTGGTGCTCACGTGACTATGGTGGCTATGGTTAACAATACTAGCGGAATTCGTAAAGCATTTATGAAATAATTTATTAACGGTATCATTGTAGTCCAAACAAATGTTACGTCGCACACCCTTAAACCACGCAGCAGCCATGTTGAAAATCTCAGGTCAGTCTGATTCTGATCTGCAGAGATATTTGAGGAACACACACACAGACAGACAGACACACACACACACACACAAGACAGACAGAGATTCCTTGCTTTTATAGAGAGATATCAAAAACAGGCCTACTTTGACATCATCAGAGGCTTCAGAAAGAGACGATTGTTCTTTCAAATGTTAGAAAGGCAAAGCAGTTCAACAGAATTGTTTTAACTACCAAGCTTCTCTGCTTCTCGGCTTCTCTGCATGTGCTCGTAACAAAACACTGAGTAAGAGCTCTATCATGGTACCAGCTCATTCCTTTAGTGAAAGTCACAGTTGAATCAAGGACAACAAATATCAAATATGTGAGACTTTGGTCAGCGGTCTGACTCATCATGCCTCGCCCTGACACCCACTGAGATGCACATTTAACAGACTGACAGAGAGAGACACAGGCCAAACAGTCAAAGGAAATAAGGAAGTTAATTAAACAGCTGCATGTTAACTGCAAACACAGGGACATTTCTGGTATAAAATATTTTAACACTTAAAGGTAATAGGTAAGAATTAAGAAGAGGTCATACTCCAAACAAATAGGGTACAGCACATCTCTTGATGGTGGTGCTGACTTTTTTTTTTTTTCAGAAATAAAGCTGAATCTTGCTCAATCTTTGCTGCAGCCTCATCTGGCAGGGTGCTACAGAGGCTAATCTAAAAGGTGCACTGAAAATTGTGATTGTGGCAATGACAAAGCAAGATTAAACTCTGTGATAACGTTTCAGAGTACCTCATAATATCATAAACCATTGAGCAGTGTTTTTTCTGATACACCTTCAAACTAATGGACCTATTACTTATCTTACCTGTACCTGGTTAAGACTGCCATTTTAGATTAATAAATTAATCATTTAGTCTGTAACAGTCAAACATTATGAAAAAAGCTCATCACAACTGTCCAGAGCCCAAGTCACTTGGATTGAATGCCCAGTTATATTGTAATGAAAATAAAAGAGTTGACTCTTGAATGGCTTTTGCCAAGAAATGCCTCCAGATCCAGTAAAAAGATGAAAAATCTGTCAGAATATGCCGTTGCAATAGATTATCATCTATTAAAATGTCTGGAATGTGGTCTGGAAGCTCACACATGGCCAGTCATGAGTCACTCGAACTAACACAGTGGTGTGTCGAAATCATGTTATCTGAAAGGTCCGACAAGGGAGTAGGACACATCTTCAGTAATCAGACATCTCCATCAGGCATACTAAACTGCAGGGTGCTTAAATTGTACATTTTGAAATCATTGGCAACGTTGCAATATTCCAGCTGTTATATGAAGTTATTAAAGTCTTACATGAATCAAGTGTGTTGTGTCTTATTTTTATGAGCTGTTAATATCCCAAGTGAAAGTAAACCTCAGTGGCAAAACAAACCAACAGGTGGCAGCTATAAATGCAATAAAGTTGCCTAAAACAAAGCCTGGAGGCATGTCGACACCCAATGAAACATTTGCTTATTTTATTACAGGATTTGATTGTCTGATAAATGACATCAAATTATATTTACATTGTGTAATGACAGGTTTGCAAAACATTTCATTTAGAAAATGCTTACAGCACAGCAAGTCATAGTTGACATTAAATTCACACAGTGAACAGTAAGCAGAATTACCAATACCTCTTCATCAGTTTTTGTTTATGTACTGTTTGTGATGTCAAACTTGCTGTAACAACTTTGGGGGTGCTATTTCCATTTATATTAATTTCACTGATGCAAGTCTCTTGACCATGTGGTTCAAGACTACTCCTCTTGTCTCTTATAAAGTGTGCTAGATGTGTGTGAAGTTCAGAGACATGCCACCAGTTTGCGAGCATCCCTGTTTTCCTGAGCAGATGCACTGGAAAAGCAATTAGACTAGGGATGGGAAGTTGGGGTTTGCAACTCTTAACTAATGACTTATAACTTGCAATAGATTATTTTATAGGGCTGACCAAATGCTTCAAAGCTTTTATAGCTGCCATGGTAATTGACATCTAAATCAGTATTCAGAGATTTTTTGAAGAGGACCGTGTACAAATCCACCCTGTGGCCCCTTGCTGCATGTCAGAAGAACCTCTGAACATTGAGAAATGACAGCTGTACCTGCCACATGCCTGTTCTATGACCTAATAGTTGCTCTTCAGCAGCTTGGCTGTGTCTCTGACCTTTGACTCCTTTTCTACTGGTTGTCTGGTGTTTCAGGGATCTGAAGAATGAGTGTCTTAGCATAACAGCCTGTGTACTACTAATTGTGAACACTTTGCATGACTGCCAGTCATTTCCAACGCACACCATTGTGTTTTGGGGGAGGTTTGGAATGTGTTACTTCAGACAGCCACAGCTTTCTACTCTTCTGTGCAGTGAGAAAAACTTGCAAACTTGGGGCTTGAAGCAAAACAGCCTTCATAATGCAAAATCACTTGTTTGTTCATTTAAGCTCATTCCAAAATGTCAAGCTATCAAAAGCTTGTCACCACCCACATATATCCTCATACACTGAAATTTGACTTTCAGATTTCAGATGAGCAAAAAACTGTGAATTATTGCTTGCAAAAAGAGGAGCTGTGAATGTGCAACACCTTCTCAACTAATTTAGACCAACTTAATGGTGAAGTGTTAATGTGCAGCTGGAAGTTATGGTTAATAGTTAATAATAATAGGTTAAGTTAAACTACTACTGCCAAGTATCATTGGGCATGTTTGCACAGTGTCACTGTGTTTGCGCCACATGTCCCATAGCCTCTCTCCAGGTGGGCAAGTTTGACTTGAAACCAGAGACCCTTACATAACACACCATCAGCTTGTGAAAGGGCCAACATTCTTTCTCTATATGCAGCCTGTATAAGTGGAAGGCAGACTTGCCCCCAGGCTGCATCGACCCCCACCACAAATTCTACAGAGCCTAAATAGAGCCTGGCTCAAAACCACATGAAAGTCTTTCACATGGTTCATAACAAAGACAAACACTAATCGTGAATAACTGTTAACTTTGTCGTTTGGTGCCATATCAGAATCAGAATCAGAATCAGAATTTCCGGATTCTGTTGGTTTGGTGCCATATTGTTTTATCCTGTATGAATGTAGATGACATGACAACATGTCACTGAGTTTGATATTACAAAACATTTTAATAACTAGAAATTGACAACATTGGTAACTAAACAGTCAATTTCAAAAATATATAAATATAAAATGAAAATAATGCTTCTTTATAAGGGAAAGAGCCATAATTCTCATGCAGTATTTAGCCCCGGTGCCAGCAGTATTCAGCAGGGAGGTAAAAAGGTTATGTTATTCAAAAGGCTTTGTTATAAAGGAAGATAACTGCTATCAGTTCTTTCAAAGGCTGCATCACTAATGTATTTTAAAGCCTGAATAAATGACCATTATGAGCAAGAGGGATGCTCATCCCCATCTCACATTCAATCCGCTAAAGAGGTTTGAAGGTCAGGCAAACCAGATACATTGTGAGGTGAAAGAGACATGCCAGTGTTTGAAAAGTCTCTATGTACACACATCTGATTGTCTCTCAAATCAGATCTCAGAGATGAAGTATCCACACAGTATTTGCTAGTGATCAGAATGGATTTTTGTGTAATGACATCACCAACCTATTCAGGTGTATTCAGACCAACATTGGACAGACATTGTGATGAAAACACAGATCCACACATTGACTTTAAATCAATCGGAGGGTTGAAAATGTTCGGAGAAATGCAGCCCGACGTCACATTGCGGTGGCCAATAAGCTGGCAATCAGACAGGCAACATGAATGATTGACACTACAGTAGAGTATAACATCATGTGTCATATGTATTCACTCAGATTGGTATTGTGCACCAGTTTAAACATTTTTATTCCATTCGTTGATGCAGGCAATCACTGTATGCTTAACCTACTGTGGCAGAGGCAAAATGGCATATCACAGGCAAAGTTGAACGAGTCAGTAGAAGGCATCCTATTTAGTATGGTTAAATGCTACAGAGGGAACACAATGGACATTTCTTTGTGAAGTGATATATTTCCATAGCTATCACGGTCATCGGTTTGGTCTCGTGCCCCAGTTTACAATATGTAATATAATATTATTATATCATTGTTAATCTGTTGATGTGAAAGAACGGTCACTAGCAGGATCAGCATGCTAGTAGCATAACAACAGAGCAGCTTCTCCTTTCAGCAAACTGATCAGCAGGGGCTCCCGACACGTCACACACATCTGCCAAGGAGTGACACTCCCATCCTGCCGCACCACCCTTCAGAGTTTAGTAGCAGTGAGCAGCTAGCTTAACGAAGAATTACATCATCTGAAAATCACTGCAAATTGGAGTGGGAGCAGAGAACGAGACCAACCGCCATATAACAAGGTCGATAGATGATTTTTATGGCAATGTTATACCATTCTGATTGTTTAAAAAGTGCTGCCTAACACTAGCGTTATATGTGACACTAGACGCCGATGCCGTTGAAAAATGAAATCACACACTGGGGTGGCATTATGGCGACTTTTAGTATTAAAAAAGCAAAGCCAGCTTATCTGTCATTGTGTCAGTACTACGGGATCTCCGTACTTTTTAGACTGACTGTCACTTTGACTTTTCCGAGGAGATCATCATATCTATGTCCACAGCAAATAAATGTCCATAAATTTGAGAACTTGCTTTAGAAAGTGTTCTAGTTTTCCTACATAATCCATAGATAGTTGTCTGTACACCCTGGCTACACTGCAAACAAGAACTGCAAGTAGCTCAGTCAACAAACTAACAAAGTTCTGTTTACATTCAGTGTTACTCAAGGTGCTTTGTTAGAATCCTCAGGACTGACAGTCAAACAGTCAGTTTATTTTAGCATTTTTTTGTTCAAATATGTAGTAGGGGGTCTGTTTTCTGTTTGTCTAGCTTAGCTGTCCTTGGCCTGAAAAACATTAAACAAGTAGCCATTTTTAAATTTCTTTACAGATTATTCTGGATGAAACAAATTTGGTACAACGGGTTAATGAGTGAGCTTTCGACAACGACTTTTTACCTTGGATAGAACCAGCTCAACCCGTTTCCATTCTTTATACCTAAACTTAAACCTCTTTTACTTAAACTAGGCTAACCATATTTGGACTCCATCTCATAACTCAAGACATGAAGTAGATATCTACCTGCCCAAGGCACACTCTATTCATCCAGCTATCTACTGCCATACCACCAGACAACAGAGCATCTTCTTTCCTCAGGCTGTGACACTCCTGAACTCATCCTCAAAATGTTTCCATGAAAAATAGTTATTCTTCTGAAGCATTAAGGATCTACCGCTTGCATTTCATTGTACAACCGCATGTTGTAGAAAAATAAATGAGCATTGAATCGTGGCAAAAATGTTGTAACTTACAGCGATTTCCCTGCAGGCAGACATCGATATTCCAGTGCCTTCTATTTGTTTCAGTGCATAATCCTTCTCATCTTTCCTGTAGAGATAAAAAAAGAGAAAATGGGACAAACATTACTAGATGGCACAGACTGACACAGATTTACTCTAGAATTCTGACTCCAGCTTTGGCCTTTAGGGTTTTGATCATGAATGCAGAAGGTGTTTTGGGAGGAGGAGAAGGACAGCAAAGGGCATGAAAAGGTCTGCAAGGGTTTGGCTGCCATGGAGGAATTCCTACCATTAGAGATAGCCTTTGGCAACCAAGAAACATCCATTCCCTGCAGGAAAGCTCTGTTTGTGCCTCTCCCCCTAGGCCTAGAGTTTCACCTTTAATGCAAAGACAGATACTCAGGATTCAAACTACACAGACCTTTCGCTGCAGCTCTTGGCTGTGGCTGTATGGAATTAGATTTGTGCCAAAAGAAACAAACAAAACTTCTTGAATCTCAAACAAAACCAGGAATTTGAGAGAACATAAAACTCATTTCAAAAATAAAACTTAGAACTTGCAATCAAACAATTTGTCAAATAGTGTAAAATATTGGTCTTTTACTCTTCTAATAATGCATTATTTTGTTTACGGTTCCCTCCGCTTGTCTCTCTCCGCTCTGTCTCATTTGTGCTCCCTGACTTTTTGTTTCTGCTCCCTGACTTTCTGTTTGCGATTTCGGCACAAACCTCTCGGGTGGGTGGGCCTTTTCAGCAGAGCTTCCCCATTGGCTAATTAGCTTTTGACTGACACAGCTCAGTACCTATGTGTAGATAGCTAGCGCGCTAAACGACCCTGGCTTTAAAACGGAGAGAAGAAGAGATGACGACGGCGACAGCGACAATGAAGAACAATATATGTATGTCATGACTACTTACATTTCATTAGTTTTTCTTGTTGTGGATTGTTACTGTTGTTCTCCATTGTCGTCGTCATCTTCTTCTTAAAAGCCAGGGTCGTTTAGCGCGCTAGCTATCTACACATAGGTACTGAGCTGTGTCAGTCAAAAACTAATTAGCCAATGGGGACGCTCTGCTGAAAAGGCCCGCCTACCCGAGAGGTTTGTGCCAAAATCGCAAACAGAAAGTCAGGGAGCAGAAACAAAAAGTCAGGGAGCACAAATGAGACAGAGCGGAGAGAGACAAGCGGAGGGAACCGTAAACAAAATAATGCATTATTAGAAGAGTAAAAGACCAATATTTTACACTATTTGACAAATTATTTGATTGCAAGTTCTAAGTTTTTTTTTTTGAAATGAGTTTTATGTTCTCTCAAATTCCTGTTTTTGTTTTTCATTTCAGAAGTTTTGTTTGTTTCTTCTGGCACAAATCTAATTCCATATGGCTATCCTTTGTTTTTACTCTCATTTTGCATGATAGCTGTGTGCCCTTGTGAATCACATTTGTGCATGAAAACCAGTTAGTAAGTGAAATGTGAGACTGAGGCTGAGGCAGAGCACGTTCAGCAGACTGGCATTGATTATTAAGATGAGATGACAGTGTACACAACCTGAGCTGAGAGCAGAGGAAAAAATGAGAGCTAAACGGAAACACATTCTATTTAAAACAGTGCTAAAAGGCCTGATAAAAATGTATACACAATCTGTGGACGGCATCCAATAACCACTACATTCAGTAAGCGGTATGCACAGATCAAATAGGTCCTCGCAGTGCCCACTTCAACCTCATCTGCATTGGACATGGTCGTGGATTAACTGGAGCTCTAGGGCAGTGGTTCCTAGGGGGGGCGACAGAGATCGCAGGGGGTGCGCACAACTTTGTCTGCTCTGAGGTTGTGAGGTCAAAGTTATATTTGTGCAACCCTCAGAGGTCGATTGCACGTCAAAATCACGTGACCAACTTAAGAAGACGTAGCAGCGAGACCGAGCCTCAGTGAGTCTTGGTCCGACATATGTGTTGGAGCAGCCTTCAAACTATGTACGAGTTTTTAAATTGTGTTGATAGGCCAAGTAAAACCGGACTTATGATAAAAAATGCTTTTTTGCTAACATTGCCGGTGGTTAATAACGGGCTTCTCTCACGAAAGTGTCCGCAAGCAGGAAGTGTTTGCGAGCGAGAAAACACATTCCTATTGGTGGAAAAAGTCACCACAACAGCCAATCAAAAAAAATATGCCAAACCACGTGATTTGGTTGCTGAGGAACAGGGGGAAGTTGTGGGAGGGACCGACTGTGACGGTGATAGAGATAGCGAGTTTTGAGAGTTGAGAGATTTGTGACATTTAGCGTGTTTGGAGTGTATAATTAGTGTGCTATGTAGTGTTTGGTGTAGTGTGTTTAGTGTGTAGTGGAGTTGTTTTTTTGTTTGTTTAATGAGTCAAAACAATGAGGAGACTGCTGAATGTGGAGCAGGCAGGAGAGCTGAGAGAGCCCTGAGCCTGAGGCATTGCCTGCATTTAAATGTAAATAGTTACATAACTTCATAAATTTCGAAAAGTTATGCACAAATTTAGCAAACAACAATTTATATTTGCATTATAAGTAATGAAATGGTTCGTTAAACATATTTGTGGTTTTTACAGTAAAAAATCTAACTTACTCGGATTTTATGTTTTTTTGTGATTTTAGGTCCATTGTGTTAATACAGTGTGTCAAAATTAACTGTACAGTCACACATGTGAGGTTGTACTGAAAATAATGACACCAAACAAGGCAAGATAAATAGTTTTTAGGGTGAAATATAATAGTAAAATCAAAAATAGTCAAAAACGGCCAATCATACCCTGAATTCCATAAAATCCCAATAACACACCCAATCAAAACTCTCTATAATCCAAATTGGAACATATTTTTTGGTCCACGTTTAAATTCATTAAGCTATTTATTACCAACACCTCTTTGAGGTAGGCCTATTCTGTTCTCTTATAGCCTATTCTGGTCGGTGTGTGTGTGTGTGTGTGTGTGTGTGTGTGTGTGTGTGTGTGTGTGTGTGTGTGTGTGTTTGTGTGTTATACACCTGATGACACAAGAAGGAAGAAATGTATCTGTATACATTGTAAAACAAGGAGAATATAACTGTTGTTTATTTTTGCAAATAAAAGTTTGTAATTAATCACTTTATTCTATATAGTGTATGCGGGTTGGGGTTGGGGGGGGCTGGCTACTTATTGAGCTGCACAGACGCTCAAAACAGCTCATAACATTTTATCTTTTGGGCTACAAAATAAATTTCCTCACATCGATTTTGCTAATCAATATAATAAAATAGGTTATCCACTTCTCTACAAAGGCAGAAGGAAAGAAAGATTGTTAAAACACAAAACATGAAGATAAAGATGGATATGTGCTATTTCTTCATTCAGACAAAATATCAAGTATCACTAGTTGCTCGCAGTAAATGGAATATCATATTTGCCATTTTTGAGCCTGCTCTCATAAAGGATAAGTTCACCCAAAAACGGAAATTCATCCATTATGCGCCCCCATGCTGATGAAACTTCAGGTGAAGTTTTGTAGTCAACAAGACATTTCTGGAGATTGCCAGCAAAACAGTGTTGTAGCATTCTCCTAAACAACTGAAGTAGCTAGAGTAGTGCTTTAAAATTGATTTAATATAGACGTTATTTACACCAACTTCAGACTTGGTGGTAGCTAACACTTTTAGCTGAGCTGCTACAGTGAGAATTTCAGCTTTAAATAAGGTCTAATCAACAACCAATTTGGGATATTGGTGCTTCTGGAGACTTGGATTACATTGGGCGAGCTTAATGGATAAAATGTGTGTAGTCTAAGTGGACTACACAACTTCAGACTTTCCATTGGTTGTGGGGGTGGTAAACGAATGAAATTAGGGCCCTGACACATGGAGGTCACTTTAAAAAAACTTTCTGTCAAAAGTGGTATTTGAAAATAATCAGTAAATTTAATGTCTCTACTAATCAATCATTTGGTCTTTATAATGTCAGAAAATACTGAATAATATCCATCATATTTGGCGAAAGCTGAAGGAGCCATCTTCAGATTGCTTGTTGTCAGGCCTGCTATTCTTGCACTCAAAAGAATAGAACAAAGATCTACCATTTCACTTTTTTTTCTGATTAAACTCTGCTTAAATATTTCTTCGAGCAAGTCAAATCTTGTTTTATTTTGCCCTTCATTTTTCAGCCTGAAATCCACAATTAACAGCAATAAACGGCCAATTAGAGAGCTCTTTCTCTCTGTCCTTCTCTCTCTCACTACCTCTAATGCTGACTCCAAATGTTGGAACTAAAAGATCAAACAGAGAGTGACACACCACAGAATCTACAGCCAATAGTTGACCACACGCAAACATCACCCAATGGGCGACTGTCGGCTTGGTTGGGGCAACTGCATACCTCTTTAGTGTGTGCCAGCAATGCCAGCACAGGCCTCTGCAATTACATCTATTTGGCAGACTGTGGTCTGCGGATGCACTGGTGACTGGTTCACAGTGTGTTCTATGCAATGCAAGAAGCATAAACCTATGCTTAAAAAACCACCAGAGACAGGCAGCACTGCACATGTCTGAACAAAGTTTACTTTGGACCTGAACAGTCGTACAGGACCCAATGTTTTGGGTGATATTATTATAGTCCACTAGTAGTAGACTGATCACGAACACTGACAGGGCTTAAATTCAAAGACCAGACTTCAAAACAACTAAATGTGAAAATATTACCAGAGAGGATAAACTTATTATTGCCATTCAAGACATTTATTCTGCAGTGTGACGGCTGTATTTGAATGAATGTTATTTATATTTCATGGTTATCAAGGAAAGGATTTAGAAATGACACTTTAAATGAACATTACAGATGCTTTGATAACCACAGGTTCTGGTACCTGCTCCTATTAATGCATGTCACAAAACCCACAGAGACAGCTTTAGACCATATTTTCTGTATATATAAAAAGTTTCAGATGATGACAATGTAAAACTAAATCAAACTAAAAGCAAAAATCAGAGCATACATTTTTATACTACGCTGTGAGCATGTCTGCAGCAGAGAGATGCACACACACCCTGGTGCTTCTGTTTGAGCAACAGATATCATCTTGGCTCCTATGTGTATGGAGAAACTTTGTGAAAACATAACATACATATCTCTATGTCTTGTCAAGAGCATGCTTCTCCTTTTCATGCCAACTGGGATGAACTATCTAGAGTTAAGAATATACCTTAAGCCTCAGGTGTGAAGCCAGGAAACATAAAAAAACGTGGTTTTTCAGACTTTTCAGGATATCAGGAAAACAAACTCTTTGTGTGGACTGAAGACAGAAAGTGGTTCTGCTGCCTTTCAGTTTTCACTTGCATTACAAATGAAGCTTACTAGAAATACGTGTAGGCCTCGGCTACATCCTCAGAAAATACAGTCAAGGCAGTGACGAAGGTGGAGAGCAGCAACTCTCCATATTCCACTTGTAGTCGTAGGGTGTATTTTTTAAAGGAAATATATCACCACAATATTATGTATTACAAGATGCAGTATGCAATTGCATTTAACAAGAATCAAGAGGTTTCATTTTAACATATTAAACAACTAGAACAGCGCTCAGTAGATTGTATACCTCTGCCAAGCCCAACAATCTCCTTTAATTCAATCAAGCCTAATCTAATATCAAACTTTGATGTTCCTGTATCACTCCAAACTGTAAACCACATGTAACAGCCAACCACTAGGACAACAACACTGCATTATTTTGTTGTCCTAGTAGAATAGAATCATAATCTGTGGAAGAATAATATAATTACATCATGATATGCATCAAACTGTTGTAACTCATATATACCAGCCACCTTAATACACCATATCATAGCATAGCAAAACTTTCTGTGCTTTACTGAAGTCCATCTCTGTATTTGTTCTTTTCTTCAGTACTGTCTTAAGATGTCATATCCCACATACACTGTATCCCCTGTACACAATCTCTAATGCATTTGAGGACATCATTACCTCTCAACTGAATGACTGCATGTGACCTGCCTGTGCTCACCTTTTAGCCTCACATCACATCTCTATTATCCAGTGTTGTTGAGGTGACTATGATAAGACAGTGCCTGCAGCCTTGACTCAGATTTACAACTCAGTGAGTCAAAGATGAATGGGGGAAAGGTATAACTGAGAGGGAGTCATGTTGTTTTCTCTAAAGTACCAGTGCACTTCATTCTTTTTCAACATTTTATGTAGAAGGTAACATGAGGCTGTAACTACACAGAACCGATCTAATCATATCCAGCCAATAGTCAAATGTAGGGTTGCAACGATATGAGACTTACGGTGTAACCATTTCAGAAAGTAATGCTTTCAAGGTATCACAGTATACTGTATTGCACAATTATTACTAGTATTACCAGTTACAGTGACCGCAAGGAAAGGAAAATAGAGATTGTTTTGATTGAACACGTATCTTCACAAAATATCATGTTCTGATAAACTTGAAATACACATATTTGTGACAAAAAGTATGAGTCAGATTAAATACTGTAGATTTTAAAGTTTTGAAAGGTGCACAGTGTATTTTTGAGGAAGGATTTTAATCAGAATTTCACTCTGTTTCACTTTGCCTATATGTGGTGGACCCTGCCACCATTCTAGCTTCAAACTGTGTTCTGGGACCATATTTTCCTCTGAGAACATACTGTAAATATCAAAATTCTGAGTTTGAATTTCTTCTCCAAAACCACATAGTGCCCCTATTTAGCAACCTTACACAGTTCAGTAATAAAAGAATTGCACTCTTAAGCATGACTGTCAACTGGGCATTTGCTAATTTGATGTCCATCTTCCCAGTGTTGTTATAGGTTACACTGTATTCATACATGCCACACACACATTGGCAGTGACATTGTAAAGAGGTACAGCAAACGGATTACATTGATGTTTGAGTCTATAAAAAGTTTAGCAGTGCACAGTGTTAAAACTTAGGGAGCAGCTTGGCCGCGAAAAGACGCCCAAATGTCACTGTCGCGTTGGATGACGAAACCAGCGTCCACCGGTGCGTTTAAACACATAGGAGCAGGTTGTCCTGGTTGACACCGTGAAGACGAGACTTGTCAAAATAAGAAATAACACCGCTGCTTTACTGTGTTGTTTTTTTTTGGAGGGGGGGAGGAGAGACCGTTGGTGAGTGAGTGAGTGAGTGAGTGCGTTACATGAAAACAAAAACACAGAGACGCGGGTTATCGCTTCGAAGAGGTTCAAATCTAACGCCCCGTTCAATATACAACTGAGCCATGCGTTCAAGAAATGCATCCCGCAGTCAGTTTTATGTCAGTACAAACAATAACGTTCACGGTTATCTTACCCGTCTTTGCGCTTAGCTTTATAAACGTGCCCGTAGGTGCCTCGACCCACTTTGCAACCTTCATATTCGAACAGATCTTCTACTCTCTCTCTCTCGGCCGCCAGCTTTGTTTTGAAGTCGTAATCCATTTTAACCCATAAATACGTCTTAATTTACAATAAAATAAAATATTAATTATTACATGCATTAATTAAATAATCTGGTCGTTTTATTCCCCCACCATTTCCTTGTTTGGGATTTTGGTCTGCTCCGCTTAATGTTCACTGGCTCGTTGACGTTTCTAATTGGCGCGCAGGGCTCGCTGGGTAAGGTAGTCCTTTTGAGCAGGCGCTGCGATTCGCCTGCAAGTTAACGGAGATGGAGGAAACTACAACCCGCGTTTCTCGCTGCGGTTTGTTGCACTGTGCGTACTCATGAACGCTCTTCAAAAAGGAAGGCATCCGTGGTTTGTATTTCACTTTGTGCAAGCAGAAGTGTTAGTTCAAACGGTGTAATCTTTATAATTATTTGGAATTGCTTTATGATCCCTGAATTTTCTAGCATATATAGCAATTGTTATCAAGGTAAGACAATTCATTCATTGGATTTAATTTATAAATATTTGATTAAGGTTGCTGTGAAAAACGTTTTTGACTTATTGTTGTATAATGTGTCAAACCAACGCTAACTTTCTACTGCCCCTTCTACCTTCCTATTATTATTATTATTATTATTATTATTATTATTATTATTATTATTATGGACATTCTCAAAGCACAAATGTTTATCCTGACATCTTTATATGTCAGGATTTATTAATCTAGACAGGGTTACACTAACAGTTTCAAAGATACCACATGATGTGACAAAAAGCAACGAGCTCATTTTTATTTCTGTTTCTATAAAATGTCTAATAATATTTTTTAAGTGTATAAATCTGAGTCACAATTGTGGATTTACTTATGTCAGCATGGAGTACAAATATAAAATAATGCATTACGGTCATACAGGGGTATATAGCAATAATTAAATTAACAAATACGTAATCCGTACAGAAGCACAACATGTCAGTGAAGCACAACAGAGAAATGTGCCTTGTAAATATCAGAGTTCTACAATGTAATCTTTATGCAATTAATACGTGAAATAGCCCCACATTTTCAAATTGGGATTGAAATGAACATCACTTGCTATCAAATAAATATTATAATACTTTTCAAAAATTACATTTGGTGTCCTGTATTCATATTTTAACAGAGCCAGGATACGCTACATCCAGGCTGTGACCCAAGACATCACGTGAGGAAAGCATGGAGGAACCCATGCTCTTTATATGATTGATAGCTGCCTTAACCAACCACAAATCACGAGCCAGAGCCCTGTGACCAGATTGGCTAAACACGACTCTGACGTTGGCGCGGCTACCATATAAATCCACCGAGCCGTCGCCATTCAGTGCTTTACACAGTATGGCCGGCGATATTAGCTAGCACTCGCTCACGGTATTCTCTGCAAAAGGGAAGACGGTAACTCAAGAAAATCAACATCTGGATTGCTTAAAGGACTGTACCTCAATAAATTATAATTGATCGAGGAAGGATTTATTAAGCTGTAAACGTTACAACCGACGGTTTATATTTTCTGTTGGGTGTCTGTTGTCTCATGATGGAAGATAACGGTGCACATTTCTTCGAGGGGACTGAGAAGCTGTTGGAGGTGTGGTTCTCGCGGCAAGATGAGACCAAAGGAACCGGGGACCTCCGTACCATCCCAAGGTTTGTGGTATTTGAATGTGTCAGGTGTCGCGTCCGTCCCCAGCAGAGTATGGAAATATAGGCTGAAACGCCGGCCACATGCTTGGCTTCATTCCCTCAATTCATTAATGACATGTAGCGTTAACGTTTAACCGTAAAATATGGTAATAGTCTTGTCTTTGACGGGCAGTTTCTTCTCCGTAATAAGTAGTTAATCCTTAGTTAGCTAGAGAGGACACCACATTCTGACTACAGAGCCCGTTAGCAGTGACCTAGCTAAGTTAACGCCGACACTCAAAAATGGCCACCTCCCCCTTAAACGGTGGCACTTCCAAGCTGAGTCATACGTCTTCCTGTCCGAGGAAATGTATGGAAATTGACATTTTAATACACTGATATGGCCACTGTTCAACGATCAATGTTGTTTAAAAGAGTTTGCCAAGTTACCCGTTTACAGCTAGCTAACTCCACCTAGTCTTTGAGAGAAAATACTTAAATATTCAGCGGTCCTCTGCTGAAGTCTAACTCGGTATACGGCTCAAATGGTCTTTGGTATCATTTGAATAGGTCTTTACTTTCATATAGGTTTCAACGCACTTTAGTGTCGGCATTAGGCGGGCTTGGTTCCCCTTTTCTCTTCTTGGTGCGCACGCGTTTTATTTCCCCCGCATTGGTGTTGGGACATCGTTTGATTGCATTAGCATGACATCACAGCGCTAAAATATGCTAAGCTACATAGTCACATTGAGTTGATGAAATGGCTCTTTGTGTTTGTCCTACTGTAAATGTTTTTTTGTGTTGTTTTTTTTCCTGCGTCATTCAACAACGCGGGGGCCTCTGTGAAGGTGTCAAGCATGTGGTTGTCCGTCGTCACCGCGTGCTGCCTCGACACTGGCTGCCATCACGGAAACACACACACACCAACACAACTCAGGACACAGTAATAAGTTTCTGGTCGACAAGATGGGATTGGAATGGGGAGCGGAGTCGTTGCGGCCTCGCCGACTGGTTAGACGGCATTTCAAGTATTCCCAGTCAAAATTTGCATGAGTGTAATGACAGACGGAGACCGAGTTATCACGGATTGTTTCGTGATGGGATCCTATGGCCTATGAAGAGGTGCTCATTTTAGGTTTATTCCTCGCTGCTGAGGATCATCCATTGCATGGCAAGACCTGCTGGAAATTCGACTTAAATTGCATGTAGCCCTTGTTCCGGTCACGTTTCTAGCCATGTAGACACTCCCCTCCCAGTTCCTGTGATTGGTTAAAGGGTCACCCATAGTGATTAGCTTAAAGGCGTTTGGCTGCATTTTAAAAGAAAATAATCTGGATGGTGAGACATTCAGCGCAAGGGATATGAATGGTTAAGGGCTGTTGACCTTTGCCCCCATTCAGCACAACAAATTCATTTGTTACTGTTCCTCGATGGCTGAGAAGCTTGTGCCAAGCGGAACACAGTTGGTGATATATAGATAGATCAAAATACTTTTGGGTAGCCCATATTGCTGCTTGGTGCTGAATAAAATGGAACAGAGAGCTGCTATTTGTGTTTAGCTCATCATCCCACGCCTCACCCAGTCAGTCCATCTTTTTAAAACTGTTTAACACTTTTATTTAACCTGTTACTGCTCTTCTCTATTACAGTAGTGATGGTAGTGAAGTGAATTTCTTGTAGCAGACTTGTTCTGAGTGGCTTTTCTGATCATTAATGGGATCACAGGCTTGTTAAGGAAAAGTGTCTGTGGCCAGTCGGGTGAATGAGGACTGGCATTAATTTACAGCCAGAGGGCAGATTAACGGCTCAGAGGGACACTGTCAGTGGATCAGTCTCGCTGGCCATCAGCCAATGTCCAAATAAGTCCACAAGGGCAACTGATTCACAAATGTGAAGCTCACTCACATTACCTTCTCTGTCCTTCCTCAGGGTTCGACAGCAGCTTA
The DNA here is from genome assembly GCA_903131615.1 of Diplodus sargus. NCBI lineage: Eukaryota > Metazoa > Chordata > Actinopteri > Spariformes > Sparidae > Diplodus > Diplodus sargus. The sequence continues at coordinate 307,519 of CAEMYA010000698.1, read as the reverse complement.
CAGTCTGCTGCCAGTGATTGTCAAGCAACTTCTCCTGAGGGCCATTTAATATAGCTGTCTGTCTTTCTCTTTTGCTTTCCAATCCTTTCAACTTATCAAAAATGGCCCAAATTCCAGGAATCCATGTCATCTTGGTAAACCATATATCCCTGACTATTGGGTATGAATGGAAACTGTGATAGTACCTGGCAGTCTAATCTGGTCCCTTCCTGAAGACTACTCTTTCTTTGAAGATCTGATCCTGCAACAGAAATAGCCTCTGGTATACATTTCATCTGGAAATGGGAGCTGACCCATGTCTCCAGTAACATTGTCCCTCTGGTATAAGCTGGGAAGCTGGCATGTTCCTCAAGCTCTGTGCTTTGAAAAATAAAATAATGAAAATTCTAACTAGACAAAATCTGAGCTGTCTGGCTTATCCTTGCCCATGTAAGAGCAAGAAACCATGCTATTTTCATGAAATTATTTGTACTAGCGTTTAAGCTTGGTCAATTTTTCAGGGTTGCATTAGTGTGACATTTTCACTGTATAATAACCATTTCTCAAAATGTCATGGTTTATCAATATTCATGACAGATTTAGTCAGACTCTGATTACAGGTCACCCAGCAACTCAGAACAGTAGTAATCTATTGTCAGCCACAGCTGTGTGTACAGGCTCTTGGAAGTAATGTCTAGCTGTCGGCAGTTGTGGTGCCACAGGGGCAAGAGTGACATGCTGCTCGCAATTGGCGATTATTTTCATTGTCAATTAATCTGGTGATTTAAAAAAAAATTTTTTATTGATAAATTGGTTGGTCTGCAAGTGTCAAAAAATTGTGAAAAATTTCAATCAGTGTTAACAAAAGCTCAACATTTATTTACATTTACATTTGGGGCATTTAGCAGACACTTTTGCCCAAGGCAACTTACAATATGTACATTTGTCAAAAGAGAGAAACCACAACCGTCGATAAAGTAAGAATGGAAAAAATAGAAACAATTTTCAAGGACTCGTCTGACCATAGTAGCTGCTAATTATGAATGATCTTAAGTGCATAAGAGCTATGATTGAAGTGCTAAGGGTAAGAACATACAAGTGCATGTATGTTTTTTGGGGGGGTAGTCATGCTATGCAGGGTAGAGGTGAGGTCTGAACAAGTGAGTCAGGAGTCTTTTGCGGGAGATGGAGAGTGACTCTGCTATCCTGACACTGGTCGGGAGTTTGTTCCTCCACTGAGGCGCCAGAACAGGGAAGAGTCGCTACTTCGCTGAGCGGTCTCTGTTTGCTCTCAGCGATGGCAGACCCAGCCGGCAGCGTAACCGTTGCAGCGTTCTGGATACGTGCAATGGTTTAGTCGCAGAGGCTGGGAGTCCAGCCCCGAGTGAGTTGCAGTAGTCAAGGGAGGAGATGACCAGCACTGGATAAGGAGTTGGGTTGCGTTCTTTGTGAGAAAAGAGCAGATCCTGCAAATGTTGTAGAGGGCAAATCTGCAGGATTGGGCCATAGCAGTGATGTTGGGGGTGCAGGACAGCCTGTCGTCGAGGATTTTGCCCAGGTTCCTCGCAGTCGTTAAAGGCGATACTGTGAAGTCCTCGACAGTGACAGTACTTTCTGAAACGTTGTTTTGTTAGCGACCCAAAGATATTCAGTTTATTGTCCAATAGGAGGAGAGAAACCAGAAATATTCACATTTAAATGGACAGTGTGTAACTATTTAAGTAATTTATTAACTCAAATCAATGTCTTCGTTCATAAGTAAGTCAACAATCTGACATATCCTCCTGAGCGAAGAATTGCCTATCTGAATATACAAGGCACGGGTAAGCTCTATGGAGACCGCCATGTCTTTCCGGATGTACAAAAACAAAACTAACACAAAAAACTATGGACTGCCAAGAGGTACACAAAGCACTACGTAGTAAGGCTAAACGCGTTTTAGCTCAGAGCTAGCTTGACTGCGGAAGTGAGAGGGAGCTCAGCGAAAGCGCTCGTCACTAACTAACATCTAACTAACTACATCTTTACCTCATTACTTGAATCAGTAGAAATACTCGACGCTGTTGGGAAAGACTCCATATTTTGAAAATGAGTTTTTTGTCAGTCAGGGCCACCGTAGCTTCTGGAACATCTTCAGGACGGCAGGGGTGAGCAAAATAGTGTTGCAGTGTAGAGCCTCACAGCAAGATGGCGCTAAATACTCGATATATTACACACTGTCCCTTTAAGAATCAGAATTCCTACATTTTCTTTTTAAAAGTTACTGAAAACCATTGGCTATCATAATGGTTTGGGATTAATACAATAGTTGACAACTGATCAATATATCATTGCAGTGTTTACCAGAAGTCTGCCTGGATCGATCATTTTTCATATGTGCCTATATTTTGTTATGTCTGATATAGAGGCTTATTGGAGTGTATGGCGGCAAGCCTAGGCAGATGCTCTCTCTAGCAGTATGTCAAGCCATCCACCATAGCCATGTGTTAAACCCATTGTGTGATATTAAGCTTTTTTTCTTAAATTCCTACCATATCCTCTCAGTAGTTTGCATGCACATGGTAGCATAAAACGGGTGACTCAAGAGCTACGTTATTTAACTAGTCAGCGAGCTAATGGCTCACACCTGCCATCACTCCCAGTTAGAGAATCACAGCTGACAGTCTAGTTATTGAGGCACATTTGTCATTCAGAGGTTCCCCCAGAAAATGGTTGTCGATTCATGCAGCTCTGTCATCTCTCAGAGGATGAACTATGCAATGTTGGCTGCTAGTAAATTCCCAATTGAGTGTTGCCCTCCTCAGAAGTCTTTCTCTTCGTGCCCAGGCTGTGCTGTACTTCTACTGGCCACTCTGAATGGATCCAGGCTGACCTTCGAAGGTTGTGATGGGAAGGTGACGCAGCTGCATTTGCACTGCAGCTGTCTTTGACTGGTGGTGGGAGGGGTGGAGGTGGCAGGAGCAGCCTTCCTGTCAATGAGGAAAGTTGCAGGCCTGGACTGCAATTTTCATTTTGTCCAGGAATGATTAGAACCAGAGCCAGTGTTCAAACTAACTAAATCCACAGTACCCTGCCGCGTTCTACATACAAGTACTTTATTCTTGTCAGTCTGAACCACTTCCTTATGATCTCAATCTGTAGCATTTTATTTTATCTGAACCTCCTCTGAGACAATACATTTCAGGTAAAATGTATGCATGCATGTACTTTGAGTAACAAACTAGTGAAAGTGTCTTCCTTATCCATCTGAGATTGTGTATTTTATTTGTTTTTTCCGATATATCCCAGATTCCATCCCTCCCTGGGATGACTTTGACTGAAGAGCATTATTATATAATCGTGTGTCCTCCTTGGACGTTGGAAGATCAAAACAAACACTTACTCCTCAGTGTGTAAATGTTTACTGTCATGTAGTCACTTCCTCATTGGAAATATGGTAAATGAATTTCAACATGCTCAGTGTTGCCTTTTTTATTTCTCTTTTTAGGTTTGAGTGGGACAAACTTCTGGAGAATGTGCATTGTTTGATCATAAGTGTGACAAAGTCTGACAAGCAGGAAGCTTATATACTCAGGTGAGTGCTCCATCTTTACTTAAAGTTTGTCTCCTGTTTCCTACAGATTAGAAGACAGACAGGATTAGTCAGGTCACCTGTAAGCTGCTTGCCATTGACAGTCTGTCCCATGTGATGAATTGGAGCCATGGGTACATATGTTATATGCTACATAGCCATCATAAAATTAATATTGGCTTATTATAGAACAAAAGTCAGCTTTATCAGCAGTTGAAACCAGTAATACACATTCTGCTGTGCGAATTATACAACAATACTGGCCAATGAAAGAACTTGTCATGACATGACACTTTGTCGGAAGTGATTTCCCTTTTTTGTAATCAGTCGAAACGACCACAGTTATCTGATAGGAATTTCTTTTTCCTTCTCCTAGAGTCTAATATGGACTACCATGTACTACAAGTGACATGTACCCAGAGAGGAGGATTAGCATTTTATCATTTCTTTAAGCCAAATGTACAGTGTACAAGCATGTTGTATTTCAAATTGCACCAACAAGTTGCCATGGTGCAAGTTGTTATACAACATACAACATGGTGCACTTCCCCTGTAATTACTTCCACTATTTAGCTGAAGCATCTGTGTGGCAAGTCAAATCACATTTTTGATTTAGGTTTAGCTCCTTTTGCTGTCATTCATATTTCCAAGACATGTATTCATTCTATAGTTGCACTACAATTTTACAAACCAGAGTGATACTCCAAAGACTGGAAGAGTAAAACCAAATTGTACTACCAGGTGTTAGATGAACCTTGGCTGTCCTGAGTGGAATATAATGAGAGCCTGCGAATGAAAAGTGAAATGGCAGCATTATTAATCAGGACAACAGTGAATCATCATGTGTTTTATTTCTCACTATCAAAAATGAAATGTAAAATGAGACTAGAGCAACTTGGGCAAAGATGGCGGACTCTAGTGTCCCAGGAATGACAAATAAGGTCTGTGCTTAACCCAAGCTTCAGAGATTTTTACGTTTTGTTCTAAGGCATAAAATATGTGAGTAAATACCCTGTTGGAATTATAAAGGGTTTACGTGTTTTTAAAAAGTAGCTAAATGAGACTATAGAAGTTGTCATACTGAACACGAAGACTCATCTACACACTAGTCTGTCTTTACAGACTTCAGTTGCAAACTATTCTAACTTCATAACTGGTAGTGATCATTTTGTAGCATTAGCTTTTTACTTCTAGGGATTGCATTTATGCATTTGATCTGTGAAGATTATCTTGCTGAACAAAGCATTTAAGTGTAATAAACGTATACAATATAGGCCATCCCTGCAGCTGTCTACATGTTTGTATGGGAACCTTTTCAGGTCAATGATTTTTCACGTTTCTGCAAATATGTCACAATAAAAGCAGCTTTAAGAAATGAAGGGTTTCTGTTCATTGAAACTCTAGAGGTTGTTTTGTTTTGTTTTTTATTTGAAAGCGATACAGGAAATGTTGAATTTGTATTAACAGCATTTTACATTAGCCTTAAGAGGGCAAGCAGGAGCAGATCAAACTGAGGTTTTGTACTAAAGTAATGTGTATATTAGAAAGCATAACCTGTACCAACTCGTCACTGATGACACTCCTGCACAACTCTCACTTCTATTGCAACACAACCAGTCTGTGGTTAGCTGCATGCTACTAGCCCTCTCCACCTACACTTCACATGCTGGTTCGCTCAAATAAAGGCATCCATTTCAAGCTAGACCAGACAGGCTAAACTGGAAAGTTGCATAATCCTAATGCATTGTCTCTTAATTGGTTTGCTTCAAGAAGTGCATACATGTTTAGTTTTAAAAGGGAGAAGAACAAACACGTCTTTTGAGCTAAAAATAAATTTTGTCCCTGTGTTGGATTAGACCTATTATGTACCTACAGTGATAAAAGTGGTTTTTGTTCTGTCAAATACAGACCTAAAAAGGTCAGAGTGGTACATAAGTGGAAGGACAGCCAGCAGTCAGTGTACAAATCTTATTCATGTTTTAGATGTTTTACACACACGTCTTGTACTTCACTCCACAGTGAGAGTAGCATGTTTGTCTCCAAGAGACGTTTCATTTTGAAGACGTGCGGAACCACCCTCTTACTGCAAGCACTGGTGCCTCTGCTGGAACTTGCCAGGGAGTACTGCGGTTTTGATGCCATCGAGGTAAGACGACAACAATTTGAGTATATTTTAAAAAACATGCCATGCTCTCTGCACGTCGAACTCTAAAAATAGAAAATAATTAGTTCTGTTGCATTTACCTCGCGTTTTAATGCAGCTTATATTTTTTTTTATTCTTTTGCAGAACTTCTTCTACTCCCGAAAGAACTTCATGAAGCCAACCCATCAAGAGTTCCCTCATCGAAACTTCCAGGAGGAAGTGGACTTTCTCAGCCAGATTTTCCCAAGTATGGAATGTCATATACTAGGGGTGGAACGGTTCACAAAATCCACGGTTCAGTTCATATCACGGTTTTGCTGTCACGGTTTTCGGTTCGATTTGGTATACGCTGATTGTTAGGAAAATCAATGATGTCTTGTATAGTCAGGTTAAAACTGAAAAGAATGAGTCAGTCTGACATTCAGGGCTCGACAGTGCGAGCACCTCGTCGCAAATGCTAGTAAAAAATAGTTCAGTGCGAATTGTGAAATGCAATTAGTAGCACGTGTGCGACTAC